>JAQPZY010001061.1:600000-1145539 GCA_029931535.1 Margaritifera margaritifera | reverse complement strand
TTTAGCAATAATTTGAGAGAAGTAATCTTTTTCTAGAGATTGGGTGGCCCTAAAAAGGACCGTTGGGTTTAAAGAAGTTTATATTTTTTAAAAAACTTCTTTTAGGTAGATGTAGCCGTGGCAGCTCCAGCAGGTCGGCCACGTTTAGCGATAGTGGGTGGTCTTACCGCTTTCAGACAGGCAGGTCTCTTTCTACTGAAAGTGAAAGCAAAATCATCGCAGTCAATCTTACATAAGACTTCACCGTCAAATTGCTTGCTGGATTGCTGCTGAAGAAGTTGTTGTTGCTGCTGTTGCTGCTGCTGCTGCTGTCTTTGTTGCTGCTGCTGTTGCTGATGTAGACGTTGTCCTGCTTCCCATTCTGTTCTTTCTCTAAGTATTTCTTCTCTCAGGACTTCTTCTACTAGATCATGAGCCATTTGAATGAACGTCATGGTCTTTCTCTCTGGGTTGGTCTCCATCAAATGATTCTTCACCCTCATTATGTTCACCATAGCTTCATTCAACTTTGTAATCTTGGTGGCAGCCATCTTCTTTTTCTTTCTTCTTGGAACACTGTTGAGATCTTGACGAGTCAACGAGAATGACTACACTGGCTAGTGAACCGCCTTATATGCTTAACGCGCGGACGCGATGGAAAACATGGTAAGATTTTTTTTCAGATGATCGACAGGGAGATCATAGATAGATAGAGAGGTTTTTTAGATCGATAGAAAGAGAGAGAAAAGAACATATTCATTATTTTTTTTCAAATTTCAATAAAAAACTACACAACACCATTTTTTTTCAAACAATTCACAAAAAATGATATTTATTCAACAAGAACTATGTTAACAATTAACAAGTAACTATGAAAATTTTTTTCAAACAGGAACATATTTACAAGGTTGACAACGTTGAGAAGGTAAAGTAAATGTGAAACTTTCTACATCGACATCATTTTGATGTACATTACGATGGTGAGCTAAAGACAAGAGATAACCATAACGTTCACAAAACCATCGTTGTACTTTAGCATCATTTCTAACATAGTCACTATCAAAATAAGTGAGTAAATGTTCTAAAGAATATCCAAGACTGCGTTGATGAAGATAATGAACACAATATTGTCCACACACCATTGAATCGGATCCTTGTAGTCTCACATTATTGAATCGAGTCGAGACGGCATTTCTTCTCATAAACTCGATAATGTCTTTTTCCAAAGGAGGTAATCCATATGAATCAAAATATTCCACACAGTGTTCATTGGGAAAGTACACGGTAATCCAATGGCTTCCTGGTAGATGACTGTCGTCAGTATTGATGACATAAGCATGAACGTTTTTTGGTTTACGATGAGGTAGTTCATCTTTAGCACATACCACAGGATTCCAAGAAGAAGTATAGGAACTACGATTCAATAAGTAATGAAGTTCCCTGGTATCCATTTTTTTCTCCTTCTTCAACAACAGAAATATTGAGTCAGCAATGCACACCTGACTTTGAACTTGAATTGATCTGTCTTGTAATTCCAGGAAAATTTATCTCGGATAGGTTTTTCACTCTGTTCAATGAGTCCTTCGATCCGTTTGATCTCCTTAGGAATGAGTGGAGGAGAAGAATATTTCTGCAAGATTTTATACCACTTTGTCAACACGTCTGTTTCTGAGATGTTTGACCAGGCATCTTCCAAAAATTCATCCAATTGTTCTTCGCCTGTCAACATCAAACATTTGTCGTGTTGTATCTGACTGGGATGATCGGTTTGACATCCATAACATTGTTCTTTAATCAGTCTGTTAATGATGAATTTCAATTCCTCAGCATAACAATCCACTAACTGTTTTTCGTGTTCTGGCCATCGAGAAGGATAAAATCCAACAAACTCGGTAACAACAGTATTAGTCTCTTCTTTTTTAGGTTCTGAACGAATGACTTCGTCATCATTATCATCCTCTTTGGTGATAGTAGTTGGTGACTGGTGAATCCCTTCACAAAATCCCTCATCTATTTCCATAGTCTCTTCTCTGTTTTGCATCTTTTCTTTGTTTTCTTCTTCTTCTTTCTAATAGTCTACAATGACTTCTCTCAAACTGTTGATCTCTAGAGTGTTATCAAACTCTGCAAACAAGACGACGTTCACTGTCTGGGCTAGAGGTTGACCAAACTGAAGTTCCACACGAAGTGGTCCTGATTTTATAGGGTGGAAATGTCCTTCATCGCTACCTTGGTCCGGAGTGAAATCAAAGCCCCACAAGGCATACCCTCCTGCAAAATTCTCGTACGTAATACCGTGGCTACAGTCGCGGCTTAACTGTCCTGTGGCTTCAAACAGGCTCAAGTAAGATCGCAAGTAAGTTTTTGCGTTGGCGTCAAAGTCAGGTTCAAAAGGTCTGGTACACAAGGTCTTGCCATCTCGACTGACATCTAACTTGGTGACGTTAAAGTGCTGAAACTGGAACGGATTTTCATTGTAGACTCCATTGAAGGCTGCATTAGAAACCATACCAATGAATAAACGTTTAGGGAGCTGTCCTTGGAAGATGTGATCTTCGACTATGGATCGGAGTCCAGCGGCTGCAGTAAAGGTTTTCACTTCCACACGTCTAAGAGGATACTTAGCAGTGGTTCTGCTCAAGGATTGACTGATGTCGTTAGCTACTTTGGGTAAGATTTCTACACGTCGTACGTAAAGTTTGGCTTCTTGGATGATGGTTTTCCACTCGTTAGCATTAGCCATCAAATGGAAAGCGGCACTACTGCGATTCAGTCTCAGGCGTACATCAATTCCATTGAGTAAATACTTGTCTTGCAACCACATGTCCAAATGTAAACGATCCATCAATTCTAAACTTCGCCCTCTGATTTTCTTTCGACGGTCGTTAAATCCCACATTGTGGGAGTCTGCTGGAGTTATATCTCTAACAAGATGACCCTGACCATCAGCAACAGCAGCAACCCTGGCCGGTACTGACAGTTCTGTGTCGTTGAACTTTTCCGAGGTGTCAGGTTTCCAGATCACTGAAGCATCCAGATGACTGTTCTTAGCTTCTTTTCCATACGACAAGAGATTTTCCAAGTAAGCACGGTAAGGGTAAGTATCCAAACTGCTGCTGATCAGTTTGTTATTCAAGTACAAATCTACTCCACTGAACAAAGAATGAAAAAAATTATTGACGGGAGCGACTCTGGAATCATCCGCAGGAAAGGTGTTGTCCGCCGTTTTCTTTACTTGAAGTTTCAGGTACAAGTAGGTGTTATTCAGATCGATGTAATCTTCGGTTTGTCCTTTGATTTCAAATTCGATAGGAGCTGAATCCGACAAAGACGATACAGGATGAAATTCTACCCATTGGGATTCTTGCATCGTCATCATGGTGGGACGCATAGAAAACAGTTCTAGTTCGGACTTGGTACATTCGCAAGAATCTCGGTGCATCATTTTCAATGGTTTAATAATCAAACACGTCTAATTCTCTACCAGTTCTTCTTCTTTTTCTATTCTTTCTGGAAGTACTACTACCGTGTGTTCTTTTATGAACGTTGAAAGGATTTCGAGCTTTTTCGTCGTCGTACTCTTTCTACCTTGTCCTTAGCTGCTGGGAAGTAATGCCAGAGTCTGAAGCGTGAAGCGTATTTATAGGATTTTTCTCGGAGAAGACCTAAAAGATCTTTATTAACCAGTAGTCATCAACACATTTTGGCCTGCTCTCAAAAAGGCTTCTTTTGGATTTTGTTTGTCAATGAGGACATTTGGCAAAAAGTCTTTTCCTTGTGTAAAAGCAGCATCTTTTTAAGGCATAGAAATCCTCGAGTGACCATTGGTTTCAAAATAGGAGCTACCAGTCCGAAAAGCTGATTTTAACATATTTTCTCCTAAAACCATGTCCACGTTGTCGAGGCACTCCTTGGTACACTGGATACATTTTTTATTTTTTTTGAGAGAGGAAGGTTATTAGAGAACTATGTTTTTTTCGAAAATGTAGTTTCAACCGTGACTTTTCCTTGGTCAATGAATGGTACATCTTGTCCCAAATCTCCTTTTATACTAATCTGGACAGTGTCAAAATACGATTTACTCACTGAATAATAATGAGGTTAAGCAAATTCACGGTGAAAAATGTGAAATGTGTTTCCACCTTCCTTACTACGCACCATCATTAGTATCCCACTTTGAAAGGAATGACTCTTAGTAAGGAGAGCTGAGGTGGTGTCCCACCACGCCTGTACTCTACCACATCGGAGTATCACATACATTAAATTTAATCCAATGTTCATTTCCACGGGGTCGCGAAAAGCTTCTGCAGATTCGATGTTGGTGCTGACAGGTGATAGATAACTTTTTATCTTCGTTATTACCACCCAAAATTTCATACAATCCAGCAGAAATTTCAATAGTCCATAAATCTTTCTCTCCTGATCGGGGGATGGCCTTTTCTTTATTTCTTTGTCTGACCATCATGTCCACCCGATTTTTATTCATCATTTCAGAGAAAATTCCATGTAGAAACGGCGTGCCCCAATCATTGTATTTGAATGTTTACTATTTTTTTTGTTCCTCCATTAGGGCTTTAACCAAATTGACGGTTAAAGGTAGCCTCAATAGTGTCCACCAAATGTCGAGCATTAAAATAATACCCCGTAGGAATTCTCAGGGCATACACTTGGCATAATAAGCCCCTTTGGCACCTACCCCCGCCTCCATCCCAATTTTTTGAAATGTCCCCGCATGTCATTTTTATTTGTTGGGGTCTACTGCCCAGATTTTTTAGGATCATCTTTTTCCAAGGAATCTTGTAGTTTTTTGTTCCTAACTGTCACGATGATCTGATTTGATCTTTTGTTGATGTTTGTGATTTTCGTAGGATGAATGAATTTCTACCAAACCTACTTCCCAATGAAGCATCGTGATCCAATTGGAGGGCTTGAGGTAATTTGGTGGAAAAACAACATAAGCTGTTGTTGGGAAACGACATCCATGGAACTGTCACTAGGTAACGTTAAATAAAATTGGTCATTCAATAGTTCCAAAGTAGTGGATCTGGTGGTGTCCGAGGTGTCACTTCAATTGGTGGACAGAAGAAGAAGGATGTTCCAAAAGGTTCCAAAAGAGGACTGGTAGTATTGTGGTGGTGGTAACTGGTCGCAGAAGAAGAAGAAACGCCTGGCGTTATTGTGGTGACTGATGTCGGTCGTGGTCGAAAAATTTCAAAGAGGGACAAAGGTAAATAGATAACCGATGCAACTGCTCAGTAAAAATAGCCCACAATTGTTTGTCTCCTTGTTGTAAAACTCAAAATTAGCAATGGCTTGCTCCGATGACACAAAACAACTACAATGATTTGGCAGAAAAAGACGATTTGATTTTTTAGGCACACGTTCTCTCACACCACACCCAAAGCGGTTGTTTTTGTAAATCTTGAAGAGAAGAACTTTCCGAAGGAGGAGGAGGAGTTGTTCGGAGTAGCTACTGTGTTGAATGGCATGTTATGAGTTTTTTTTACTACTTACTTCTTTTTTCTTTGTTTAATAGTCAACGACTTGAGAAGCTGCAACCCAAGAATCAAAACTAGGAGGATATCTTTTCCAACGAACTTTGACTTCCTTCCTACTCGTCGTTTACCTACTTTGCGTGTTCCTTTGTTCGAGAATGCTTTCGATGTCGTACAAGGTATCTTTCTTTTTTAGTCACTCGTTTTTATATGGTTTTTTTTTAAAACTCACTGCAAGTAAAATGTTCCTTTATGATTACTTTCCAACCGTGCATGTTCATCCAATTTATAGACGGGAGGATCACGTCCCACGGACGGGGGTAGTGACACGAAACAATTCGGTAGTCCAGTTAGGTAAATAACCTTTTTTGTCAAAAGTACGTTTGGTTTTTCCGAGGCGAACCCCAAAATCTCCCGTCTTTAACAACTTCAACAAAGGTTCTTTTTCTTTTTTCTTTTGTTGATCTGCTGGGGTGAACCAAATAATACTTATCAAACACTGACCACTTTCGTTTTCATGGCTGACCTCTTCGGGGGGTACAATTCCAATACTAACATGGTACGATTGATTGAACGCTTTAACCAAACGAGGGTAACACGTCAATGTACTTGAGAGTATGTTTGATGTGTAAAATATTACCACATGCGTTCTTTCAAAGTTCTTTGAAAACGTTCCACGATACTGGATTTTGTTTCAGGATTTTTCTCGTCGTAAAAAAAATGAATGTGTCTTTGTTTCAATTCTTTTTTGAAAAGCTTGGTTTAGAAATTCGGTACCTTTGTCCCGTTTGCCATCGTAAAGGTTGAACGTCCACGTTTGTCTCAAGACCAATTTAAAGGCCCTTACCAATTCGGTACTCGCTTTTTAGAAGTCAAAGGCACGACCCAAGCCAAATTTGGAAAACACATCGATGACACAAAACAAATATTTGGTAACCACGATTGTAAGTAGCTAAATGAGAGTCTCCCCCACACCCGCTAAATCGTCTTGCCATTGATGATCGATCCCCTTCCACCCTTGAAGTAGTAACTTCTAGAAAATTTTTGCGTCGAATGGGTTTGTGTAACGTGTACGTTCGATTGTTCTTGTAACCATCGTCGTACCTTCCGGGTTAAACGTACACTTTTCAATTTGACTTTTTAGCAGCTCGATTATAATTTTTTGAACTCCTCCGTAACCAGCAGCCTGACCAGGATTAGTAATTAATGTTTAGCTAACAGTTTTCTCCATGATTGTTCAATAATTGAACCAAGTTGTTCCAATACTCTTTTCTTCGTGAGGTATCTTTTTGGATTGACGTGTCCGACGTGCTACTAGGGGGTAAATGAAGAGGGAGTTCGATCAGGGTCCATCGGTACTGTTTTTGGACTTCTTTCATCTACGTCTTTCTTTTTCTTTTCTTTTCTGAGGATAAAGGGGTAAGAACCTTTTCTTTTTAATCCAATCTGGGGTGGCTAACTTTTTTATTTTTTTAAGAGGTGGAGTTAGTTATAAAAAAAACTCTTCTTCTTCTTTCTCTTCTTCTTTCTTCTTCTTTTTCTTCTTCTTTTCTTTTTTGATAGTCAATTTAGGTTCGCTTTTCAGGAGAGCCCTTAAAATCTCTCAGAGTGGGTGGAGCTGTTTCGTCGACTGCTTTTTGACGAAAGAGTTTGTAAAAGACTTTGTAAAAGTTGACCGTTCCGTTGTTTTTTTTCTGTTTCGGACAAATCGTTACGTTTCCATCAGGGATTGTATTTCTTGTTGTAACTGAGACATTTCGTAGGAGATTAGGATTGGGTGGTAAAACTGAGGTATCCGTTGTTCGTTCCAACGATGAAATACCCATCCATCGTTTGTAAGGTACTAAAGTCAGTTTTTCGTCCTTCCATTTCATTCAAAGGTACCAAAAAGGTGTGGTCATATTCAGAGAAGGGTGGTCCTATTTATCCTTCCTTTTTTATATCGCATGACTCCTCCTAAAAGTGGTCCAGCAATCGTAACCTAACAAAAGGAGCGGCTATTTTTAACAATTGTCCTATCAACATAGGTAGAAATCCACCTCGTTGTACCAACAATTGTTTTCTTTTGTTGAAGAGGTATTTTCTTTTTCCACCATTTGACGAAGAACATTTCCGATGTTTCCCTAATTTTTGTTTTTCTCTGTATCATAGACAAAGGTACCGTTCCTTTTTAACCACGTTTAAACAACATTCACACACGGTATCGATGATTTCTTATAGGAGCTGTTTGAATGAGTTGTTTTTCGCATGGGAGGTTTGGATTTGGTCCAAGACACGACAAGACATCCCAATGTTTGGCCAGAAACGAGGGGGAAGAAGTCGTTCTTTTTTGGTGTTTTTTCTTCTTTTTTTGGTGAGTGAAAGTTTGGGAGCCCCATCCTTTTTTTAGTCGGTAGAAAACAAGTCTGACGTCTTTTAGCAGGGTACCCCTTCTATTTTATACTGGACACACGTCTCGGACTGATTGTCTGTACGACGTAACCAACTTCACGACAGGTCTGACTTGGACTTTTGAGGTGTTTTCAAGGGACTAAATCGACTCAATTCTTGTTTGGATAAATCCTACTAAACTATGTAAGATACCAGTTCTTTCTGGGACTTTGGTTTTAGGGAATGGTACTTTGTGGGTGGCTGCTGCCATGGCTAAATCAGCTGAAGTCGACGGTCCCGACGGGGTCACTTTCGAGACATTGGTTTCCATTTTTGCATCAAATTAGGAAACACGCAGCTTAAGTCTGGTATTTGACAGGGGCATCATGGTAAAAGAGGGTGGTGAAGAAGACAAAGAGGAATAGGGTGACGCCAAAGAAGACGCTTGCCATCATCATGGGGGACTGAGATGAAGATGATGATGGTAGTAAGGGTGGTGGTGTTTTGGCGGGTGTACGTTTGCGTCCTGGTCTGCAGTACCTCTTTTACGTCGGTAGGTAGTTGCAGGTCTGGTTTTCTTCTTCTTCTTCTGAGCACAACTTTTCCTTTTCATAGGGCTGGTTTTCTTCTTCTTCTTTGGACTTTTTTTCCTTCTTCTTTTTTAGGTGATTTGGGTTTTTAAGCTTTTTGGTATCATTAGTAACCCCATTTCAAAAGGGAACGAATCATAACTCCTCCTAAAGAACCACTTCCACCAGGAGTTAAAATGATTTGTTTTTTAGTCCGTGAATCGATTTCTAGGATCAGCCAGTTGTGACAATGCTCTTTTAATGTTTTTGAAAAAAAACGTTGAGTTTGATGAGGGATGTGAATGATGCCTTGTAGTAATTGACGTGCCGTCAAAGTAAACCATCGTAACACTTCTTTCAGACTCGCTCGCTTCTAACAAATGAGCACGGGACTTGTGCATTTTTTTTTCACGACTGATGCAATACAAGGCACTAATCAATTTAGCCGAAGGATGCGATTGAAAGGAAGTCATCTCAAAAAGAGTGTGTGACAGAAATGACGTTGTCGGCTTGTTTTTTATAGTTTTTTTTTAAAAATTTGGGCTGAAGGGGATCGTGTAAATGAAACAGGACCACCTTCTTGACCCCAAGAGTGAAAGATACTGGCACGAAAAAAAAACAAAAAAAAATCTCAAATAGTCAGGAGTGGTCGGTTTTTAAGTCAATGAGTAAATACTCGTGAGGGTTTTTGAGTGGCATCGTCGTACGCATAATTGAGCCAAGGAGCTCCTAACTGTTTGGCTAACACTTGTACTTTGAGATAGGTCTCTGGGGCTTTTAAACAAAGACCACGTAATGAGCATTCAAACTAATGTCTCGATGAGCTTTACTTTGTTGAAGATAAATTTTGTGTAATGTAGACAATCACAGCATTACGATGGTGTCCTTTTCGTGTAAACCAAAGTTTTAATTTCTTCTTCGTCTTCTCCTAACTTGTCATCAAAAATAACTAAATGAGTTTGACTCACGTCAGACACAATTCAATCGTCTTCGTGAGGAATCCATCCACAAACGTAAATTGTTTCTCCTTGACTTTCTTTCAATAACGTGTAAGACGGTTGCCACTCTTTGTAACAACACACGATACGTTGAGGTGGACGATCAAACATATCAGCTTTGTGTTCGACCTCAACTCGTTTGACAAAATTCGGTTTTCCCTGAACCACTCGGTCCAGCAATCAACATGTTTAAATGGAGGGCGCAGATACAAAGCATTCCAACTTGACGATCTAACTTTTCGTCAATCACTTTCCACCACAGAAGAGGAGGGAAGAGGCAGACGAGGTAGAAGAAGAAGATGTAGCCATGATTGAGGTAAGAAGATTTTTGAGAAGAAGACAAAAAACCCAAGCATTTAATACGTTTTCATACACGTTTATTTTTTTTGTAAAACAATCCAACCCACAAAAACAATAACATATTTTACAAATTTGCATGAAGAAGTGAATTTGTGAGAAAATATACAATTAAACCGAACACGTACACATTAAGACTATCACTAAAACAGCTAAAGTTCTCTCTAAACAAGAAAAGGAACAACAATTGTTTTGTGTCCAAGTCATGAAAGACACCACTGTTTGTGGTAACATTCTTCTTCTACCGTCTTTTTTGAATTCACTGACGGTAGTGGTGGTAAAGAAGGGTGGTGGTGGTGGTGTTCCTCCTCAAGAGGTATTGGAACCACAGCAGTAGGTGGTAGTGGTGTCAAGGTACTTTCTTCTTTTAGAGTTTCCCATGGAGGTTCCCATTTTTTCACTTTTAGAATGTTATCAATAAGTGGTTGCCAAATCTTGGCTGAACTGGGCCACTTCTTGTAACCAATATTGTAAACCAAGGTTTCTCCAGGGTTCGTACATCTTTCCAATGGAAAAGTTGTTGGTGTAACTCACTAGCAGTACACACTTCTTGAAATGTTTTATGCACAGATAAGTGTGACGAATGTCTTCTTCACATGGAAGTACGTCACTAAATTTTCATTCACCACTCTCAACGCTATACGTACAATTTGTCTTTCGTGGACTGATAAAATCAAGTTTTTATAGTCTTCTTCTTCTACTAAGTCCGAAGAAGAACACACGGTCATATTGTTTTTTGGTACTCAACAATTGAGTCCAAAACAACCACGGATCCTTCAAAAGAATCCAAGGCAAACACTTGTCCTCAAAAATATTCCACAACGAATGTCCTGAAAACGAAATCCAAGATAAGTAGTCACTAAGACAACACACCACATAACGTCCAAAATTTAATGGATACAGTTCTTGTATCACTTCTATATCCTCTAAGGTCTGAATTTTATCTATGGATTTCCTTCCACGGAATCCGGTTTCACAACTGTGTGTAGAGTAGAGTTCAGGCATACCCACTCTTTTATAGTCAAGGCAGTAGTACTGTGTCACAGGAATCCGTATTCACACGAGTAGTTAAATGTGATTTGAGACGTGCCGCCTCCTCTTTGTATAGGGATCGATGGGTAAGGTTGGGTATCTTGGGTGGCAATGTTTTGTATAGCCAGGCTCCCAAGGTTGGTACCTTTTGACGACAGTCCTCCTTCAGGATAGAAGTTGAAGATTAGAGGTTTCTCCAATGCACCATTCTTCTATGCCCTTGAAAGAGGATATAAGCGTAATCAATTATCGTAAAAAATCGATTGTAAATCGAGAGAGATAATGGACTTCACTTTGAGTTTACGTTTCAAAGACAATGACTTTTGAGTTTACGTTTCAACTTTTTGTAATTTCAGAACTCACGGTAAATCTGTTGCACATTCAAAGGATGACACTAATGTACTTGGGTAAAGTTTCCGATTTGGAAAGAAATACTTCTCTTTTGTATTCTTCACGATACTGGTGATAGTCGTTGTTCAGAATCAATTTTCTGATGCGGACAAAAGTAGCCATAGCCTTGAAATCGAGGAATCACTTGAAGTTTACTTCGTTTCACGTGAATTTGAACCAACTCATTGTAAATCCGTTTTTTGGCAACTTTGAAGACAAGTCACGAATGCGATCTTGTAGATGTAGGTTTCTTTGGTGACAAAATACTCACACACAAAACCAAACGAATCGGTAGGTTAAAGATATCTTAGGATCCAACACCAGTTTCAGTGATTATCCTATCTAATTTCAAAAACACAAAAAGGTGATTTGTCTTCAGGAGACAGTTCTTCTAACAGTTTTTTGAATTCGTCTATGTTAGTCACATTTTTTTCCTTCACTTCTCTCCCATGGAATTCTATATTCCACTGCTTACATTGTAGGTAGCCCCCACCAATTTCTTAAATTGGGGATGTAGATTTTCATAAATGTCTGACCATTTGAATATCTTCTTAGCTATCATTATGTCTTATTGTATTCAAATACCATTGGTACAACAAGTCTGTTGTAAAGGATGTAACTCTTTTTTACGTTTCAGTTGAATTGTGAACAAATTCTGTATAATCCGTTCTCGTAGCTCCAAAGGTAATCCACGAATACGATCTTCTAAAGTAGGAATATCTACTGAAAAATACGATCTTTTAACTCTAAAAGTAAACCACAAATAAGTTCATCTAAAGAATAAGTATTCTTCTCCTCCATTGTATTACTATCTTGGTATCTGTTGATCGTAATCCGTATTCTTCTCGAGCCACTAAAGGTAAGAACTGACAATTCGGATACCATCGATCATGTTCGATGTAAGCTAAGTCGTAAGGCTCCAATAGCGAAGTCTCACACCGCATACTGAAACACTTCACTTGATCTCCAACTCCCACGGTAAAAAAATCCAGATCTGGCTAAAGCTTCGGGTTTAGGCGCATTTAAAATTTTGGCCACTTGTCTTTGAACGTAACTAACTCGAGACGATTTTCATACTTGGAATAGCCAGACACAGCCAAGGGTATCATCAATCCATTAGGTCTGCTGGGGAGTACCGTTTTGTGTACGATTAGTAAAACATAAAGGGCGTCCTGCATCTTTTGAGTTGGATCGACGGTGAGTGACTGAATCCACGATGTCACAACGTACGGCATCGGTCCTCGTCATGGCATGGTTCAGCATCACACTCAATTCCTCAAAACTGGAAAAAATACTCATCTATTTTTTTTCTTCTTGCTCGGTTCACGTGAAAAGTCAGAATGAAGGTTAGGCTTGGAAGGGGTTCCTTTTTTATACCTGTCGACTGTACCATCCGAAAAGTATTGTAATGTGATCGGTGGAAACGCTAAAGAAAGGTAAGCACAGTTTGGTGACCATCTGGTATGTTCCACGATAGCTGAATCTTTAGGACTCATGCGAATGCTTGCACCACAACTAAAACATTTCACTAAACTTCCCTGTTCAAAGTAAACAAAACCTGCTCTGGCTAAAGAGATGGCTGTGGGTAATCGATCCCCTTTAGGCCATTTTTTGAACGTCTTCAATCGACTGTCACACTCAGCATAGTCAGGCAAAAACCCATGTTGTTGTTGAAGACATCTTTTCTGTTTTTTCAAGAGGAGGGCTTCCTTTTTTTATACTTCTCCAAATCGGCGTGTCCGTAAGGTAAAGTGGTGTGATCTGGAAGTCTCACTCTTTTTTGGTACACGATACGATACACTTTTTGAACAGGTCGAGTCACGATTTTATGATTTGGTAGGCGAACAAACTTGTGAGGTTCTAACGTGGCTACTTGAAAATCTTTCACTTGTCCAGACAGTAAAGCATTTTTTAAAACCTCAAAGTTCACGACTTGGTTAGTTCGATAGTTCAGAGTCAATCCTTTGACTTTACAGGAGGTGTGAAGTTGACCTTGAGGGTCTCGGTATCGGTACCCATAATTTTTAGGGCCACCGCTAGCAAAACTCAGGATGGTATCTTGAGGGTGCTCATCTGTCCAGGCTCCTAATCGATCTCCTTGAATGGTAGGGTGGGGGCAACCGGGACGATGAATGTAAATGCAACTGTCAGTATCAAAATACAGAACACGATCTCCCAAGACTTCTAATGCTTCGTCATACAATTTCAAACGAGCATGAGCAGTCACGTAGGCGGCAATGACTACGTTACTAAACTTGTCAGGTTTCACAAACTTGGGTTCATCTTCAAAATTAACAATGATCAAATCCTCACGGACGATTTCGACGTGCTTGACTAGAATACTTTTGTCGTCCACCAGTTTAAAGTAACGATAAGGATCGTCCACGTATTCCGTTTTGGGTAAGATCGTACGTTGAGCCATTTTTCCCCACAAACAATTTAACATCACTTTAGCAAACGATCTTTTTCCTTCATTTTTTTCTACGTCTTCTAAAGTGATGCCTTCGATGTCACGGTATTCTTCTTTGAATCGGACTTGGTCTTCGGGAGTTTGACACCACGAAGGATAACCACTAGCTTCTTGTTTCAGTTTGAGAAATTGGTTCACGTACCCCGAAAAAATGCCTGGATGATGAGTAGCGTCGTCCTTTTGGTATTGGGATGTCGTTGGAAAGTGCCAAATTTCATACACATTCAATAAACGGTATCCACGATCCAATGCCCGAAACAATTCGGCACTGACCCACGTTCCTATCATCCGACCGTTCTTCCTCCGTGTGGTGACAGGAATGATCTTGGTTACACATTTCGGCACACGTCCGACATAAAGGAAACATCAATTTTCCTTGACAATGGCAAGGTAAGATGGATGAAACAAGTTTGTGGGAGGTAAAACTTTACATTTGATCAATCCTTCGTATTGACGAATCTGTTCCACGTCGATGTGCTCTGTTAAAATTTCAGGGTGTCCGGTAGGAAAACGAGCATATTTACACACCCAAGGATACAAAGAACACACGTCGATGTATTTGATTTCTTCTCCTTGGGATTCGTTCACGTCGTACAATAATCGAGTAGCATTGTTCGTCTCCAAATAAACTGTGACGTGGATCTAAAGGTTCAATGTCGGCTGCGTCGTAACTTTGAGTGATGGTTTTAAATTCAGGATCGATTTTCAAACGTCGATCGTACTCGTGTTCCCACATTTCTATCACTTCGTAACCTTGACTTTCTAACTGAAGTCGTCGTTGACAAGTCTGTTCATATAACTGATCCATGGTAGAATCTGAATAAGGACTTTTCATGTCTCGGACAGGATAACAAGTAGGGCATCCGTGAAACAAACATCCCTGAAACTCATCACAATGTGCGGGTTTTCTAAATCCCAACCATCCACAGAATAACCTCCAATCTTTTTTTCTCCTCCTCCGTTTCTAGCATGTTGTATCCATTTGTCTTCTTTTTGACATAAGTAATGAAGCCAACGTAAAGCTTTGACAGAATATTGACGACTAGCAAAAGCCCCCGTGTTGGAGTCAATGATGGCGAGTTGGTTTTCGGGCATGAAAATGTTGTCTGTAGACCAAGGAACAGGCTTTAGGTAAGGTGGATGCCTCTTTCAAAGGATCGACCTTTGCACTATCGAGAAATAACTCTCGAAATTTCCCACAACAACGTCTTAAAATATCTACATTCGATCGACAATATTTGAGCATCTCTTCTTGAAAGTCAAAGGGATCGTTCTGGTGAACACGGTACCAAGCGTGAAAAGCTTCTCGCTGTTCGGGTCGCATTCCATCAGGGTCATAATCATGAAGGTCAGGTAAATGAGGTAGGACGGCCTGTTGATTAGCTTTCGTGTTAAAGAAGTGAGGAAAGTAACCTTTGGCCATTTCTGTCATACCGAACGTTTTTGGCATGCGACTCAAAGGCATGGCCAAATAACTCATCGAATCTTTGAATTGAACTTGTCCTACTTTCATGTAGATGAGCTTTTTCCATTCATGGTGACTTCAGGACGTTCGGTTCCATGGTTCAAATAATAATTAAGTAAAAACTGTCCATCGTATCCCGAAAAATTGTGAGCTATGACGGTCGCATACCGATGACAATCTCCGTAACGATGAATGTCTTCTTCGCTCCAACTGTCGTGGGTGGTAGGGTCTAAAACCCATTCAGCAAACTCCGACAAGTATTCACTCCACGAAAGATTTTTTCACGTCCTCCTGGAATCCTACTACAATGAGGACAGTGAAAATGAATCGATTCTTGAATGCACTGATCACAAGCCCGATGGGCTACACAAAAATTAGGAATGTGAGTGCCTGTTTCTTGCATACATTCAAAATCAAAAAAGATGAAATCTACTTGTTTCTTGTTTTTCTTTATTTCTTTCTTCTCTATCTTGTCACGCTTTTGAATAAAACATCGATGATCAAAATCGACGATCTGATGACAAATAGAACATTTTTTCTTGCCAGCACAAACGTGTCTCTTGGAGTTGTTGGAACGAATGAGTTGTCCACACGTAGAACACGATTGTAATAACTCACAAGCACATTTTTGTTGGTGTCGTCCTTGGGTCTTGCGATGTTGTTGATAGCAAGTAGGACTGACAAAACGGCGTCGACAGGTTTTACAATACATGTGATGTTGTTTGTGGCTCAGGAAGGCATGGTGGGTCGGCTAAACAACCCCGACATCTTGCTCCACAAGTAATGTGTTTCTCCCGACTATTACACCCTTTGTTACATTTCTCACAGTAGTAAGAGTATCCCAAAAATCCAGTAATACTGGTAATAGTATCAAAATGTTCTTGATGGTGATAAAGATGAATGTATTTTCCCTCAGGAAAATTAGGGCCTCGAAACAATAGATCACCGCGCACTTCTTGAGGGTGAACTTTTAACGTATAATGAGGAGCCAAAACATCTTGAAGTTGCTGTAATTGAGAAATGCTACACACAGTCTCTTTAGGGATCCCTGCTTGTTTCAACAAGAGTTCTGCTTCTTTTCGTTGTTGGGGTCTCTCCGAATATCGAATGTTATGCCAGGCTTTTTTCCATTCTTTGCTCTCGTTCTTGTTAGCATAGGTACGACCCACCACAATAGCTCGAGCTAAGCACATTGAATCTTCAGTATTGTTGATTTGGACGACACTGTGTTTGGTAGTAAGAAGATCATCCACCAATAAAGTTTTTCTGCTTCGTCCACTTCCTCGAGGTGGAGAAACATGGGTCATGTAAACGGTGGCCTTTCCATCGGTGATGGTAAATTTGTCATTGGATTGTTGTACATGTTCTATTTTAGACATAACTTTGTCTGGCGTTAATTCTGCCGGGGTACTAAATTCAATCCAAACAGGACTCTTCAATTGGTCATGATGAATGGCAAGTCTTAACCGATCGTCTTCTTTTGGCTCCACATTGCCGTTTTAAGTTCTGTAAGACAGATTCCCACAAATTGGTAATGAACCGCGCCGCTTTCTCGGGAGGTACTTGAGACTTAAAGTCTTTGAAGTGTACTGTGTGAGTATACGCCGTGGTCCTAAATTTTCGAGAAGTGATTTTTTGTGTCTCTCGAATCCGATAGTAATTTTCAGGAGCCACGGTAGCGGTAGCGGTAGTAGTAGTAGGACTTTCTTGGTCAGGGGTTCTGGTGTTGGTAGTAGTAGTGACTTTGGTTTTGGAAGTTTGGGTTTCAGGTGGTTTGGAAGTTTGGGTTTCAGGTTGTTGTTGTTGTTGTTCACTCATTTCGTCTTCAAAGTCACTGGCATGGACTTGAGCCAGTAATTCCTCTAAGGGTGTTTTCAGGAGGTACGGAATACCTTCGTCGCCGTGGCTTCTTGGTTTGTTCTTGTTCTGGTTCTGATTTATCATGGTTTGGGCGTGATCTTTTCATCTTGAACTCTGATTTGAAACTGATTGAGTTTTTTTTCACCCAGGTACCTTTATATAGAGACAGAAGAGTATATAAAGAGAGAGCTTCTTACCTTCAGAATCAGTCTTTGGTGATTGAACTTTCAAACTGTCAAGATGGAAGAGTCAAAAAGACAGATTGCTTTTTTGGTGAGAGATTTACAGACAGTGATTCGAAAGTATACTACGTACAGTAAGAGTAAAGACTACTCCTCCTCCTCTGTCACTAGAGATAAAAGTAACGATACTTGTTACATCTGTCAAGAGAAAGGACATTGGGCTCCAGATTGTCCCAAACGTGAACAGAAAAAGAGAGATAAAGGGAAAGATATCTGCTATCATTGTAAAGGACCAGGACATTGGTCTTCGGAATGCCCTCAGAAAGAACAAGAAGAAGAAGAGGAGAGGGAGGAAGTGGATTCAAAATTAACAAACCTAGAAGAAGAAGAAGAACATATCATCAAGAAAAGTAAGAAGAGAGTAAGAAGAATGGAAAACAGTGGGAATGAAGAAGAAGAAGAAGAAGAAGAAAAGGAAAACAGGATTCCTATGAAGAAGAAATACAAGAGAGACAAAAGTGAGAAGGAAGAAACTCCAGTGTTTCAATTCAAACCACACAAGCATTACAGAAAGTGAACTTTGTTTTTTTCTTGTGTGATTTTGTTTTGGTGTTATATGTTATATTGCTGAATTTATTTTGTAAAAAAAATTAGATGAATACACCAGACTGGAGAGAAAAAAAGTAAGTGGTTTTGTGTTATTTTGTTTTAGAGTAGAAATGCACGCACGCACGCACGCACGCACTCACTCACACTTGTACTATGGTGGTGGGATTTTTTAAAGTTTTAACTTGATTTTTTTTGGCAATTTGATTTCTTTTCTAGAAATCTGGGGGCCCTTAAAAGGACCATTGGGTTGTTTTGTTTTTTGGTTTTCAAAAACAAATCTTTTTTCAAATTAACTTCAAATGCCGTAGTCCTTTACCACGGCCCAATCCATATCCTGTTAATGCTGCTGCTACTGATGGTGTTTTCATTATGGTGGCAGTCACTGGTGGTGGTGGTGATATTGGTGACATGGGTGGTGGCATCTCACTAGCACTGGAAGGTTTAGAAGAATGTTGTTTAGCCCGTGATGGTCTTTTTCCGTTTAGGTGGTTGATGAGTTAAAGAATACTTATAGAAATTGGTCATCCATTTCAACTCATATAATACCTCTTCTAACAGACTTACAGTTCTTTCTTGAAGACTGATGCTTTCCTTTCCTGTTTCCTTCTTCTCCTCCTCTTGTAACTGCTGCTGCTGATGTCTGATTTCTTCTTCTTCACTTTGTTTTCTTCTCTCTTCTTCTTCTTTCTGTTGTTGTTGAAGAAGAAGAAACATTTCTTCCTCTTCCCGTTGCTTTTTTACAAAATTTTCCATCTCTTCCATTTGTCTTCTTTTAAAATCATTCACCATTGGAACAGTAGTAGCAGTAGTAGTAGCAGTAGTAGTATTGTCAAACTCTTGATTTAGTAAATCTAAATCAAAGTCTTCCGGCCGAAAGTTCAATATTGCCGCAGCATTCATTATCGTTGTAGGATCACTCCAATACATTGATGTAGTACTTGTCTTTCCAGTCTCCATGAAGGCTGTCGAAAAAAGTAATAAAGCCTCCTACAAACGCTACGATACCTTTATACCCGAGATGACGTAACACCTCCGCTTTCTTCCCATTGGAAGAAAACCGAACCGACTTGTAAACACGTGTTTGGATTGGTAGTTGATTTGGATCCATTTCAATCCGATCGTAAGGTATATATACAAACGCTGGTTTCATAAAGTTTCACCGGTTTTTTTTCTTCCAAGACGACCAATCCTAAAAACAAATCATGTGGGTTAGTGTAGAATCCTCCAACATTGTTTCAGGAATGCTGTTTAATCCAGCATTCCTGATGTATGTAAAAGCATCATGGACTAAAACCAAAATTACGGATACAGCTACATGGTATCGACAAACTTATGTGGAGAGACAAGGTTGTCTAAAGAGGGTTTTGCTGTATGGACCCGAAGTCCGAAGAAGTTCAAGAAGAAAAAGAAAACCTTCTAGGAGATGCTCCTGTTGTTAAAAAAAACAACAACAACAACAATAACAAAAAAAACAACGGTCCTTTTTAGGACCACCCATTTTTCAAGAAAAGATTAATTATTTATCAATATTGCCTATATAAGTGTGTGTTTTTTTATATGTTTGTAATGTTTTTTTTGTTATAGTCTACCCCGACTCATCAAAAAAAAACCCTTCACACCATGTATGTTATGTGTGGTGTGTGGGATTTTTTTAGGAAAAAAAAGGGGAATGTGTTCCATCACGTCCGCGCTTCTCGCATATAAAGCGGTGCCTTCCACAGTTGCGCCATTCACACTTCACACTGAAGAATGAATACAGTAGAATTGTTGCAGGAAGCTTGGGATAGGATGGTGGATGTTGAGTCGTTGATGGAAAGGTTGGAGTATTGGTGGAGATATCCTACCACCAAACCATTTGTCACCAGCCAACTAGCGGCTCTTATTTCAGCGAGGAGGTTGGTGAATGATGTTTTGGTGGAGGAAAGAGTAAAAACTTCCTCAACCCCTTGCCGTGTGGGGTTCATCAAGAGAAGTCTGGATTTATTGCATGAAGTGGAGAACTTCCTTCACCTTGTTCAACAAGATGAATGGTTGTATCCACCCGCTAGTAACGCCAGGCGAGAAGAGGTGAACCTTCACATGGTGAAGGTATTGTTAAAGAAAGTTTTAGAAAAGGAAGTAGCTCAAATTAAAATCTTGTGGGCTCTTGAACGCTCCAAGAAAGAACAGGCCAGGAAAGAAATGGAGTTTGAACGCCTGAATTTAAATTGGATGAAAATCCAAGATAAATTCAGGCGGATGAAACATCCTGACTGGCTACCACCAACACTACCAACCAAGAAAAAAAGATCCACCACCTTCCTAAACTTTTTTACTAAATGTTGGAGGAAATAAAATTATTCCTCCAATGGTCCTTCTCAGGACCACCCTTTTTCAAGAAAGATTAATTCTATTCCCTCCCCCACACCCCACCCCACACTCCCTCCATGTTAAAACTCCCGTAAAGGTCTATAGTGCCCCCGCCATGTTAAACTCCCGTAAAGGTCCTATAGTGCCCCCGCCATGTTAAACTTCCGTAAAGGTCTATAGTGCCCCCGCCATGTTAAACTCCCGTAAAGGTCTATAGTGCCCCCTTTTGGTCTATTTACCCCCCCCCCTCTACTACTGAGAGCACATGATTCAAGATAATCCTAGCGGTTTTCGAAAATGGAGAACATGTATTTATTGTTTTTTTTGACCGTGGTTTCTTTATAATGCATTGTACAACGTCTTTGTTACAACGCAGATCCGACAGTCCGCTTGTTATGTATGAAATTTATTACTTCGTCTTTTACTTCTCATTTTGAAGTAAAGTAATTGCTCAAATAAACTATACTGACATACTTTCTACGCAGTTTAGCTGGCCAATAGGTGCAATTCATCTTTAAAAGTGTATCCTAGCTATAGGATTGAGCAAATGGCAGTGCGAGAATTGGGAATGGAATTTCACGCTGAAGTTCTAAACGGTTAAGCTGCCAGCTAGGCTCTAATATACATGTTATTCTGTGATGCTCTACTATAAACAGCACATTTACAGTGTACAAAGTTCTAAAGTTGATTATGGAATGTTGAAACTTGACTTCCTCAGAATTACAAATTCTTTTTTGAAGTTATATTCAGATTTACGAGAATGGATACATTCGTGTTAAAAAGTGATGCATCTTCACTGTTATGGCTTAAACTGAAAGGTCTGCACTCAGATACGTGAAAAATGTAGTCGGATAGGGCTAAACCAACATCCATGACTTAAGAGTTAGTTATGTACGCTCTTAGGCTTTGATATATATGTACAATTTGATCTTATTATTTTCGTATAAAGGAGAGAGAGAGAGAGAGAGTGTGTGTGTGTGTGTGTGTGTGTGTGTGTGTTGTGCATTTGTCACGGTGAATGATTTTTAATTTCCGATCAACGGGACCGCCAAAGTGGTGGATATTCCGAGACGACCTCTTACAGGTGGCGCTCTAAAGAGAACGTCATATTACCGCGGCAATTGAGAAATACAGTGAATAGTACGGTATCAAAGTGAATTTTTTTAAAAAATCAGGAAATATTATGTAAAAGCAAGACATTTAATAACAAAATTTCAAAATAAATAAATTCATAAATTTAATCAAGATCTTAAAATGCCCGAGTTGTAGTAAATCCATTAAATAATTATGATTCATGATATTCTTAGGTTATATTATATTGAATATTTATAGTTTACCCCAACTCCCATAAACTTTAATTGTATGCCGCATTTCTAGAAAACACCTTTTATGAATATGAAGGGATGACAGGGTTCATTAACTTGCCTTTATGCTACTGATCTAAGAACCCACACTGAAACAAAACGAGTTTGACAATGCACTCTAAATCCCCCCCCCCTCCCAATTTAGATAACAGTCATGCCTGTATTGTTTAAATTGTGAAGCAGACAATTTGTTGACATGATTGAAAAGTACAAAAAAGGGACTGGAACTGGATACTGTATGAATGGGATTTGATCACGAGCTTAAATTTGTACATGTAAAGGAAATCTTCGATTTTGTTTACCCTGAATAGACTTATTCTTCAAATTTTAAATATTCACGGCTATGTGAACTTCTTGACATTATGTTTACATACAGGTTATTCAGATGTTACGCATGGTGACATCGCTGAACAAACATGTTTAAATGCCGCGGTAATAGGACGTACTACTTACTATTCAATGTAACATGTATAAATTCATTGTTATTTTTCATCCAAGTTACGTGAAATTTTCACTATCAACGGAAAAATACACGTATATCTCTAATGGTGGTAAATTAAGATTCACAAAAAAAAAGATAAAAAAAAACAAAAAAAAAAAACAACGGTTTCCAAGATAATATTATGTATATGAGCACGCGGTTTTTAGTTTGCTTTCGGTGACTCATCAATTGGTATAGACGGATTTGAGGTTGTAAAGAACGCACAGACACACAGACGGACATTGAGCGACCACAATATGTCCTAAAATGTGCAAATGTAAAAAGAACAAGCCTTAAACTTGGTTGTTGGATTGTTAAATTATTGTATGTTGTACATTAATTAGAGACAGTCTAACTAATTTATATTTGATTTTTATGTGAATGGGTCAAGTTAAAGCTTTAAGCAACAACTTGTATTACTTTAGATGGGATAGATACGAGGTAAAATATGATAGAATTGTGTAAACCTGACAAGTAAATTTTACATTTCTCCCAAACAATTAATTTATATCATTGCCCATCGATCAAACAACGGGAATTAATCAATGATGCTATGACATCGTTTTCTGTTGTTGATATTGTGATATTGTATATCACCAAGCGGCGCTGGTGGATAGGGTTGGCACATCGCTGTTTAAATTTGTTTCTTATTATATCCAAAGACCTTCAATGCAAGTAACTTTGACAAAACAATTTTTATTTTTTATTTTTTTACAAGTGAGGTCTTTTTCATATTAAATGAATTCTTTTGAATATACGGCTTTTGGTTTAGGATCAGTAAGGAAACTATCCGTTTCTTGAATTTAAATTGAAAAACATTTTAGGTCCATAAAATAAAACCTATTTCTCCCGATTTTTTATGGTTTCGGTCAGTTGGTTTTATTAATTTTGATAAGATATTTTGATAGTTGAAGTAAATCTCTGATGCAATGTCTATAAAAGTTCCTAAAATAGTATAATAACATAGCAATATACTAAGGCTTACATTTACTCTAAATGTGTTATCCTTAGAAATTAATACCACTTTTATTTATTTATTTATTTATTTATTTATTTATTTATTTATTTATTTATTTATTTATTTATTTATTTATTGTTGTTGTTATTATTATTATTACGTCTTTTCCACCACATTTTCTTATAATGTAAATATATTCAGTTCAGCGCTTTTATGATTCTAGCTTGTATTATTAATAGAATTATCACCCACATATGTCTAACAGTGAACAGTTTAAAATCTGTGAAGTGCTATGAAAGTATACATGGAATTTGGGGAACTCATTCTGATGGCCACATACATCTCTTTGTTCTATTGATTAGTCCTTGCAAACTGCATAGACCCAGATCTGTCGGCTCATTATGCGACGGCAGATCTGGGTCTATGCAGTTTGCAGTTGGTATGAGATTGTTCGCGAGTATATACTTTACAATGGTTTGTCTCCATTGTTGACAAAGCGTTTTCACTGTTACTACTGATTTATTCGATGCAAGTATATTTGGGCTGTTTTTATTTCTTTAACTTAAAAAGAACTACCTTATTGGACCGTCTTACGCGGCTTCATACAAGACAATTTGATTTTAATAGGAGAATAGTACACCGGGCACGCACGAAGCAAATAGAACAGCAAAAATAGATTTAAAACATAATGATATTAGATTTATCCAGCAATCCTAATTACTTTATTAAAGAAAGCCAGAGAACTATTAGGTTCTTAAACACATGGGACTGCATAGTATCCCCTGTGCGAAATTCCTAAAGACCCCTCACCAATCCTATCGAGTTATCGCTAAATGGTACGTTTTGTATTTGCTACAAGTAGGTGATAGTGATCACAGACACTTTTGTGCCATGAAATTTGATGTGTGTTTTCACATTTTAAATCACCAAAGGCAGAAGGAACAAGTAAGTAGAAAGAAGTGACATCCGTGTGCTTTTAATGTTCCGTTGAATATTTTTTTTTTAAAATTATTTATATATCGCTCAGTTTTCTAGACACTCTTCCATGTATAAGCATGAAATCTAACGTGTGCATTCACCTTTGTTACTTATGTTAGCGTCCATATAAAGAAAATTGTGGTTGTAATGACCTACTTTTCTTACTGAAGTGACAGCTAAGTTTTTGGATTATGTACCGGCGACGCCAGGGAGACATTGCCTTCTTCAGAATTTCCGCTTCAATTTTTTTATTAATTAAAAGCGTGAAAGAAGAGAAATATCTTTAATTTCGATTGAATTCATTGATGGGAAACTGTAACAACTCTTTCGTGCAGTTTCACTCGCGACCTCTCGTGATACTTTCTAAAGTACGAATATTATTCTTATCTCATTGAAATTTGATTTTTAGCTAACTTTTTCACCTATTTCTTACTCTTATGGATGGAAATAGATATTTGATGTATTCTTTTACCGAGCATGAAAAGTGAAATGTATAGAGGCAAGCTTTCATCAAACTAATTATACCGATTTATAAAAATAAAAAAAACATTTAAATTTTAAATGCAGCATGTTCATCTGATATTTTCAATCACCAATTAAATTTTAATTTACATTTTAAACAAAACACTTTTCTCACATATGTACTAGTAGTACAGAGTACATGGAAACAGTGGTTTAGTCCATGTTGCAAGGTCTGTGACAAATCGATATGCGTATTCTACAAAAAAACAATAATAAAAAAAGTACAAATGTAAGATGTTTCAAAACTTTAATATAAGAAGCAAAATTGAGGTAACTACAATTATAATTTGATAACAAATTTAATGCCGTGATGACCAGAAATAATATACAAATCAGAATAAAATATGAACAGATAAATATGCGATTAGAAATATGTTTGATAAGCATACATCTGAATCTATATTTTTAGACATAAAAGAAATCCTAGTATCATCAAAAAAAAACTCAGTCATGACAAAATATAAACACTTGCACAATATTGTTATAGACAATAATTACTAAAAACAGACACACTTCTGTGATAAAAATATGACCTTATAAGAGAGACTTTGGGTGAGGGAAACAAATGGTAAAACATGTACCATGGTAAAACATGTACAAATGGTAAAACATGTACCATGGTAAAACATGTACAAATGGTAAAACATGTACAAATGGTAAAACATGTACAAACTTTAATCAGAGTGTTGCATCTGTTTAGAAGGGCCTTATAAGAAAGGCCATTGTCTTTATGTACAATAATATTTAATGGTCTACTATCGCCAAAAAGACACGAGGAGTTTATTTGGAAACAATTATGACGGCCTTGACTGTAAAATCTTGATAAATTAGCATACTTCGTACATACATGTTTTTTCTACCAGACTGGGAAGATTAATAAACATTTTAAAAAAAACTGAATTGTAGTGACAACATTAAATAATGAAAACCAATATTTGTTGTAAAAAATGAATCTTATTTTAAAAAATCCTATTCATATTCTTTTAAAGTCAGGAATTATGCCTGGCATTAATGGTAATTATCTTCTAATCCTGTGCGATGAAATCGGTCATTTTGATAACGCGTGCCTGAATACTTGATAGGTACACGTTAAAGTAAGGAAACGATTGTCAAATACATGTATATGGAATATTATATGCATTTCGTACGTATTATTTTAATAGCTATATGATTTCCTGCTTGTATAACAGTTTTTGATAACTAAATAATATCAGAATTGAATATTTAAAAGGTGTGCAATCATTAGATAGTAAATCTCTAAAATATGTTTCTTCATTTCAACAGACCATAAAAGATGTAAGTTTGGAATAGAAAAGTGAGCAATTGTACACGGTGAATCATCTTTCTTGCTTTTTCTTTAAGGAAGACTTTTCAACAATATTTTGAATAATAACTTGTACAGGTTGTCTTTCATGCTTCTTTGTACTGAATGGGTTCATTATAAATTTGTCAGTTGTCTTTTCTTAACCGATTATAAAATGTGTTTTAAAATATGCTTGTACTTCTGGGACTATACTCTACCATTCGAGCAGTCGCCTTCATCAAGGGAAAGTTCGTCATCGGCCGTATGATAGTCGGCAGAAATAACGCTGGTCCGAACAGACGGTTTTCCATTGCGAGTCTTTAGTTTCATCTCCTTGCTTTCACGTGTATGAAGCGTCTTATTCGCGACACTCTCATCAAAAGTCTTGGATTCACTTTCTGAAAGGGTCTTATTGCCACGAGTAGGAAGTTCAGGGGGCTCAGAATCGTATGGAATGGTCCTAAGCGTCAGATTTGGTGGTGCCTTTATTTTCTTCTCTGTTTCCTCACCATCGCAATCTCTATCGGGTGGGTTCAGATGTCCAGGCTTAAAAGCAGCGAGTTCTTTCGCGCTATGATGGATGTTTTCGTAGTACACGACGTCGTTGAAGCCAGCAAAGTCGACTTCCCAGACCCCATTTCTGCTGTCAAACTGTTCAATTCTGTCAAACCGGTGGCCCCATAGAATCTCTTTTGGCGTATAGGATGTGCGTGCTTGGCAGAATTCTCCAGATGTTTCAAGCGTACCTTCTATGTAGACAATCAATTCATATTTCTCGTTTGACAAATCTGCAGGCTTAACTCCCCAGAAGGGACTGTCTTCTGTAATCATATGCCGCAGAACCATTGGCCACATCAAAACCAACTTATCGTTCATAGCATCTGTTTGAAATTTTACATTGCTTAGGTAAAGAGGGTATAGAAAACCCTCATCTGTTACGAGGCGTTTCACTACCACACCATGAACCGTTGCATTCAAAAGATGACTTTGTCGCATATCTCCTACCCGAATTTGCAGAACCAAGTTCCCCTCTTCTTGTGAGATACACGCATTCTTGCTAAATTTCAAGGTGTTTCGCCTTCCTTTAGGTTGAGCAAACTTCACGAATATAAAACCAAGCAGAAAGCTTTCCAGAAGACGTTCAATTGTGACTTGCAAAAAAACCAATAGGAGAGTACCATCACAGTCTGTGTTCGGGTAAACAAAGCCATATCCGATCGAGGTCTGTGTCTCGATGGCAAATAGCAAACATGTCTCAAAATTCTTTATTCCACTAATGCATGCATTCCAGTTTGGATTATCAATATTGTGAGCTTCGAAGTCACCGTGGTTGTAGCACATGAGCCACCAAAGGACGGAAAAGATCACGAAGCATATCAGAAAGGAGTTGAAAAAGAATGCAAGGGCGTACCGCCATTTTAGATCTATCAAACTGATGTAAAGGTCAGATAGAAACTTATGTCTGTGGCCAACGAGTCCAGTATAACGTACGCGATAGTTTCCACTTTTCGTGATCAGAGCTTGACGTTTGTCTTCAGTCTTTTCAGCTTGCTGACGAAATGTACGTCGCAAGAAATCTAGAAATGGAGCACTGCTTTTCTTCTTAGGTGTGTCGTCATCCGCATAGAGATAAATGGAACCAACCACCTGCTCAACTTTCTCGCTCATTGTTGAAATCAATTAATTCTTTAAATGATTTTCGTCAATAATTTTTCAATTAAACTTGGTTTTTAGTTTCTAAACTGTTACTCTAAGTAAGACCTGGACGTTAAGCACCAACCAGTTTTCACTGGCTAAATTGACTATTTCGTCAACCGCGTTACACTCTGGTTAAATCTCAACTCATTTCTTGCATTTAGAATCAGTTTCATAACAAGCTGGAAAGATTTTACTGGGCATGCGCACTTTAGCTTCAAAATAAGGCTCCAGTGGGTGATATAGATCTTTAATCATAAACATTAACAAGAATATCTTTGCATTAACAATGCCAGGCATCGTATATGGAACTGCTTTTCTGACATGAATTTGATAATCAAACATAGTTTTAGATGAAATTTTTTTTTTAAAAAAAACGGACATGAGACAATTTAAATTTAAGAGCCCAATCCCTATCTTGATTTGTATTTTTCTTTCATTTTTTGAGATTATTGCTTTGATGACGGATATCATTGCCAGAGGGCAAAAGTATCGCTTACACCTCTGTAATGCACGCCTATGTCTGATTTTCGACGTAGCGGTGTGATATATGGACACCCGGAGGGGATTTAATCGTCCAGAGACAAGATATTTGGTAGAGGTTAATTACGGATATTAGAGCGATTTTCACACTTTGATGGAAAGATGTCCTTTGTGTAATGTGATGCATCGTTCTTGATATTATACAGACCACCATAAGAAAAACGTCTGTTTCTAATGGCATTTTGTATTATCAATGATTGTCCTTGATGTCATGAAAATATAATATATCATTGTATATACCATAATGTTCAATAAGATAATTTATACCCTGAACTCGATTACACAGGACCAAAAAAGGAACCAAGAGAGAGGGAAGAATTTGCAAGTGTATAATTCTTTATGAATGTTAAACCCCACACCATCCTTTAAATTTATATCAGAGTGAAATATCCTCAGCAGGATAACTACACAATCTTGAGAGAAAATCCACAAAGTAAGCCGAGAAAAAATCCTCTTGAATCCGCAATATAAAAAACTTAAATTTTACTACAGCAAATTCAATATGTGATATCAAAGATGGCAAAAGCAGTGAGAGTTGTTTCCTCTTAATAGTCAGACACATTTAACTTTTCATGCTGCCTCAAATTATATAGGTGAAATTTATAATTAGAATAAGGTCAGTCGATGTCACTTGTTTCAAGATTTCAAACGTTTTTATTCATAGACATAAAGCGCCGGAAACCTACCCCCCCTCCCCCCCCCAAAAAAAAACAAAACAAAAAAAACAAAAAAACAAACAAAGGAAAGAATTTCCCAAAACAACTAATATGCCACCAATCTGCTAATTTCTCCGCAAATCCACAAACAAGGCGAAAAAATCCACTGTTTGTGGAAAAATCTGCAAGTGTTGTCACTCTGCCTTAGTCTATGTGTTTGCCGATGTATAACGCTACGCCTGAGTGGTTAAGGGGTTGGACTTGTAAACTTAAGGGTGCGGGTTTGATTCCCACTATTGCATCAACCCTGATAGGATACCGTGGTACATCCTTGGGAAAGATATTTTTCTACTTGCCCCGGCACGATATAAACTTCAAATTGTTTCTGTACCCACGACCATAATCCAAAGCAATACAATAAATGCGAACAGTATAGACCCATGTAATGGCCGGGTAGATCTGAGTCTATGCTGTTTGTTATTGCTTTTTTTTTTTTTTTTTTTTTTTTTTGAATTCACGTGAACATCGTAGACCATGATCTGCCAATGTTTTGTGCGACGCAGATCAGGGTCTTCGCGGTTAATGTTTGAATGTGCGTTATGGACGAGCAAATTGACATTTTGAGATTCTGTGTCTTTCGAAAAGAATAAACTTTCCTGAACATAATGCAGTTTACTTCACGCAAATATCATTAATATTAATTGAGATACAATGGTTTGATGAATAGGGATAAACATTATGACGTTAGAAATTCCTTTTTATTATATATTTCATAATGAGATATTTAAATGTATCGGTGGGAGAAAATTGATATCGCCACAGTATCACTTATGGAACTACTTATTTTCCCAATTAGAGAAAATATCCGCCTTTATGTATGTTATTCAAACTTGTATCTCCATATCTATAGGCCTATTTCATTTTTCTTCCACTCTGATCCTTCTCTCTCTCTCTCTCTCTCTCTCTCTCTCTCTCTCTCTCTCTCTCCGAACCTCTCTATCTCCATCAAGATGAACAGATCTTAAAATATGTCAAGACTGTAGATACTAGTATATATTTATGTAATCAATGAGTGCCATCCAAAAATGCCTTAAAAGGAACTCAAAACAACAAAAAGTAGAGTTCAACTATTAACTTTTTTTTTATAAAACAAACAGTTTTCCAGTGACTGAACTTACATAACCTGTTTCTATTCGATGTTCTATGTCACCCATACAGTATGTACCCGTTACACTCTACAACAAACGGTATAAGTTTTTAGGGAAAAACTCTTCATAAAATATAGTAATAAAATTGTTTAAGTAGCGGTTTTAACTCTTACCACAATCATAATCATGTCTGAAACTGACGGAGAAAAAAAATCAGGGATTGATGAGTGTTGATTGCAGACCGAAATTAAGCGACACTCGAAATTTGGATGCAGCGTTTGTTTCCGAACTAGACCGCAAGCTTGACAAGACGGCACAATTCACGCTTGAATGCATACATAAAGAAAATAAAGAACCAAAATCCTTTTAATTAAACTCGCAATCATTTAAATGTTTTGTTTAAAGATGTTACGCTCTGAAGTCTGTCTAATACGACCGCTATGTAATGTTTATACAGTACCACCACCCCAACAATGTTCACTGTATCAATCCGAACAAGAAATCTATTTACGAAAACCAAAAAAAATCTCTTCATTTTCGTATGCAAACCATCAATAATTTTACAAAATACACACTTTGTATTTACGAGCTAAATTTTACAAAAGTCGCTGTCCTGGAATTTTTATAAAATTCCCGAACTTCTTTTTATCGATGTAATAATGCAGCAATTAATCGTAATGGCACAGAATGGAGAAAACAAAATCCATGTAAATCGACAGTTTTTGCCTTTAAAAAAATAGATATAATAAGAAGAAAATATATGGGTTTTTTTAAAGTGAATATAAGGAAATATTTCACTCGTGAAATGGAAACATTTTGTATTGTCACTCGTGGCTTCGCCACTCGTGACAATCGAATGTTTTCACTTTACTTGTAAAATATTTCCTTATATCTTCTAAAAAAATGTAGATATCCTCTAAGTATTCAATTTTTTTCTTCGGTAATGTCATATTGTCCTAAATTAATTTTTCTCTCGTCACGGCTCTTGTTTGGGGAATGACCTAGTGGATTAGAGCGCTGGACACGAAAGTTAAGCGATAGGTGCCGTTACTCACGGCACCGGTTCGATTATAACTCTTTAACCTGTATGATTATATCGGTGTCATTCGATATAATTTTCTTTCATATAATCCTGTATCTATACTTACAGTATGGGATCCAGGGATAAGCACTTTTTTCTCTGTTTGGTATACAGGTGTCAATTTGTTATTATAATTTCATGTTGATACCTTTCATTTCTAAATAGAAATCCAGTGGGTCCGATCTTCTTCCATCTCTTGTTGGGGATAAGCGCATGGCCGAGTGGATTAGAGCACTGAGGCACGAGAACTAGGCGATAGGTGCCATTAATAGCGGCACGGGTTCTTTTTCCTGCTTCCGACGACTTAAAACTCTAAAACTTATTTGATTATGTTGGTGTCATTCTATATCAATTCTTTATTATAGTCATGTATGAATACATACAATCCGGGATCCAGAGGTAAGCACTTTCGTCTCTGTTATATATGTGTCTTTTTTATTACGATTTTATGTATATACCTTGCATTTCTAAACAGAATCTAGTGGGTTAATACATTTAGCTGAATATTAATTTCCGCCTGCCTAGTAAGTAGGTTGCTGTGCACCTTGAATCTTTTCCTTCGACCTTCTTCCATCCTTTTCAGGGCCGAATGGATTAAAGCGTTGTGGCACAAAAACTAGGTGATAGGTACCGTTAGTCGCAGCACGTGTTCGATTCCTGTTTGGGGTGAATTTATAGTTCTATAACAAGTTTGATTATTGTGGTGTCATTTCTGTATACATTTTTCATGTAATCATGTATTATGCACACAATGTGGCATCCAGTGATAACCTAGCTAACACACAACGTTTTTACAACGTTGCCGTAAGGTTGTGATTTGGTTACGTGGGGAAATAACGTTCTAGTAACGTTGCTAAAACGTTGCACGTGAAAATTATTATCTGTCCTAGCTAATCTTGAAAATAAAGAAAATTACAAATAGTATGTATATGCATTGATCATAATAGTTTGTACAACAAATAGTGTCATTGTTAAAAAGATAATATGTAACGTTTTCACAACGTTGTATCGATGTTGTGCTTAACATTACATTATGAGGAGTAACAACTATTGTTTCGTATTTTTATTTTTATTATTTTCAAAAGACATAACTGAATGAAGTTTGCGAGTCAAGATCAAGAATAGTATAGACTTATCCCAGTGGAAGAAAATAGACTTACAATGTGCGAGTCAAGATCAAGAATAGTATAGACTTATCCCAGTGGAGGAAAATAGACTTACAATGTGCGAGTCAAGATCAAGAATAGTATAGACTTATCCCAGTGGAGGAAAATAGACTTACAATGTGCGAGTCAAGATCAAGAATAGTATAGACTTATCCCAGTGGAGGAAAATAGACTTACAATGTGCGAGTCAAGATCAAGAATAGTATAGACTTATCCCAGTGGAAGAAAATAGACTTACAATGTGCGAGTCAAGATCAAGAATAGTATAGACTTATCCCAGTGGAAGAAAATAGACTTACAATGTGCGAGTCAAGATCAAGAATGGTATAGACTTATCCCAGTGGAGGAAAATAGACTTACAATGTGCGAGTCAAGATCAAGAATAGTATAGACTTATCCCAGTGGAGGAAAATAGACTTACAATGTGCGAGTCAAGATCAAGAATAGTATAGACTTATCCCAGTGGAGGAAAATAGACTTACAATGTGCGAGTCAAGATCAAGAATAGTATAGACTTATCCCAGTGGAGGAAAATAGACTTACAATGTGCGAGTCAAGATCAAGAATAGTATAGACTTATCCCAGTGGAAGAAAATAGACTTACAATGTGCGAGTCAAGATCAAGAATAGTATAGACTTATCCCAGTGGAAGAAAATAGACTTACAATGTGCGAGTCAAGATCAAGAATGGTATAGACTTATCCCAGTGGAGGAAAATAGACTTACAATGTGCGAGTCAAGATCAAGATTCAATAAAGCTGTCAGAAAATGTGTAAAACAATAAATTGACAAACAGACTGATAAATTGTTAAAAGTCAGAATTAACAACATCAAAGATTTTTTTTAATGTTAAAGTCATGCTATTGGCTTACACCCTAAAATTTCTGCCGCTGTATAGCCTGAGGATCTTGTATTCAATTTACCTGATGAAGAAATCCAGATTTACAATGTTTGTATACTTGAAGATAGGGAACTTTTATTTGATGAACTTAATAGATTTGTAAGTAGTGACGAAGTAGTTGTTGCTTTATTTACAGTCTTTATTTAAATTCAGGTCTGGAGAAAATCTTCAAAATATAAATTTTTCCTGGTTTTTAACATTATGTGCAGATTAAAATTCCGTTCTCTGGTCAAATTTACTCGCACCGAAATCCGAAATTCACCATTAGAATGAATGAATAGTTAGATTGTCCAAAACATAAAGGCTGGATTATCCCCCTTGACTAAGGCTCATTTTGCTGTTATGTGTAACGCAATTCTTGAACAAGCCACTAATATAGATGTATTCTGATTGCACTGTCATTTCATTTAAAAATTACAGATTTTGTGCAGTATGCAATCACCAATTGTGAATAGTAAAATACCCCTGGGGGTTATATAATAGCGATTGCAGGTGGCACTGAAAGGGTTCGAGATCGATTTTATTTTTCTTTATTATTCATATAAGGCATGTATACTAATGCTGCTGGTAATAGCCACACAGAACATATAAAAGATTCGTCTTTTTACAATTACTTTCAAAAATAATAAATTCTTTACGGTTTAGCTGTTAAAGTGATTACCTCTTGACAACTACGCCATTACATTGGCCGCTTTAACAAAGATTTTCATATTTCGTGAAATCGTTCTAAACCTTTGTAAATTTCCATGCCAGTTATAAAAGAGCACGTGATTAAAATAATCCTAATAGCTTCGGGGATAGAAAACATTATCCTTTTATTGTTTTATGACTGTTTTCATCACAACGCATTGTACAACGTTTTTGTTACCACGCAGATCTAACTATGCTCACATGATATATCACATCTTACCTTGTAGTATATTTTAAAGTAAAACAAATCCATAAAATAGACTACACCATCATGCTCTCCATGTAGTTTCAGTTAGTGCAATGTGTCTTTAAAAGTGTACGAGGTACAAGGATTAAGCGGATGATAGTGCGAGAATGAGAAAAGACATTTCGCGTGCAATCCCCAACCAAGTAATTAGGTTCCAGTATATATATATATATATATATATATATATATATATATATATATATATATATATATATATATATATGTGTGTGTGTGTGTGTGTGTGTGTGTGTGTGTGTGTGTGTGTGTGTTATTTTTTTGTTACAAAAAATTATATTTTTAAAAAATCACATATAGTGAACGCTGTTTGAAGGGAATACATATATTCATATAATTATATTCATATAATGTTTGGAATAAAGTCTTCAAGCATTCGTTATTTTGCTTTAGAAAATATTTATTCTTTAAAATATAACTATTCCAATATTGTCGGATATTATATAAATTGTTTTGTTGTAATTCCATTCTCTACACCTTTGCCTTCTTTTTGACATTATTTCTTTAGACTGGCTATGAGGTATCTTCTTTTTGACATTATTTCTTTAGACTGGGTATGAGGGATCTTCTTTTTTGACATTATTTCTTTAGAATGGGTATGAGGGATCTTCTTTTTTGACATTATTTCTTTAGACTGGCTATGAGGGATCTTTTTTTGACATTATTTCTTTAGACTGGCTATGAGGGATCTTTTTTTTGACATTATTTCTTTAGACTGGCTATGAGGGATCTTCTTTTTTGACATTATTTCTTTAGACTGGCTATGAGGGATCTTCTGGGCACGATGTTTCATGAGCTTTTTTGACATTATTTCTTTAGACTGGCTATGGGGGATCTTCTGGGCACAATGTTTCATGAGATGCAAAAGCCTTAGGTGAGTGAATTTTATCATTTTATGCGCTTAACTAAGAGAATTACAGATTCTGGAAGTTGCTGAGGAACAGCCAGAAATTCAACTATCTGGGATTAAATCAGTTTGGCACAAATGATGAGTTTATTTCTTTTAGTAGTCTGCCCTTCAATATCCATTTTCAATATTGTACTAATATCTCACCACTTCAATCTTTCAGCGCTTGTTTTTGGACAAGATAACACCCTTCGTAATAAATCCTCTCCAGATTTAGATAATAAATCAATCAAATGACATTACTGAGCTACAATACTCTCTGTCTGTCCGTCTCTCTGTCTGTCTGATTGTCAGTCTCTGAATGGATGGATCTGTTATGTGTGTTTTCTTCCTTCCTCTTATTATAATGCCTGTCTATTACACAAACATTTAAAACTGAAGAAAAAAAAAGGAAACAGAAATCACTCCTCCAGGAATTCACAACTCGCACTATTTATTCTCATTCTGAAATAGTATAACCCAAGTTATAAACACCTTGTATTTATTTATTTATTTATTTATTTACTTATTTATTTAATTCACAACTTAAATCCGTAATGAAAAAGGGTCAACAGTAAACTTTATTTGACATAAAGTTTCTTTCATAAGATATTAGAATGTGTATTGGAAAGGAGAGGTAAGTTCTTCAACCATACAAACCGCATTTTCATAAATGTTGCTAGAACAATTGGACCACCAAACACCAAAATATACATCATAATTTTTTTTTCTTCTCTTTCTCTCTCATTTTAGCAGGATTGTAGATAACATGCCCACCAGAGAACATGTAAACCAACTAATTATTGAATATTACACATTATGTAATAATTCTAATTATAATCAGACATAAAAAAAATAACAAGTTACTGATCTTTGCTCTAAAATTTAAAGATCCTGGATATAGCACTCGCAAAAGATGTCAACGAACAAATTACGAGTTACTTCGTTGAGATCGGTAAAAAAAAACAAACAACAACAACAACAACAAAACAATAAAAAGAAACAAATTACACGGCGTCGATTGAAAATTTTCAGGCTCAGTCACAAGTATTATAATCAAAGCGTTTGAAATGGTCCTAAGCATAGGACGTCGAATGCAAACCTGAGATTGGGCAAACATAGTTTTCGAACTTAAACAACTATCCGACTGCAACCACTGCATAAGTAGGGTCTTGTGTTGGGTGGGTTGATGTCAAGTTGTTTGTCGCCATTTCTGAAATTTATTTAATTATTATATTTTTTTTTTAATTTTACAAGGTCGTATAGATGTGTTTACCTATTTAAAAATCGATGTTTTATCATGGATACGTCAACAAATCTGACGAAAAGGAACCCACTTCCTCGCTCAGAAAGATTCGTTGCTTTAAGATATAATGGAAAGGATATACCTTTAGATTTGAGCGTTGACAATGAAAATGCAGCACTTTTGAAAGCAAATCTGACCATAACTTTAAAAAAAATGGTATTTTCTGAAAAAGTCACATTCCATGATCAGCTCTAGCACTCTGTACATTGTAAATGTGCAAATTATAGTAGGGCATCATTGAATAACCTTTATATATATATATATATATATATATTGGAGCCTAGCTGGTGGTTTGGGATCTTGAGCATGAAATGCCGTTCTCCATTCTCGCACTACCATTTGCTTCATTCTCTAGCTAGGATACACTTTTTGAGATACACTGCACATATTGATCGGCTAAACTGCACGGAGAGCACATCAGTATAATTCATTTCAGCGATTACTTTACTTAAAAACAAGAAAATAACGAATGTTATTTCATATATAATAAGATAGCCGTAGGATCTGCGTTGTAATAAAATCATTGTACAAAGCATAATAATGAAACCACGGCCATAAAACAATAAATACATGTTCTCCATCTTCGAAAACTGCTAGGATTATTTTGAATCATATGCTGTCTCATGACGAGCATGGAAATTTACGAAAGGTCTCGAAATAATTTCCAAAAAATGAAAATCTTTGTTTGAAAAGACAAAATGAAAAGGCATGGCTGTCAAGCGGTAATCGCTTTTACAGCTAAACCGTCAGGTATTCATTACTACGGAAGTGAGAAAGTGTCAAAAGATGAATCTTTTAGACATTCCGTTTGATTATTACCAGCAACATCATTATATGAATAAAACAGAGAAAAGTCTATCACCAACCATTTCCGTGCCTCCTACTTCAGCCATTATTTTCATTGCCGGTGAGTAGAAATATTGTTGCCGGTGAGTTATAATTGACCAGTGTGACTATATAACATATATAAATTCAATGTTTAGTAAGTTCGCTATATTTCATCCAAATTGTGTGAAATTGTCACTATCAACTGAAAGTACATCTCTAATAAAGTGATATAATTTTCAAAAGAAAATGGCTATCCTATTTATTCTGTCGAACTCATTATCAAAATCTGCACATTTACAATACAAATTCTACTATTGCATTTCCAGAGATATTTCCAAATAAGCGTGTGCAGATCAACTATAATGTGTACAGCACTCTGAACTTGCTTGCTCGTCACCAACTAATTTGTTTTGTAAACACATTAGTTAGTACAGACATGAAACTAATACCTCTATCATCATTTTTTATGTTTGTATAACATAACCATTTTTTTTTTAAATGGAATGATAATCGCAGTGCACCAATCTTTTTGAAAATAAGAGACTTCAAACATAGCATTAAACAGACGAGTCAAACGTGGAATGGGATAATATTCAGAACCCCTAATGCAGGCGTGTCAAACTCATTTGATATTAACGGGCCAGATTTGATATAAATAATAATAAATAATGAGTCTGGCGGGCCGTATGTTTGACACCCCTGGCGGGCCGTATGTTTGACACCCCTGGCGGGCCGTATGTTTGACACCCCTGGCGGGCCGTATGTTTGACACCCCTGGCGGGCCGTATGTTTGACACCCCTGGCGGGCCGTATGTTTGACACCCCTGCCCTAATGAATTCAGATACAATGTCACCAATACCTGATTTTTTTCCCAGCTTTTACTTGTAGAATAGCTTCGTTGACTTCGTACTGATGGGTTTTCTTATCTAGCATGTAATTTTCAAAATCTTGACTAGTTGCATCACAATGTGATAATTTTTCCAATATTGGATGATAAACATCTGAAAAATAACAAAACCACGCTTCACTGGTAATTTTATTTGAGCCAGTACTCCTTCTGTTTCTGAGTCGATTCCGATGAATTTTTTCTAATGCATTAAATAATTGCATCATTCTTCTGTAGTTATTGTCGGTGCAGAATTGAATATTTTGCAAACGTTTATTTAAGATATTCTTGAAAATAGGATTGTGATCAGAATGTCCTACAACGTTTCAGCGCTCTAAGAGTTATCCTTTTTTAAATGTCACATCAAACTCAACATAAACAATGACCATTAACATCTCGTTCATCCGAGTTACTTCTAGTTGGTAGGTTTATGTCACCACAAGTTTCGAGCAATTTAAAGGAATCATCAAACTCAACATAATCAGGTTCATGACCTATGTATGTATCTAGATCCACACCTATGTATGTATCTAGATCCACACCTATGTATGTATCTAGATCCACACCTATGTATGTATCTAGATCCACAGCTATGTATGTATCTAGATCCACACCTATCTATGTATCTAGATCCACACCTATATATGTATCTAGATCCACACCTATGTATGTATCTAGATCCACACCTATGTATGTATCTAGATCCACACCTATGTATGTATCTAGATCCACACCTATCTATGTATCTAGATCCACACCTATGTATGTATCTAGATCCACACCTATGTATGTATCTAGATCCACACCTATGTATGTATCTAGATCCACACCTATGTATGTATCTAGATCCACACCTATGAAAAAGTTATAATCTGAATGCTCTGCATTTATCTGAGCAATTCCACTTTCTGTAATTAATAAAGTTTCTTCTTCAGAATGTATGGAAGAATCTTCAGGTGTGATATAAATAAGACCAAATTTTATATCAATATTTAAACCAAAATGTGATGTATAAAATTTTAACCTCAGAATTTTTCATGAAGTACTTTCTATTATGCCTTTCTTTTTTAACAACTCCGCCAAGTGATTCTTTAAAAACAAAATCACTAATCTATCTGAATTACTTATTGCATTAATATGTTTATCTTTGTAGCTAAATGCATATAACACTTATAAATTACTTCTCTATCATTCTTGGCCCCTGTTTCAATAATATCAATTATATTATATTTTCAAATGAAAATGTAAAAGCTCTTTTTATCCACACAGTCTGCAAATCCACTGAATTTTGAACCTGATACAGAAATATTCCATATAATAAAGTTGTAATTCCAGAAAACGTTATTTAGAATAATATTTGGATTATCTGTACAGTATTGTCATGGGAAATACCACCGTTATCGTTATCATCCGGCATACAATTAGTAGATTGGCCTCGGCCAGTTATCTATTCCTTACCCACTACCAATAGTTTCTTAATGTTCTCATTATAAACATAGACACTGCCAATGACTACCAGCTCATCAAACTTCAAATACGCTATACATCCTTGTTTGATGTAGTCCTGTATGAATGTTCTAAAGAGAGTTCTAACTCTTTTCAGACGAGGAGAAAAATCCTCACTGATGCACACTTTATTTTGCATGTGTCTCTCAGTATCAGTTACATTTTCAGAATGTTGGGTCATTTTCGGTTTCGTTCTCTGTCTTTTGCTGTCTGAACTCTCGTTATTTTCGTCTGTAAGTTTGCAAAACAAATTAATTGTCCTTGTAGGTGGTAAACGTGATAATGGCTGTCCTAATGACGCTCACTGTCAGTTTATGGGCACTCTTTACGGATATACCTAAATCATATATCTCCAATTCCTTCTTATTATATCGCTTGATTTTGTTTAGGGTATATAACCACTTTATACCATGGGATTATGGGAGAACATATACAATAAAATGTTCTCTTCATGATTGTGTCTCCTGGCATTTCCTTTTTTCATCTGTCTTTCTTCATGATTATTTTTTACCAACATGTTTCATTAGTCCATCCATTTTCTCTTCCAACCTCTTAATTTCCTGCATCAAAGTTTAATTTTGCAGTCTTAGTTTGTCGATCGTTTGTTTGAACAAAGTTAATCTGGTGTGCAGTGACACGATAACGTATGTCTATAATGATTGGCATAAGGTCGGCGATGAAGATGGGAGTAGACAGTACCTCAGTTACTTCAAAATTGCTACCACTGAAAGTCACTGTAACCGTGTTGGAGTTACTGCATCAGTCTGAGCCCGAGTCAAATTACTCGTATCCAACCAGGTTTCAACTTAGGATTGAGAACTTAACTCTGTTGTATTTAAGTTTGAACTTCTAAGGGTTTCAGAATACTTGGCGTCGGATAGACCTTCTTCCTTTGCTATCACTGCCACCAATTCCTCTTTGACTCAGACCGGGGTTCATTTCACACATCCGCATACCCGACAACATGGAAAACATAGCTATTCTTATGGAATTGAACATCTTGACAAGTCGAGTTACTTTTGTACTGATTCTTACTTTAACAGGCTAGTTAAAACAGTCAATTTTTAATCTCCACATTTCTAGAGAGATACTCATTGTTCTATAATTGCTAAAACACAATTAATTGGATTGATCATTTTTATAATATAGAGAACATAGCTCATTCGGATGGATACCAAATGAGCATGGGCTTGAGAAATTCATACCAGTAATCCACAGTTTTACACTTCATACAAAATATGTTTTTTTCTTACTAAATTCCATATTGTCAACAGAATAACCACTGAAAGTAACTGTACAACCAACAGAGTATCACTTCAGAAATATGATCACATGAAATTTGATAATACAAGAATTAACCATCAAAAATCCATCTGATTGAAGGAGCCAACAGACACGTGACTTTTCTCTCTAAAAACTACTCACTCCTCCTCCAGTTGTGTCATTTTATCAGTATATGGGTTTATTGTTTAATCCAACATTAGTATGGTCAAAAGCTAAGGAAATGTTAGCATCACAAATTATTGAATCTGTAAAGACTATTTTAAGATATCAGGATAAATTTAGATATTTTGATTACAAAGGCATCTTCAAAATGTTTGATGTTATGATAAAACCACTTTTATGTTACAGTTCGGAGATATGGCGGTAGAAGTACTCAGAGGTCATCGAAAGTGTCCATATAATGTTTTGTCACAGATTTTTAAATGGATCTCGCTCAGTTAGTGATACAGACATATTGGCTGAATGTGAATGACTACTGCTACGTTTTACGTATAATTTACGCTGTGTCAAATACTCGTGTAAGCTTTTACACTGGGAAAATTATAAATACCCATAAACTGCAATCAAATATTGAAGAAATATAGTTGCAATTGGTAGAAAAACATTGGCCTCTAAAGTGAAACAATTATTCTTCGAGTTCGGTTTTGTATACGTTTGGATATGTCAAGCTGTAGGTGATATTACGTTCGAATATGTCAAGCTGTAGGTGATATTACGTTTGGATATGTCAAGCTGTAGCTGATATTACGTTTGGATATGTCAAGCTGTAGGTGATATTACGTTTGGATATGTCAAGCTGTAGATCATATTACGTTTGGATATGTCAAGCTGTAGGTTATATTACGTTTGGATATGTCAAGCTGTAGGTGATATTACGTTTGGATATGTCAAGCTGTAGGTGATATTACGTTTGTCTTTGAACAATTTTTTTACGAAGATTAAAGGATTGTATGATGCAAAAATAATATCTGAATTTATCTAGTAAATATGTCGATTAATGTAAATACAAATCTATGCTGAATGTTGAAAAAATATTAATCGAAAGGTTTGCGTTATTATTTACTTACTGCTTTGGCTACATTTCTTGGTTCTGGTCATAGTTTGAAATTGAGAACTGAAGACATTTAGGTATAAAGAGCGATTTGCGCTATTGTCATCGTTGTTTTGTTTTTATAAAAATGATTTTATATATTGAAGATGAATTTCGTGTATTTATGATTTAAAAAAAAACAATATTCAGATTTGAGGACGACATTTTTACAAAATTCACAGTATAGCTAGGGAATTAAATAAAAAAAGTTGTACTCAGTGTCTAATGAAAACCCATATGTAATTCATTGTGTATAAAAATCTGTTTGTCAAATGCTGCAAAAACATGAACATAACATGACTTTATTTGTTATTAGGGTATTTTAAATTCTCATATGGTGCTCAGATGCTTTTTTGTATGGATATATTATTGTATTATGGGCAGGAGGCCTAAAATACTTGAATAAAGATATTGTTATGCTTTTTTGTATGGATATATTATTGTATTATGGGCAGGAGGCCTAAAATACTTGAATAAAGATATTGTTATGCTTTTTTGTATGGATATATTATTGTATTATGGGCAGGAGGCCTAAAATACTTGAATAAAGATATTGTTATGCTTTTTTGTATGGATATATTATTGTATTATGGGCAGGAGGCCTAAAATACTTGAATAAAGACATTGTTATGCTTACAAATTTTCTTTTTCATTATTTACAAAGACTTTCATTGCTGCTAAGACATACAGAAAAATGAGGATTTTTTTGTACAAATGAAATCCTTTTTCATATTACATGAATTTGTTAGGTAGATACTGCTTCTGGTTTAGGACCAGCAGTATAGCAACAATTTGCTTCTTTAATTTAGATTGAAAGACAAGTCAATGAAATACAGGCTATTCATCCCTTTTAGATATGTTTATGGTTTAAGCAAAACACTAATTCAATGTCTATAAAGGTTCATATACTACATTAATACCAATATACTAACGATTGGATTTACGCTAATCGCGTTTACCTAATAAAATAATTAAACTTTATATATATATATATATATATATATATATATATATATATATATATATATATATATATATATAAAAAGGGGACCTTGCTTTAGGTCGTGACGTATGGAAGTTTTGTTATTTTTTCCACGCCGTTTTCCAATTTTTGTGTCATTATTTTATTATTATTATTATTATTATTATTATTATTATTATTATTATTATTATTATTATTTCTCCATCATCATCATTATCGAAATCATAATTATCATCCTCATCTAAACGCGTGCATTCCAAGTGACCACATGAGATTGGCTCAGTTTACTCGTAAGTCCTCTGATATTATTTCTGACACTCGGAAATGTTCCTTGTATATGTCTCTTTGTCTGTCGATTGATCAAAACAAATCCTATGATTTTTACTCTCAGTCAGCTGTCTTCAGGTATTTGAAGAATGCATGATTATGTCACCTGTGACAGTGAACGGTTCATCAATCCTTTTTATGTCTACATGCCATAATACCCCTCCGCTCTGGGGCTTTCTGATCCATCAAAAATGTATTCCCGTATAAGTCCATTCATTTCGATAACGGTAAAGTTTTGAAATAACATCTATATGTTTTAAACTTGATGACACATCATTACAGTTAATCTTCAAGTCATAAAATATACGTGCTTTCGAACTTTGATATTCTGAAATATTGAATATTACAAAGGCTAAGCAAATGCACGCGATTCCTGGATAATGAAGAGTATTAGTTATCTTTTCCTTGCTTATGCGGTGAAAAATATACATGCGGTGAAAAATGTACATGCGTTCGTATTTTCCTTTCTTTAATATATTCTGTCTTTCTTTATTTAAGATGATTGGTTCTGATGTCCATAACTGTCAAATTGAGTCACTGAGAAACAAAAATATATTGCAAATATTCGCAATATAACTTTTTTCTCAATGACTCGATTTAGGACTAGTGGACTTCCGTATTTTACAATATCATGCTTGCTGCAGAATAGATTTCCAAAGGTTAATCTTAAATTTATTGATTCTTTTCAATAGTTGCTGAGCTATTTATAGTGTGAATTTATTTTGTCGTCTGCTTCCAGTTTGTGTATACATTCTACATAACTTTCGTTAAGATCAAACTTCATAACTTTTCGTTAAGATCAAAGGATAACTTTGCTACTTTGTACGTACGTACGTGTATATATATATATATATATATATATATATATATATATACGCGAATAAAATAATATATCATATACAGGTTAGTGAATCGTAATTCGTACTATATGGAGATTCGAATCTGTATTACTATTTATTCGTATTTAAAAATTATGTTATTGTTATTAACGATTCTCCTGTACGATCCAGTGATAGTACTTTCCATTCTGTTTGGTGTATAATTGTAATTCTCTATACTAAACTCTATATACCTTGATTTCTGTCGTAGGAATCCTGAGTAACTGTGTACTTAGATGAGAATTAATTACTGGGTCGACATGCGGGTGTGTCTGATACGGACGAACGCCTATGCCATCGACTTTGTAGCATCATTTTTTGTGATGTGTGCATTGTCAAGATGGTACTTACAGGCAAGTCGATGGGCGCCGTAACCCGAGGACCCGGGTTAGAATCTCCTTAGAAACGAATTAAGATTATCTAACCCGTATGATAATATTATTTATTCGTATTTAAAAATTATGTTAATGTTATCAAGTGTTCTAATTTAGGATCCAGGGATAACACTTTCTGCTCTGTTTGGTGTATATTTGTAATTTTCGCTCTCTCTCTTTCTCTCTCTCTCACTATATATATATATATATATATATATATATATATATATATATATATATATATATATATATATATATATATATATATAAAACTTGTTTTTTTTGTCATCATATGTTTATCCTTTTCAATATAGACACCACATTTGCTCAAAAAAGTATTGCATTATGATCATACTTTAGTACATTATGTTTGCCTAAACACACACGGCATATCATGCGTTTGCCTAAACACACACGTCATATCATGTGTTTGCCTAAACACACACGGCATATCATGTGTTTGCCTAAACACACACGGCATATCATAATGTGTTTACCTAAACGCACACGGCATATTCTATATTATTTATTTTCACTTTCAGATCAGTCTATTCATATATATACTAATGCTGGTGGATCCAGAAGAGATTCGGAGTGAGGGTAGGATGGGGTGGCGGAGATCAGTACAACGCCATTGTACAGTAAGAATGGTACAATTTTCAGTTTAATTAACTGAGACAGTTCGCTTCAATAAGAAAAATATATTTGTCCTAAAATAAAACTCTTGTAGGAAAATCGTATTGAGTATAGATTTTATTACACGATACAAAGGTCTGGTGTCTCCCACCACTACTACCACGAAAATAGAAGCCTCTCTCTCTCTCTCCCTCTTTCTCTCTCTCTCTCTCTCACTCTCTCTCTCTCTCTCTCTCTCTCTTAAATTATGTAAGCCAATAAGAGATTAAATGAATAGCATTTACTAGGAGACATTTATGAGACAGAAAGAATGAAGTAGAGAGCTAAAACACAATAAGCCCGTCTCTTTCTTTTTTTCTTCCGGTTCCTTGATTTTAATATTGTATTGTGTATTGTTGTTGTTGTTGTTGATGTTATTGGGGTTGTTGTCGTCGTCGTCGTCATCGCCGTTTTTCTCAGCGGAAGTGGATTTTAGTTTTTTTGTGCTAGAAACAACCTCACAAATACATGTATTCTGCGTTCGCTGTGCAAATGTGGTCATTTCCATTGTCATCATTATTCAGTTCGAATCCATTGCCCTACCGTACTAAAAAAACACCCTCACAAATACATGTATTCTACGTTCGCTGTGCAAATTTGGTCATTTCCATTGTCATCATTATTCAGTTCGAATCCATTGCCTTACCGTCATTATTACCATTATTCAGTTCGAATCCATTGCCTTACTGTCTTTACTTGCCAGTCACAACAATGCAAAAAGAGAGCAATCAGGAACAGCAAAAAGGAGGAAGAATTAATTATATTTATTTACAACAGTCTCGCCTTCTGCTTCTGAGCAAATTGAAATTAATATATATTATAAATCCAATACAGATGAAAGTCTCTCTCAGGTAATACAATACTTATTTTACATCACAAATGTCCTCTTGATTAATTTGTTATATTTTTTGTAATTTTTCCAAATTAAATTGTAAGTCTTTAATCTTGGACGAAAATTGTCTGCTTATTTTTTAACTGTATTTTACTCATTAAATCAATGTCCGAAGTCAATTACAGATTATTTCATAGAATCTACATGTTGCGCTACTTGGAAGAATAACGATATGTGTGCGTGTAAGAGTCTTGTAATATTCATGACAAAGAAAATCTATAACCAATATGTTTGTTTTACGAGCATTTGAATTATTCATGACTAAGAAAATTTATAACCAATGTATTCGTTTTATGAGTATTTGAATTATTCATGACTAAGAAAATCTATAACCAATCTATTCGTTTTACGAGTATTTGAATTATTCATGACTAAGAAAATTTATAACCAATGTATTCGTTTTATGAGTATTTGAATTATTCATGACTAAGAAAATCTATAACCAATGTATTCGTTTTACGAGTATTTGAATTATTCATGACTAAGAAAATCTATAACCAATGTATTTGTTTTACGAGTATTTGAATTATTCATGACTAAGAAAATCTATAACCAATATATTTGTTTTACGAGCATTTGAATTATTCATGACTAAGAAAATCTATAACCAATGTATTTGTTTTACGAGCATTTGAATTATTCATGACTAAGAAAATCTATAACCGATGTATTCGTTTTACGAGTATTTGAATTATTCATGACTAAGAAAATCTATAACCAATGTATTTGTTTAAGAACCTTGGTATATTCATTAGTAAAAAAATCTATGACCCATGTATTTATTTAAGAACCTTGGTATATTCATTAGTAAGAAAATCTATGACCCATGTATTTATTTAAGAACCTTGGTATATTCATTATTAAGAAAATCTATGACCCATGTATTTATTTAAGAACCTTGGAATATTCATGAATAAGAAAATCTATGACCTATGTGTTTGTTTCTATACAGCTGCAATAAAATATCCGCTGAACACTGTGTCATTATTTTTTCTAAGACAAAGATTAATAAATATTATAGCACGTATCGATACCAAATAAATCTTAAATTTTAAAAATCTGCCGCATGCAATCCTTTAAAATTCTTAATAGATTTGCGGTATAAAATCGGTTTAATTGCCCAACATTTTTTTATTATTTCAAGCTTTCGGAACTTCGAAGAGACTTAAAACAAATAATACATCAGATTATAAAACTCTAATGTCAGAAAGACAAATCATACATCAGGCTGAGCATTTATCTGTCATTCGGATACAAATCTATATAACGATTAATCTATCTCTCTCAATTGACATGTCTCATTTCCCATATTACTGACTAATCGCCCATAAAAAAAAAAACGTCGACCCCTTTCACTGTGTACTGTATCGTCGTCCTTCATCAATACTTCAGTTATAGTCTTACAACCTCTTAGTGGATAATATTTGACGATTGATGTACATTAATATTTATAATTAAAAGTGTTAATTACAATTACAGTAGAAGTTTCACCACATTTTTGTTGATGGTAAATTGATTAAAAAACTCCTAGACCAATCTAACTTATTCTAGTGCAGCCCTACTATTGAGATATTTGAAATCTTATTATAATAAATAGAGGTGATAAATGCTATTATTGTGGCACTGAATAATCATCAGACCTGATTAATTTAAGTGAATGATCACCAGCGCAGCAGCTGATTCTTGAGTGGAGACTACGTGTAATCAAATGTGTCTGTCAGGATACGGGTAAACAAATGCAGCATAGCGTACAGGCAAACATCATAATTGAGTTTTTTAGTGAATGAGTCTGCTTGGTCTACGCGTAACGCATAGGATTAGAGATCGAAAGGTCTCTGGTTCGAAACTCGTCAAAGATGAAACCTCTTTGTCTACATAAAAGAACATGAAAACTGTGTGTTGAACAGTAGAGGGAAAAGTGAACTACGCATAAAACAGTGACGTATTTCCGGATTCATTGCACAATTAAGACTTGTGCCCATAAAACATATATGTACGCGTAAAACAGAGACATAAAACACTGAAACATATATATATATATATATATATATATATATATATATATATATACATGTGGAATAGTTAAAGTTCTGCTATATAGTTATTAAGAACTTTTGAAAGAGTGACAGGTATAAGGTGAAGTTGTGTGCAATTGCAACAAGCACAATGGAGAGAATATTGGCATACCTCTATTCTGCTTTCATGCACTATGACTGAAGCAACCCCCTGCCTAAAGCAAACAGCTGATTGAAATGGCTGCTCTCATGTGCTCGAGAAATGAACTTGAACTACTTTAGCAGTTATTAAAATAGGGAAAATGAATTTTGCCAAATAAAGGAAATTAAACCTTAGTTTAACAATACTTAAGATACACCGGGTCTGTTTTAAATCACCAGGACAACCAGTGAAGAAAATGTGGTAAATTCTTTTCCTTTAAAAATCAAACCCCGTGCAAATCACGATACTGTAAAGCTGAACCTAAATACAAATCAAAGCACAACACAAGGTATGGATACGTTGACACTTTGTGCGCCAATATAAAAAAGTGAGAAAAATATTACAAACTCCTTTAATGCGGCTTTCAACTAGAGAAAAATGAAGACGTATGAATGGACATAGTTCACACAGAATTATTGCGAAAATACTTAGAGATGCATTGAATCGCAATTTAAACGAATGCAGGTTTTACGGCGTCAACAATCAAGATTTATATAAATATTTCAATATTATTGAACCATAATTAAAATAGAGCATCATTCAAAAAATTCAACAGTTTGGTTTTGTAAAAGCTCAGTTAGACTTGACGATAAGACTGGCGAAGAGACCCACTCAAGAAGGGCAACAAGTTGAATATAGAAAATTTTATCAAAGAACAAGGCCTTTTAACATAACGAACAGAAGCGAAATGGATAATGCCATTAAACATTCAGTAGACATTTTACATACCAAAACGCTAGAAACAAACTACCTGATACAATCAATATATTTGTTTGCTTTGGAATTGCTATCTGTAAGGTTTGTTGGGGTTTGATGTAAGGAGTTAAATATTTATTGTAAATTGTCATTTTTGTATTTTTATAACAAAAGATTTGCCTTGCAAGTTACATATCTTGTGATAATAGTTGGTATTTATTTTTTTAAGAAATCGGTAGGCAACATACACACTAACACCCATTACAGGTGCAATTAATATGTATTACCTGTTCGTCATTAAATTTTGACTCTCTGTGTATCTCACAAATATCATCAGGATGAGTAGATGTATTTAAAGCAAAATGATCATCAAATGTGGTAAAAAATACTGAATCACCAAACCTTGTTCTCTCAAACATTCATTCAATCAATCCAGTGTTTTAACTCTGCTTTCTTTGAACTCCTAGGTTTTTCTCTGAAAATCTTCAATAATTTTATTATGTTCAATACTGTATTATTCAGATCCACCTGGATCAAATAATTTGAACAGATGATTGCATCTTCCAAATCTTAGACCGTTACCTATTGATTATCCAGTAGTTATTGCTGCTTGTGTCATTTTTATGTATTTAAGAGTAACAAATTTTGATTTTGCTGCCAGTTTTTATTTTACATCCTGAGTAACGGTCCCCTTTTTTTTTGAATCCAAACATTAAAATATTGTCTTCTTCTACATAGTATTGCGTAATTCTTTTACACTGAAAAGATCAGCTTTTTCAAGCGTTTAACTAGTTAGCAACACGTTGATTATTGTCTTCGTACAAGCTAACCTTTTATTTAAGCCAGATTTCTTTATCTGAGCGACATATTTATGTGAATAATTCATTCGCTGTAACTGAAATTCAGCAAACCGTGAAAGAGCATAGTTAAATACATAAGTATCAGTTAATATTTACGCTTTTTTGTGGTCAATTGCTGAAAGATCTTACAACCCTTCTAGCAAAAAATACTACCATTTATCATCAATATTAAGTCAGAATGTAATACTACCTTTTGGCACCAAAAACAAGTCTTAATGTAATACTACCTTTTGGCACCAATATTAAATCTTAATGTAATACTACCTTTTGGCATCAAAAAAAAGTCTTAATGTAATACTACCTTTTGGCATCAAAACAAGTCTTAATGTAATGCTACTTTTTAGAATCAATATTAAGTCTTAATGTAATACTACCTTTTATTTCAAAAACAACTCTTAATGTAATACCACCTTTTGGCAATAAATATTAAGTCTTAATGTAATACTACCTTTTGCCTCAATAGCAAGTCTTAATGTAATACTACCTTTTGGCAATAACTATTAAGTCTTAATATAATACTACCTTTTGCCTCAATAGCAAGTCTTAATGTAATACTCCCTTTGGACATCAATATTAAGTCTTAATGTAATAATAACATAATGCTATCTGGATGCTTCTGACTTGGTACCAATTAATGTAAGAATCCGTTTATCTATTTCAGTTTTGAATGCATTAATAGTAATTGTTCCAAATCATTGCAATTTTTCTCACTTGTCTTATCCTTTCATCTAATTCGTAAATAATAACTTGTACCATAACAATATCTTTATTAGTTTCATTATCGGTACGTTCTTTTATATATGTTTTGATAGTTTAAGCTCAGCATCTAACTTGCTGTAAAATTCAACATCTTTGGGGCCGTCCCTATATAACGTCACGCACCTTGGGCGGGGTCCGATTTGTGTGACAATGTGGGACCATGGGGGTAGGGGAGTTTTGAAAAAATGTGACGTCACGAAAACATAACCATAATTTTTCTCTTTAGAATAGATTTCCGGAGGACTAACCCGGATTGATCAAGATATTTTTTTAAAGTATTAAATAATTCAGAATGCAGTGTTGCATTGTTGTGTTTTTTCTAATACAAAGTGATTTTAAACCAATTTTATTTTTGAAACTTTTTAGGGGGGAGGGGCAAAATTGTGTGACGTCATATATGAGGGGGTCTGAGTTTTTGTGACGAAATGTAACGAGAGGGGAGGTGGGTAAAAAATCCGCCAAAATTGCGTGACGTCATATATGGATTGCCCCTTTTACTGTTTTGATCTTTTAACTCAAATCAGTAATAGATAAATCGTAAGTCTTTTTCATATATCTCATTGGGTCGATATTCACATTCATTATAATTATAATGCCCTCTATCTGTTTAATTATCTCAGTTTAATCATCCTTTATCTGAAACTTAGACTGGGTATTATTATTGATGTTCTAAGTTGGTAATTATTATGTTAAAATCATTCATTATATTTTCAATTTCTTGATGGTTTTGCAGGATTTCATCATTCAAAATATTTCTGTAACTATTCTAACTGTGCCTGAAAAGTGTTATAGTCTTCAAGAGATGATTTTAATTTTTCCATACCGCTCTAAAGAATTTTCCCACTGTGTATCCTCTGTTCAATTGCTTGTAAATACTGTAGAATGTTAGCTATTTAATATGTTCTTTCTTTTACTGTTTGCAGGGCTTGTATATAATTAGACGATGTGCTGAATCCTTTTTTAAAATTTCTTCTGTTTCTTTGGAGTTTACAGCTAATACCATTATTCTATATCGACATTGAAGGATAGAAATGAGGTGCACATGGGGTCGATTAGCTCATTTACATATAGGAAAGAGACAACATAGATTTTGGAGGGACGCTGTATGTATGCGCTGCACGCGTGGTAACCGATTGTACTGATTCTGCATATGATTTAACTTCTATTGTTGTTGGGTTTTTTTGTATTTTTATTTGGGTCTTTCTTCGAAAATATAAATGTAGTCCTTCTCTCCTTGAGTAGCCATTTATGAGTAACAATTTTATATGGTAAAGGTTCATGTTCTATTAAATAATCAGTTGTGAAATTACTAAATGAAACTTGGACAATTAGCTTTTACAACTTCTTCATAGTCCATATCTGACGGTGGACCCATTGTAAACTGTAAAAGCTTTTACACAAGCATGATGTATAGTAGAAGAGCAAAGTTTTATGTCGCATGATAAAATGTGTTGATAATTTTTGTTTCTTTTGTTTTAGTAAACATCGGAATGTAGGTAAAAGTGATGTTAATTATAAGCTAAAATGTTAAAGAATCTTTGGGATTGAGCTGTTGTTGTCCTTGGTTCAGGCCGTGCTCCACACGTGTGCCAGAAGAATATCTTGGCAGCTGTGTTTTTGTTCATTCCTCATTATTAATGTGTACATCTATTTCTACAACTGTATGTTGACGACTCTGTGAAGAAACAACTTGACTTTTTGACCAAATGAACAAGATGCCCAAAACACCTTTAATAGATTTTGTTTGCGCTTTGTAAACTTGTATATTTTATTTCATCTTATTTTGTTTTATACCCTTCTTGTTCAGCATTCAGTCTCTCTGCGTTTGATATTTTGAAATCCTGTGAACATAATCCAAGTTGTCTGATAAGTTCAACTCTACTTAGATCCTTTGGCTTTTGTGAAGTTACCTTAGTTACCTTCTCTAGTGATTAGTCAATGTTAGTTTCATCTTGCTTCTCGTCTTGTTTACCTTTAATTTATTTTTCAGAGAACCTTGTATGTTAGATTAATATATTTTCAATGTATATTGAAAAGGTTATTTGTAACCATCTTTCAATATTACTTTAAGTAGTGCAAAATAATTTCAAATTAAATTGAATACATTAAAGAGATAGATTTCAGAACACGTTCAAAATGTCATAAAGAGAAAGTGTTTTTCAAAACATGTACTTATTAAAACCTCATCATAAGGTATGCACAAATATATAGAAAACGGACAGCACTATAACGAATTCATGAAAAGGTACATGAAAACAAGGATACTACAATGATGAAAGCTTAACATGAACAAATGTAGACTTTTACGAGGATTTAAAAACTAAAAAAAAAAACACAAAATGCAGCCATTACATCAGACATGAGATTAAAACTACTTGGTATTTCATCGATTGACTTTTACCATAGATGGCTAAACATTGCAACGCCTGAATATGGTAGTGAAGCTATTTTAAACACTGATCATGTCGGTTGACCTATCCGATCATGATCAGCAAAGGAAGTGTTTTCAGTAGTCAGAGACTGAAGACATGAAATCCAGCGAAAACAGACCAAACCATGCTAGAACGCCGTCATTGAGGAGATTTTGAATAACATTCATCAGTTTGTTTTATCTCTGTTTTGTCTAGTCCAGGGGTGTCAAACTCATTTGCTATGGCGGGCCAGATTTGATATAAATAATAATAAATAATAATAATAAATATTGAGTCTGGCGGGCCGTATGTTTGACACCCTGGTTTAGTCTGTTTTTCATTCGATTGTATGGCATGATAGACGGACACAAGTAAAACTAGAGCTGTCTTCACAATGCTTGTAAGAGATACAAATGTATCACCCACAAAGCAATCAGTATATATTTATTTTTTCAGTGTTTTCAGATACATTTTTATCTATTTATTTACTTTTGTTTTTCCTTTGAAATTGATTTGTTGTAAATGTTATCAAACTTACACTCAATGCAGGCATATGCAATCCAAACTTGAATGACACAAACTCTAGTGAAGTATATGATATATAATCACCTTTCAGTTCATTTTGTAAACTCTTTAAATTATTGATTGGAAGAAATATCCTAATTAATGATGTCACAGTGTAGATTATAACATATGACAAAGACTTGGAAATTTTAATAGCTCCTGCAATGACAAAGATTTCATATGTCTTCTTGATTTGCTTTTCATCAAATGTTCAGAACTCTTCTTCAGTGAAAGTTTAACCGGTCTCTTTTAAGTACCATTTATTTATTTGGTTTAATTTCAAATACTACCTAATGTTCAATGACATTTCCTGCGAAAACTGCATCTTCAAAATCTGTATATTTACACACTGGAAAAGGTGTACTGGATTTCATATACGATTCCCTTATTCGTTATTTCAACTGATCTTGGTTGAGTTTCTGGTAATTCTTTAGAACAGAGAGATTTTATGGATGCATGTCAAACCAAAACCGCGTGTAACAGGATGAAGCCGGGTTGGGATTGGATTTAGCGAAGACACTGAAAGCAATTTCCTGAATGAGATATTTATGTATAATGTAATTGAACGATGAATTAATCTGACACCATACTCGTGCGCATAAAGTCCAACAATGGATTTAACAGAATGATGCGCACCGAATTCAACAACCGATATAAAGAAATTATATCGTCCATAAATGGAAATAATCAGAACATGTAATTTCAACGAGTAATCAAATAAAACTCAACGTATGGAACTTATAATCAGATATGATTGAGGTATGGATTTATCACCATGGACGATCAATGTATAGAATTTACACACAAATATGAATAATGCATGAGTCTATCACCAAGGATATCAAAGTATATGATTCATACACAAATACGAACAATGTATGATCCTATCACCAAATGTGATCAAATTACAGAATTTGTACAAAAATATGAATAATGTACGTTTTATCCACAAGTAGGGTGCATGTATTATTGATCTTCTCTCATATAGCGATATTGAATTATTGATCTCACTCATATAGTGATATTGAATAATATTGCTTCAATAATGGAGCATGTGTATCCTGTAGCGTCCAGTTGACGATCACGATGTATTTCTGGTTCCACAGCTCTCGTCGAATGGTCAAACAGCCACCACGCATGGCCCGCCTCTCCCAGTCTGCCGAATGTTCCCTCAAGAGCCTCCATATTCCATGCAGAGCCGTGTGTCCTGAAGCTATGGTCCCTCACTGCGAGCAAACCAAAACCGTCCTCCGAGCCAACGTCACCACCGACCCCAGCATACGGGTCACTAAAAGCCTCATAGTTCTAGGACTCCCCATCCACAAACAGCTCTACAGCTGAAGGTTGCTCCAGTAAAATGGACAGCTTCCTGACAAAACACGTAGTACAATGTCATACACAGACAATGCTACCTTTATTCATAAGGATGCTATACATGTCAATATTTTATGCTCTGAGTATACTCATTTATCATAGTTTTCCATGTGATCAAAAAGCAATCTTTGTGCCCAAATTACATTATTAGGTACACTGTTCAACTCATCCTCGAAACGATATTTTACTGTTGTTCTTTTCTGAGAGTGTGTAGTTGTTTCCCAAACACACTGATATTCATCAATATGAAGAAAACAAATTCTCAAATCATATTTTCTTTTGTCTCAAAGTTGTAATCAGGTCTATTTAGGATTCAAAGCAGCGATTGTTGATCAGACAAGACAAATCTGTGTATCTTTCTCAGTTTTAACCTAACTGTATGTAAAGTTTTTAGTTTCTGTAGTGTGAATGACATATTTCTTTATGCTTATCAATGGACACAAAAGTTTTTAAATAGTTGGTTTTGTACTCTTGTAATCATCAATTAACTTCTATTGTGGGAGAAAAATCATTTTCATTTAGGAATTAGTTTATCTGGAGCTACTGGATAGTCCATGAAAGGTTTGCAAGTATAATGGAATCTCCAAATCTACTTCTGAAACACAACTTGTATTATTATCATCTGTTACTTGGGGGAAATATTTTTCTACCAATCCAATTTGTTATTATGTTGCCCATTTAAAGTTATTAACAGGCATGTATTGGCTTATTGGCAACCCTTACAGATTATTGGTGCTTAGGTACATCGCAAATGACCGTGACCATAACATTTCGTATTCACCACCACTTTTTTTTTAAAATTATGATCTCTTTACAAAAAGTATTTATGATTTTGCTTTACCACATCTATGGGGTATCAAGTAATTTCCTCCACAAAATCTCAATCATCAAGAACATGTTCTAGCCTGATAAAAGTTCAAGTTCTGTACCTGACATCGTTAAACTAGCACCATGTGCTAATCCAGGACCACTGAATAAATGATCAGGGACGAGTGTGTACTTTTTTAAACAGATAAATAAATTCTTTAAATATTGTCGTAGAGCAGCAACGCAGTTTTCTCTACGTACGAATTGTGAAGATCTCCATAGGTTTGAAGGTTAAAATGTTCCGCTAAATCATGAACATATTGAAAATCATCATTTGGTATGTTTGAATCGTGTAAAATGGGGGGGGGGGGGAATCCCATTCCTTTCGATGGAATAGATTTTTATTAAACCTGTCAAGGTTATTCATGTATTCGTATGGGTAAATATCTTTCCTCTAATATTTGGATGCCATATTTGTAAACTATTTTAGTGTTTCTGTAACTTTTTCATCATGTTTTAAAGTTTAGTCGCCTGTTCTATAGATTGTCCTATGAATCTAAAGCTGAAACAAAAGAAAAATTGTCCTTTTAATTAGTATTGCTCTTCCTTCTATCTTGAACCTATCAACTATGAAATCCTCGCTGGAGGACATATTGTTATCATTCTTTGGTATGATTTGTACTTCTTTATCTTGATCATTTTAATCAATGTTTCAATGAACAGCTGACTGTCATAATCGGACAAGTTATATATCAAAATTGTGTGTGTTTAGGCGATCTATCTACATCATCGCCTGGTGTGTTTAACAAAGATCAACAGCATAAAAAAGAAAATGATACCATCTTTATTTTCCAAATTCAAGAAGTCCATCACATTTGACGTAGAGTCTATTTCTGTAAACCTTGAGACTATTACTTTAGGCCTGGAGTCTTCCAATGTTTCTCTATGGTCTACAAATGAAATAGTGTAGTTACCTAATGATCATTGAGTTTACGCCCAAAAATATATAGTGAAATTGGCTTTTCTTGTGCATGTACATTAAGCCCCTCTTTACTGTTTTTCCACATTTGCATGTCCTCCACTGTAATACCAATTTAATTTAGTTGATTTTACACACTCTTTACATATCTAATATTTTGTGTTTCATTCTTCCATTTCCTTATCAGAACTTTGTTCTTAACCCATTCATGTACATCTATGTATGAGCTTCCTCTGAGCGATTCATATCTCTCTATGTGCAAGGTTTAATATTTCAATCCTATCAAACATACTTTCACTTATTTCCAGTTCAAATTTCGTATGTACAATGAAAAAAAAAAAATGAAAAAAAAAAAAACAACAAAAAAAAAAAAACGTTAAATGGCATTATCTGTTTCACCTCTGTTCAATATATTTAGCAATCTTTTTTCTCTGGTAAACATTTCTACTGTAAGCTTATTCACCTTCTTGAATGGGTCTCTTCATAAGTTTGATCAATAAGTCTAACTGAGCTTTCACAAAACCGAACTGCCGAAAAGTTTTCCACTGATGATCTTCAAATATGGTTCAATATAACTGACACATTTATGCAAATCCTTTTCGTTTCCGCCAAAAAATCTACACTGATTCATAGATTTACAATATGAATCTCTGTTTAAATTCTATCTATTCATACGTGTCAGTTCTTTTTTTATTTAGCGAACGTACTACATGTGGTTAGTAATTTTCCTTGCTTTGCGATTCATTTTGATTTATTTAATTTTCCTTGCTTTGCGATTCATTTTGATTTATTTAATTTTCCTTGCTTTGCGATTCATTTTGATTTATTTAATTTTCCTTGCTTTGCTATTCATTTTGATTTATTTAATTTTCCTTGCTTTGCGATTCATTTTGATTTATTAAATTTTCCTTGCTTTGCGATTCATTTTGATTTATTTAACTAGAAATATTTTTCTATATTTCACTATTATTCATGTATATAATCGTTGATATTTGACTTTTTTCAAACATTTCAGCAAAATCCCATCTGGTATCTAATGTCTGTCAATAACTGGGTACAACTGTCTCTGGAGTTTGTGGTGCATCTGTCGGCCTCCAGGGACAAGATTCATCGCTCTTTCTCACAGTGAATTGAAAGGGTTGTTAGTGATTATTGACTTTTGTAAGATATTATCTGCCTAATCTTAGTATGCCAGCGAATATAAATTTGTATTTTAGTGTTATACCTATAAATGTGCAGGTTGGTATTTTGTTTTTAGAGTTTGGCTGGTCATGTGATTCTTTTAATTTTTGTGAAATACTTGTCTGCCTGCTTCAGTAATTTTAGGGTAGTAGACATATAGATGAAACTGGAATTTCAATTTCTCGACATGTATAGGTCTATTTATTTATTTTGTGTGGGCTTTACGAAATAAAAGCTCGTGCTAAACTACTATCTATTTAACTACCTATCTAGGGTGCATAAGAGCTAGGCGATTGGTGCCATTACTCGCGGCATGGGTTCGATTCTTGTATGAAGCGAACTGAACTTCCTAACCGGTTTGATTGTATTGGTGTCCTTTTTTAAAACTTTATTTATATATCACGTATCTAAATATTCGAGGGGCAATTAAAAAGTCCTGAATATTAGTGCGCTGTACAACAAAGTTTTTTTTTATTAGTGAACAGTACGTTGCTGCACCTCCTCAAAGTACTCACCAAGTACATCTATACCCTTTCTCAGTCTGAATATCCAATTATTAAATGCCTTTTTGTATTCAGTGCTTGGTATGTTGTTCTAACACTGGAAAAATGCACTTCCAACTGCTCTGCGGCTTTTAAATCATATGTCCCACAGCGAATCTTTGATAACGGAATTTGAGCCAAAATATTATTTGGAGAATGCTGCAAAGTTTGGATGCTGTGCTCCTTCAGGAAGTTTGTAAAGATGGCGGATTTATGCGCCAGTGCTTGGACCGGTGGTTCGGTAGTGTTCCACAACTTTTGGAAATACTTTGGAGGTATACAAAAGCCTAGTGACACTTTGGAGGTATACAAAAGCCTAGTGACACTTTGGAGGTATACAAAAGCCTAGTGACACTTTGGAGGTATACAAAAGCCTAGTGACACTTTGGAGGTATACAAAAGCCTAGTGACACTTTGGAGGTATACAAAAGCCTAGTGACACTTTGGAGGTATACAAAAGCCTAGTGACACTTTGGAGGTATACAAAAGCCTAGTGACACTTTGGAGGTATACAAAAGCCTAGTGACACTTTAGAGGTATACAAAAGCCTAGTGACACTTTGGAGGTATACAAAAGCCTAGTGACACTTTGGAGGTATACAAAAGCCTAGTGACACTTTGGAGGTATACAAAAGCCTAGTGACACTTTGGAGGTATACAAAAGCCTAGTGACACTTTGGAGGTAAAATACTTTTTATACAAAAGCCTAGTGACACTAGCATTTTCAGACAAAGGTATCTGGACGACTGGGTCTTTTGCATCGAAAAATAATGCGGATATTGTTATTGAATAAAATGTGTTTCATATAATCGTGTATCCAAAACATATGATCCAGGGATAAGCGTTTTCTCTCTGTTTGGTATATATGTGTCAGTTTATAATTATAATTTAATGTATATACCTTGCATTTCTCAACAGAAATCCAGTGAGTTTTTGCTTATAGCCGAGTGTTAAATCCGTTTGCCATGCAAGAGAGTTCCCGTGCACCTCGACCTTGTTCTATCCTGTTTTAGGGAAGAGCTCATAGCCATGTGGATTACGGCGCTGGTGCATGAAAGCTACGGCGCTAGGTGCTGTTACTCGCGGCACGGGTTCGATACCTGCCTGGAACAAATTATAACTCACTAACCTGTTTGATTATATTGACACACACATACATACATATATATATATATATATATATATATATATATATATATATATATATATATATATATATATATATATATATATATATATATATATATAATGTCACAAAAATTTATAACGGCGCAAATACAAAACAGTTTCCCAACGTTTCGAGCTAAACAAGCTCTTCGTCAGGGGAAGAAACAATTTACATCCACAAAACAAACACTAAACACAAAAGCCAAGAAGATTTCTTGACTTCTACATGTTTTAATGACGGGGAAAGAAACACACAAAGGATAAACAATAGAAGAAAGAAAGAAGCCAAAATTAAAAATTGGTCTAACACGGGTAAACTACATATCTATGTTATCCTGCCATCAGCCCAACAAAGTTGTGTAAACAAATTCAAAGAAGTGTTTATCGGGCACTGTATGTTCATTGAAGGAAGGCCAAATTCTGGTATCATAGGAACTAAATAAGTGTATATTAATGTGTCTGGAGGAAATGTAAAACAGTACTTATATTCTTTAAGTAAGAAAATCATCACGTTTAGAAATTAAACGGACACTTTGCCTGCAGAAAAAAAGAAAGAAAAAATAAAAAAATAAGTACACTTTTTCCTACTGTTGGTAGAGTCTGAGCTTTCCCATGTTGAATAAATTTGGGACAGTTATTTTGACCTTTTACTTCTCGTATGGACATTATTTCTTTAAAATATGTATTTGCGGTTATTTAATTTCGCGAATGCGATCCGTCCTCAAACTCTGCGAAAATATAGTTGGATTAATGTATTTCAACTGTTAACCTGCAATAAAATTATAGATCTGTGTTTCTTGGAGATGGTGATGTTGCAAAATGTGCGAGAATACCATATGCGAAATTAAAATGTCTTAAACCCACTTAAAGTTAAAACATTTAATTAACCATTGCAAGATTATCAGTCACTGCTTCCGTTCCCATTCGCGGCGCCCAACGGACAAGAAATAATTCTACTTTAAGTCTGTAAGTGCTCTTTTATTTGTAAACTTTGTAATGTTTTTCTTTCTTAATTTATTTTCTTCTTGCTTTTTCCCGATTTTTATTCTTAAAATTTTTTTTCTCGTCATTTTCGTTACTATATGCACATATGTTTGTTTTTAATGGTGTTGGTTTTAAAAAAATACGCCACTATATTCAAATTGTTTTAATATTTATATGAGGAGAGTTGTATATGCTATAGGTTTTCGTTTCAATGCTTAATTTCTGTGTATATGTTGAACTTTAAATGTATGCAAATTATGAAGTACAATATGTTTAAACTAAACTAAAGGCTATCGAGGATGACACATTGCAATAGATCATCTTGGCAGACAATAGGTGATCATGCCTTTGCCATACAAAAACATTCTGTTCTATATGTCTGGCCATCAAATATCGGCAACCATCTATCACAATCACGCTGTTTGGCAGAGATGATCATCGCCGGCGTTATAAGACAAATTCTTCAATGTTACGGTTGACAGATATGATCCCTTGAATTGTTCCTCGCATGATTGGCTATCAGTGACTTCAAACATGTCAAATATATCAGCTGGCAACGATTTATAATGCCCATACACTCAACCCTTTCTTTTACTGACGATATTTTAACGGGCGACGCTAACGATTGTTCAGTTCGATCAGAGCAGTTCAAGAGGAACATTGCTAGCAAGAAAGCACAATATGCCAAAAGACAGTGGAGGAAGACACGGCGGCTATGCAAGCAGTGGTGTTCTAGCATCGTTGAAGACCTCAGAGAAATCCAAGAATAAACCCCGTCCGCCGAACTTATTTGTTGATGTCCATAATGCTATGAGAGAGCCTTTAGAACAAGAAAAGGACGACTTTCAGATGGTAGAATTTCCAGAACCCACGGAATCTACAAATGGATTTAACACCTTCAACCGAGGATACCAAATGGGTAGGCCGTCCCTAGTTCGCAAAGGCGGAAAATACAGAATCGCCTACAAAGGTATTTCGGGTAAAGGCAAGCATTTTCTACAAGATCTCTATCAGACTTGTATAGACTTGAAATGGCGATGGGTAATGGCAATCGTTTTCATCGTCTTTTTCATTGTTTATCTCCTTTTTGCCATACTCTGGTATTTAATAGCTGTAATCCATGGCGATTTGGCGCATATAGATAATCCAAATTGGACTCCTTGCATTTACAAGCTGAAAAACTTTCCGGACGCTTTACAATTTTCTATAGAGACACAATCCACAATAGGATTTGGGGTAATATACCCGAATCCCTCATGTGTTGCCAGTATTCCTTTGATGTATTTACAAGCTACAATAGGTTTTCTGCTGGAGACGATATTGATGGGGTTTGTCCTTGTGAAGCTTGCAAAACCCAAACATCGCCGAAATACTCTATTGTTCAGCAATACTGCCTGCATATGTAAGGAAGAGGGAGAACTAGTTTTACAGATTCGACTTGGTGATATGCGACAGTCGCATCTGGTTGACACTTCCGTGTACGGGATCTTCATCCGAGATAAGGTAATAGCTTCAATTCAACTTTCTTCATCTCTCTCTGTCTGTCTGTCTGTCTGTCTCTCTCGCTGAGTGATCATATATTATCTTTTAAATTTAATACAAGTAAATAGAAAATACAAAAATTAATTAAACTGAGTGGTATATAGTATGCAACACATCCATTATAAGCACGTGCATGAGTCATCACTAATACCACACAAATGTATGAGATTTTTAAAACCACTGAATACTCAAGTTACGGGCTCATTGAAAAATAACAAATGGAATCTCTTATAGTCACTGATGTAAATCCAGGAAAGTGCATGGTCATGCATTTATTAGTATGGCATTCATTACTATCATTACAAGGTCCTCTCTTATTCAAACTCTTCAAAGTCAGCTACAATTGTCTCTGTCCAACGTGATGTTGCCATCACAAGGTCTTCACTTACTGAAATTCCTTAAAGTCTGTGCCAGTTGTCTCTGTTCAACGTGATGATGATGTCATTACAATGTCCTCTCATATGCAGATTCCCTAAAGTATGTGCCAGTTGTCTCTGTACAACGTGATGCTGTCATTACGAGGTCCTCTCATATTCAACATCTCGAAGTCAGCGACAAATGTCTCTATACAACCAACATGATGCTGTCATTACGAGGTCCTCTCATATTTAAAAACACCTCGCAGTCAGCACGGCAATTGTCTCTATACAATCAACATGATGCTGTCATTGCGAGGTCCTCTCTTATTCAAACACCTCGCAGTCAGGGGCAATTGTCTCTATAGAATCAATATGATGCTGTCATTACGAGGTCCTCTCTTATTCAAATACCTCGAAGCCAGCGGCAATTGTCTCTATTCAATCAACATGATGCTGTCATTACGAGGTCCTCTCTTATTCAAATACCTCGCAGTCAGGGGCAATTGTCTCTATTCAATCAACATGATGCTGTCATTACGAGGTCCTCTCTTATTCAAACACCTCGCAGTCAGGGGCAATTGTCTCTATTCAATCAACATGATGCTGTCATTACGAGGTCCTCTCTTATTCAAACACCTCGCAGTCAGCACGGCAATTGTCTCTATACAACGTGATGACTAACCACAAACACAAACAGATAGTCAGTACCTGATCCCACAAAATCGCTAGTCATATCAAGTCATCACACCAATATCTGTTATTTGCATAACACTTTTCTGACATTGAGATATGCAAATATGCGGGATATGCAAAAAGAAAAGGCAGGTATGTAAGTAAACGGTCAAATTTTATGATAAATAAGAAGAAAAGAATTTGTTAATAGACACTTTATGCAAATAAAGAATCTATGAATAGATACATTCAGCAAACATCCGATATATGCAAATCTGAAAAAGTGGCGCGATACAATTTTGTAATATTGTAATTTAGGCAATGAAAACTACTCTTAGAAAAGTCTTTAAAACGCATGCTAGGTTGGGCAATAATCTGTGGATTTTGTTGTTTTAAAGATTTACATCGTTTATGACCGTTAATTTGACAGGTGATTGTGTATTATGACAATATTACGATAAGAATAAACTCATCTATGCAGATTCTGTTTGGTGAATTTTCTGAAGTATTATTTCGTGCTGATGTCAGTTTAGACTTAGACATTGATCTTGTTCTCTAAGATGTGTAAAATTGTTTGTAGAGTAATATACGTATATACCTAAACAATCTTTTCCATAAAAAAAATAAAATTATAAAAGTTCATGTTGCAGGAAGAAATCTGAACATATTTGACAGAGTAATTAGACTGATAGTTGTCAACCAAGACACTTGCAATTACGTCTGACCCTTTGATGGCAGTAAATACTCAGCGCGAGAAATGTAACAAAGGTGCTTCTATGATATTTCCGATCAATACTCTAATCAATTCAGAAGGCAAACTCTATCAGTTTCTTACGCCAATCTAAAAATGAAAAAACTTGATCATTCCTTCGCGTGGCAAGTCAAACGGAATTATATGAAATTTAAAGATTAGGGATAAAGTCAATAATAATAATAATAATAATAATAATAATAATACTAATAATGTTGATTATTATGTTGATTACGACAGCGACGATGACGATGAATTTGATAACACATGATAAAATGAATTGTGGATAAAAATTACCTATTATTTCTACGTATTATTATTATTATTATTATTATTATCGTTGTTATTGTTGTTGCTGTTGTTGCTTTTTTGATATTGCTACTGTTGTTGTTGCTGCTGTTGTAATTGTCTTACGGAACAAGGAATTTTAATCATGGGTCAGTTTAATTCCATTAGACACAAAATAAAATATGATAAAATGGCTATACAATTAACCGCCGATTTAAAATGGCACAGGCAAAGACAAATAACGACTGAAAATTTTTATGAGTTGGAAAATCTGTATGTGAAAGTCACGATATTTTTACATTCATTTGATAAATTTTAAAAAAATATATATTAATTAAAAACATCTATCAAAATATACTCTAAAATTGTGTCCCTCTCTCTCTCTTTTTCTTCCAGGTATCGAAGGAGGGGACGCACTATCCCCTATTTCAACATCACCTGGATATTCAGGCACACGGGATGGACGATAGGGTCTTCTTAATCTGGCCCCTGGTCCTTAATCACAAAATCGACGAAGACAGCCCATTTTGGGACATGAAGCCAGAAGAAATACTACACGGCAATAATTTTGAAATTGTAATTATCTTCGAAGGTATAATCGAGTCTACTGGAGAAATTTGCCAGGCTAGAACCTCTTACACATCCAAAGACATTATCTGGGGACGTACATTTGCCAATATAGTAGAGTTTGATGATGAACACGGAAAATGGCGGGCAAATTTTAAACTGTTCGAAGATGTAGTGCCATGTCCGATCCCAAAATGCAGCGGAAAGGAAATGCATATTTTGAATAAAGGATTGGAGTCGGGTAGTCAGATTGTGAGCCGAAAGGACGAAGAAGGCCAGCCTTACTTCCGAAAAATAGCAATCCCCAGCAAATCCCAGGACCCGTCCATGACTGATTTTGAGCACGCAGAAAGTAATAAATCATCCACTGAACTTGCAGAAAAACAATTGTGATGGATTTAAATGGTAAGAGATAAGAGGCCGACTTTGAGTAGTTTCCATGGACACTTTCATTTCTTTTCTCTTTTTTTTTTTTATTTTTTTTTTACAGATTCAATTCCAATTCTTGCCATTCCGCCATGTGTTGAAAGCATTCATGTTGGATAAATGTGCTTTCTTTATCCAATAAACACTTTCAATGCAATTTATTACTTATTATTTTACGTTAAATAAATCCTACTGATAGATGTATCATATGTTAAATAAACCGGGAACCATGAACAAATTTAACTCATGCATTGTTAACATTTTTTTTTAATGAATCTGAGAGATTGAAACCATCATATTTATTTCTCTGGATCACCCTAAATGTCTGACTCTGTCTCAAATCTTCTCCTTTTCATTCGCCGTCCTCTTCCACCACTTCCACTACTACCCTAACACTATTATATATTATTATTATTATTATTATTATTGTTGTTGTTGTTGTTGTTGTTGTTGTCGTTGCTGTTGTTGTTGTTATTATTATTATTATTATTATTATTATTATTATTATTATTACCGCTGCTACTTCTACTACTACTACTAAAGTGCATCTGCCGAGGGTAGCTCAGTTGGTAGAGCGTTTTACTAGTATCAAAGGGTCGTGGGTTTCTATACGCCCCCCCCCCCCCCCGAAAGCCCTAATTGCCTGCCTCTGTGTGTCCGTAGGAAAGGCACTTAGCCACAATTTCCCCAGTATGATATAGTCAACAATATAATAAAAGTTAAAACCAACAAAAACACAAAAGCAAATCAGCGTAGATTATATACAGAATAATGGTACGTGTGATATGTATGTGAAAATAATCAGTAAACTACATACATTGTCTTTTATACATTAATCTTCTGGTACTCAACAAGAATTTAAATTTAAATTAAAAAAAAGACATCATTTATCATTAAAATTGACATATGTTATGCATCACTTCCCACCGCACCCAAAAAGTACGACTTAAAGGTAACACATCAAAATCAATTTATGACCAACTAATCAATCAAGTCGAACATTGTACGAAATCGTCGTGTTTTGATACATATAGATCAGACGACACTGTGCCTTTGATCCAAATGTATATCACTGGGTAATGAATTGGGACGTTAGATGTCAGCAGAAACATTTTAGTCAAAATAATAGAGATGAAAAAAAAAACCTTTATACGGTTATGAATGTTCATCGGGGCATTCTTTACATCTGATTCACTCTTTGTTACATCTAAGATCATGTACATAAATAGTGAACGCTTCGTAAATACGTAAAGTATTAGAAATGGCGCAACGTATTCAGATAACGGGTGAGATGTTTAATTTTAAATAATCATCATTGTCATCGTCGTTGTACGCCGACGTGTTTATTATTATTATTATTATTATTATTATTATTATTATTATTATTATTATTATTATCGTCATCTTAAGGTTGTGATATTTATGTTAATTATTAGTATTTCTTCTTTGGATTTACTGGTTTAGTTTCTTTGACAATGTGTTTAATCTCTCCCGTCCCAAGGGGGATTCGTCAGAATGTCAGCAGGTACCTCATAAAAAATATTTTTCCCGGAAATATCAATGGTCAACCAGTAAAAAAAAGCAGCCATTGATGGATGGGCTATGACCCGAACGTGGCAAAAGGACCAACTGATGATCTTTGTTTGATGTCTGCATTGAATAGCGAGCCGGCATGGGACACGTGACATAAATGCCTGAATGGGATCTGATGAGTCCGATGATTGATTGGATTCCACCTCCTTAGCCGACAGTACTATCACATGAGAGAGGATCGAACGAAGGACAAATGGAAAGATATTACTGAGATTGTGTCCGTTTCTGCAATTGGGGATTTGACGCAATTGTAGAAAACGACACAATATTAGTGATGTCCAACTTCTGCAAGTTGCCATATGTCATATCTGGCTTCCAAGACTTCATGGTGGAAATGACCAGAAAGGAACAACTTTTCAGGCACGATATAGTCATAAACACTAGAAAGGAACAACCTTTCAGCTACGATATCGTCATAAACACTAGAAAGGAACAACCTTTCAGCTACGATATCGTCATAAACACTAGAAACTAGCCTTGGTCAGACTATTTCTAAGCAAATGTATGAGTTTGGTTTTGCTTGGTGTTTTACGGCAAGGCAATACGTGAGGGTTATTTAGTGCCAAGGTAGTTGGAGTAAAGTGCCTTGCCCAGGGACACAAAACAGTATTCATTAGGTGGTAGGATTCGAACCCCCTCCCTTCTGGTCGCGAGTCCCGAACACTAACCATTGAACCACTGCACCTCAGCAACTGTATGAGAAAAAAGAATCTGGCCAGTAAAATGTTACAATGAAGGCTATTTAGTCGAAAACAAAAAGCCTGATTAAAGTGGGGATCAGATAAAAGGAAATGACAGAACCGATTAACAGAAGATAATAGTTAGTTCTCCAACACGAAATGCTTCATCGTAATATAATATATTAAAAGAATTATTCTTAACGATAAAAATTTTCTTCAACATTCGTTAATTTGCGAATAATCCAACTGAAAAATCCAACAGGTTAAGAAAAAGAAGAAGAGGTATGAGGAGAAGAAAGAAGAGGTCCTTCCACATAGCTTAGTTGTGTGCCTTCACAATGAAATGTTTCATTTCCAGACTGTAATACATTAACAATGTTTATTGTCTGGTAGGGGATGCAGTATATTGAGGTAAACTTGACTGGTGCACAAATGTACTAAAAGAGTTGTTATTTAAATAACTGATGATAGGTCATATTTGTAAATCTTCTCATACTGAACACAAGCGCAGTTTTCCCAGTATTGCCTAACTCGTTGCTTTTTTAGATTCTTGGTGGAAAAGGCTTTAACGTGGATAGTTCGAATAATATTGACATCATTCACAAAAAATAGGCTTCATAACTCTTTAAGTACACTGTTTCATTCCATCACCATGGTCACTTTACAATTTGCATGCGTATTTTATTTATTTTTTCTTTTTAAAAAAAGAAAAAAGAGAAAACAGCTTTGAAAGTGAGATGAACATAAAAAGCTACACAAAACCTTTTCGAGAAAATTTAACTTGACTGGTCTGACAAAAAATGTCCTTGCCCTGTTAGAGATACTTTTTGCCAATCAAATTTCAGATATAATTGTTTTCTCAAACTAAACATGTTCACCTTACCATTTATACAGTACAATACCGCGTTGATAAATAGCATATATGAAAACAATGTAGATTTCAATCGAGAAAGGTCATGTCATATCCCTAATATATCTACTACTTAATAATCCATCATATTTTCAATTCGTCTATATTTATGTATTTATTTCTATACTATGTTACTAATTTATCATCATCGTCGTCTTTGTTGTCCTCATCGTCATGATTATTATTATCATTATTATTATTATTATTATTTCGTTTCAGATCCCGGTGAAATCAGCATCCTAACCGATAACGCTGGAAACACAAACTTTTCTTATCAAGAATTTGTTATTGACAAAGTTTATTTTCTCAATCTTTTCAATAAATGTACATTTCCATTTGTTTTAGTTTCATTACCTGACACAGATATACACTAAGCCTATTTAAAAAAAAAAAAAGTAACAAATTAAAAATATCTGGAGATTTGGGCTCCGGTGAACTCTTTCTTTTCTTTCCTGTTTCTACCTTTTTTTCTTCATTCATTCTATTTTAATTCATTCATCATTTCATTTTTCTTTAATTTACGGATTCTCTCTCTCTCTCTCTCTCTCTCTCTCTCTCTCTCTCTCTCTCTCTCTCTCTCTCTCTCTCTCTCTCTCATTTGTATAGATTTAATATACAAACACACATACATACTCTGGTCTAAATCAAGTTTGTGAAATACCAGCATGTGCTACATTAAAAACTTGAGGCTTCTGCAACTTCAAATTTTAAGTAGGTGTTTATACAGACTTTTCGCCCAATACTTTTGACTTAGTCAAATATTTGAAAGAAAATTTAAAAAATGAAGAATATGAACAAAAATAGAAATTAAAATAAACAACCTCTTGTATACTGTTTTGATAAGATATACACGATATGGCTCCAATTCCTCTGTCGTTTAAATATTCTGCCGTGAGCCAAATGATTAGGAATGTTAATCCTCAAATTGTTCAATTGTAAAACAAGTATTTCTTTACGGTTCAAGAAAGAGTAGCGGTAGTACAGGGCTCTTTACTCCGATTGTCTTGATGAAATAAAAACCTTTCATGTTTTGATGCGCCAATAAATACCAATCAATTAATCATGAATTATTTTATTCATTCATAAGTATGCCAGAGATTATACAGATTACAAATGTATTTATCCGACAAATGGCATATGAAAAGGTAGGAGCAAGATTTTCAATTAATTTACGCGTACTCTGTAGACAGAGTGAAGACCATTGCTCTTTCTTTCGTACTCCGAATTTAGTTAAATTTAAGTATACTGGAAAGTATGTAATTTAATATTTAACTCTTGGTTTAATATTCTTCTTTTCAGAAAAGAAGCAACTAGACGACTGTAACAATGAACATAAAGTCTATAAAATAAAGAAAAGGGCGGAAAAAAAGTCTGTTGTATATTAGTCTAGTGAAATGTGTGCAACTTTATGTTTATCATATTGTGTACTATCAGTCTAGTGAAATGTGTGCAACTTTATGTTTATCATATTGTGTACTATCAGGGAAATAGATAACACGGGTCTCAAATAGCGCAATATATTGAGGGGAAAAAAACAAAACAAATCAACAGCAACAAAGAACACAAAGTCCAGTACCTCATTGTGAGCTTGAAGTTCTTTTTAAAAGTGTATTTTATAACCTATTGTGTAGGGCAGGTAGTTAAAATGGAGTATTCAATCTGGATTTATTTTTGTTTCATTATTTTCGACAATAATGATTTCATAATACTTACAGTACATTAAAACAGATAATCATTTAAATAACACTCTTGATCTCGTAACTTAGAGTAAGAAGCCGGTGGTCTATAGGACTCACGGTACTAACTCAACTCCCATAGTAAACCTATGGACAGACCATCCTTTTAAAAATTCAATAACTTTAAATTTCTAAATACTCATGATCAAACCTATATTTCACAGTGTAGACCCCTCCTTGATGCAAGCTTCTGCGTCCCTCGCGGATTGTTCAAATGGACTAATGCTCATGTGCAAACCATAAATAATTCAGTCCTTGAGGTTAGTTCGGGCAAATAACGTATACCGAATTGGGAACGATAAACACAAGTGGTCGTGTTGTACGTGATAATTGTGGCATAAATGTATTTTATGAAACAAATTCGATGGTTGAGGATCCTGACGATGCAAATATATGTTCACAACCTCAGTATACGAGTACGCAGAATGTCTATCACACATGTTTTGACAGAGATGCCAAAGATGCATGTTCTCGCTGTAACAGCCCAACATATCGACACAACATATCTCAGGTTCCCACTCATGACTTTATTAGAAGACTTGATCAGGAATTAGATGATCTACCCCGAGACATGTATATTGAGAAATTGCTCGAGGTCGCACATGATTATGAAGAATCTGTAAATTGGTATAGGGCAGTCTTAGTTAGTAGAGCACGAGGTTTTCTTGTCTTTTCATCGGGATTTTTGGTGGTCAGAAATAACAGAAAAATGGTGTAAGCAGTTTAATAAAATATGCAAGGGACTGTCATTCTTTAGCTAGGTTTATGAAATGAGATCCTTGAGAGATCGAATCTACTTTTAGCAAGAAGAAATCAAACCCTAGTGTTTAAACTGAACAGTGTGATCAAGATGATCAACATGTCTCACGTCAAACAGAGCATGTGTCTAATTTAGCAAGAATTTCGCTAGCTGAAATCAAGAGTGATTGCTCTCATTTACATCAAACTGTTGCGTCACTCAGAGAAGAGATTATATCTCTGAAGACAATCCATATCTCATTAGTGACAATGAATGACCTGAATATATTTCGTGCTGATTTAAACAATAAGGTGCAGGCACAATCTCAGACAAATGGCCTGCTTCGTAATGAGATTAAGTCACTGAAAATTATTCAAAGCTTGTTGATGAATGAAAATGAAACACTGCACACTGTCGCCTTCGTCTTTGGCTAAACACATGTCTTATGCGGATCTCGTTCGCACTGTTAGCTCCAGTGCAAGTAACTCAGCTTGTAATACAACTGGCTGTGATGAACATCACTCTCCATCGAGGCACCACAGAGCAAAACTGCTGTGTCCAACTGTTTATCTCCCGTTTCGGTTGAGTCTAATACCACTGGTTGTGATGAACAGCGCTTTTCATCGAGGGCATCGCAGAACAAGACTTCTGCATCTAACTGTTTATGTCCCGTTTCGGTTGAGTCGAACGGCTCTTCCCCAGTTATAACCATAGTGGAGTCTCAAGCTAGTGCAATGGACCAGCCTGCTTCGAAAGAAAAGAATGGGGTCAATGTTCTACGGCCTCTCTGTTTCAAAAGCTCTGACAAAATTTCACACAAGATTGTCATGGCAATTGTATCTTTCGTCGATAGTAGAGATGTCGCTCCCGTCGCTAGAAATATTAGAGAATTCCACTGCCCATTTTCATCACAATGCGATAAATGTCACGCGCAAACCCACTCAGATTCAAAATAAACCGTTAACTTATACTGAACAGCTTACTTGACATGGTAATTTGACCACGTGAGTCTATAATGTCCGATTTCTGTCAACAATAATGTGAAAGGTATTGATTTTCTTACCCTTCCTAGTAAGATACCTACCGTGGTTGGTGGTCAGGTTTGGCAACCCCATTAGAGAAAACAGCTCTGATGATATTAATGATGATGATGATGATGATGATGATGATGATGATGATGTTGTATTTTAAGGTGTGGTCAGGCAGAGAACAAGGCGCTTTTGTGCGGGAGGCATTGCCATCAAATCTACTGTAGAGGGCCTCAATAAATTCTTAGAAGAATACGATATAGAGCCGTTATCCATAAAGCTTATGCACAGTAGACGTAATTATCTGGCAGTTAAGCTGACTAATTATAACTCACAATGTCATACCGCTGAAAAGGATGCACCATGGCCAAAAGGTGTTTATGTAAGGAGGTGGTATGGAAATAAATCCTGGCGAGATTGGGTTGACAGTCGCGATCAGGAGGCAAAAGAAGGTTCAGGGTGGTGATATAGTCGGTTGTTCTTAAGTCTCTCCTTAAGTACTGTGGAAAGTTAGTGCGTTTCGTCATGTTTGTCCTGCTTTCCATTGCATAATTATTAAGATGCCTATATCTCAAGTTAATAAGAATCTTAACATACTGAGCTGGTATGTTACAGGAATTATGTCCTCTGTTCTTAGCCTTAGTGCAATGATGGACAAATATCATGTTGATGTAGCATGCATAACTGAGCATAAGTTATTTCAGCACATACTTCCGTTTTGCTATTCTATTCGTTCTGATTAAAATGCAATGCTAAGGCAGAGGATATTTCCTCTAATAGCACGTCGATAAAATATGGTATAGGTGTTGCAATCTTCTGCAAAACCTCTCTCATGAAATATTCCAACTTCATAGATGACGTTAATAGTGACAGAATTGTTGGCATCGAATTCAAATTTTCAGATATACAAAATGTATATATGTTTGTGTGTGTATATACCCACCCTACCTAATGGCATAGATTTTTACAGGGCACAAATTGAGATTATTCAAAATCTGTATGATCAGTTGAGTAACGTGTATTTTACTGAGGATTTCAATGCAGTAGCTGAACTAGATACATTCAGAGATTATAATGATAGAGCATTTCACGGATTCTCAAGAAATAATAATCTAGTGAGTTCTGGTCATTTAACAATATGCACTGGTTCCCGTTATATTGATCATTTTGTACTTTCGGTTCAATGCATAGGTAGCTTGCTGATTGTGCATATTGTTTCAGATCACGATGAGCACGTGATATCTGACCACCTCCCAATACTTATCTCCCTTCGTACAGTTACATGTGAAAGAGACTTCAGACTGTCTATGAACAGAAATAACATAGCTTGGAATAAATTAAATGCCGATGCCTTGAAAAATTATCAAACTGAACTCGACCATCGCCTGAAATCTTGGAATGTAAATACTATTTCGGACAATGTTGATAGATCTTATTGGTGCATTATTACTGCAATGCAGAAGTCAAGCGACATCACGCTCTCAAAGTCCAAATTTAATTTTCACGCCAAACCATACTGGTCAGATAAAGTTAAAGAAGCACATAGGCTTCAAAGGCAAGCTAGGTATACCTGGATAAATGAGGGAAGACCAAGGGGAAGTGAATATGATTCTTACAGAGAATATAAACCTAAGAAGAGATAGTTTAGAAACCTAAAAAAAAATTAGCTATGGAAAAATATATGGGGGATGCATATGAAGAAATTGAAAAAGTCCACGAATGTGATCTAAGGCATCTATGGAAAGTCATCAATGTTAATAGAGGTAAAAATATAACTTTTATCAGGAAATATCTTTTCATGGTGTTTCTGTGCGTGATGACGCGTCCATTGCGAATGCCTTTGACAGATTTTATGAGGACATTTACATGCCAAACGTTGGACATAATTTTGACGAAAACTGCTATGCATTTATAGAGCGGGAATTAAGTCATGCTCTACAATATGGTACAGACCATACTGAGGTCTTACACGGACAGAATCCGTGTAAAGTAAAATAATCGTTACCCGTCTGAAGAATCCAAAGCACCGGGCCATGATCGAATTTGCAATGATCATTTGATCGATGGCCAAAGCACCGGGTCATGATCGAATTTGCAATGATCATTTGATCGATGGCCAAAGCACCGGGCCATGATCGAATTTGCAATGATCATTTGATCTATGGCCAAAGCACCGGGCCATGATCGAATTTACAATGATCTTTTGATCTATGGCCAAACACCTGGCCATGATCGAATTTGCAATGATCATTTGATCTATGGCCAAAGCACCTGGCCCTGATCGAATTTGCAACGATCATTTGATCTATGGCAGTGATTACCTTATAGAGTGTCTGGCAACTTTATTTACTCAGGTGATTGATCAATCTTAGATACCTTTAGACTGCAAAGAAGGGTTAGTGATACCGCTGTACATAGGTAACAGAAAATCAAAGCACTCCCTCGAAAGTTACAGGTATATTACTTTACTGTCTGCCATCTACAAATCTTTTGAGAAAATTATCCATGGACGTTTCGTCACTTGGCTCGAAGATAATTTTAATATTCTTAGTTCACTGCAACGTGGTTACAAAAAGGGTATAAGTTGCACAACAGCAAGTTTATCACTATTGCTCTCTGTACAATATAGCGTAAACATGGGTTCACGTGTTTTTAGTGCTTTCTTGATACAAAAAAGGCATTTGAATTTGATACCGTGTGGCACAAAAGGGTTGCTTTTAAAATTATTCACGTTGGGAATTACGGGTAAATCTCTATTTGATATTTGTGAATATATATATATATATATATATATATATATATATATATATATATATATATATATATATATATATATATATATATACAGAGCAAATTCATTGTCAATGGACATTTTTCGGACTGGTTCCCAATTGGCCAAGGAGTGAGACAAGGAGTCGTTTTCTCAACCTTGATGTATACAATATTTATAAATTACTTACTACTCCAGTTAGAGAATAGTGGATTTGGAACAAAGATTGGATCCATATATGTGGGAAATCTAACCCTAGCTGATGATAATTCACTTCTGAATACTGATCCTAACAATCTTGAAAAGCTGATTGATATCGCATACGCATACAGTAACACGTGGCAATTTGAGCTTAGTGTCACAAAGTCAGATGTTGATATCTTTGGTCCGAAATACAAGAATTATGTCAATATGAAATGTTACTTGGGATCGTTATGTTTGCCGGTTGCTGATCTGACGATTAATATGAGCAAAAGTGAGTTTTGCCATGCTTGTGTCACATTTTTTGGACATTTTGTGGGACAAGATCAAGTTAAACCTATAGAAGCTAAGGTCAAGGCTATCTCTGATTTCCCTGTGCCTGTTTGTAAAAAGCAACTGATGCGATTTTTAGGTATGGCTGGATATTTATCGGAAATTTTGTTCAAATTTTTCCATAATTGCCGAACCTTTGACAAATTTTCCGAGTAAGAAATCCAAGTTTCATTGGTCTGACCAGTGTCAAGAATCTTTTGATGAATTAAAGGCCATGCTTAAGAATGCACCAGTTCTTTCAGCACCAAATTTCAGCCAATTATTTAAGATGACCGTTGATGCAAGTGATGTAGGGGTTGGTGGAGTATTGATTCAAGAAAACAAAAATGGTGTGGATCATCCAGTGTGCTTTTTTTTTACTGAAAAACTAAACAAGCACCAGAAAAATGATTCCACAATTGAGAAGGAATATTTGGCTTTGATATTGGCTTTACAACATTTTGAAGTGTATGTTATGTTACCTCGGCTCTTTCTCTGGTTATTGTATACAGTGATCACAATCCCCTTACTTTCATCAACAAAATGAAAGATTAAAATCGGAGATTGTCGAGATGGAGTTTAATACTGCAGGAATATAACATTGACATTCGACACATTAGGGGAAAAGACAATGTGATCGCAGATGCACTTTCACGTGCATAGACTATATTACTTTGTTTTGTGTAATTGAGTTGAGTGACATGTATAAGACATTTTCCTATGAAATTTTGATTATGCATATTTAAAAAAAAAGCTTGATTGCATAAATCTTTCTTTTTCTTTATGATGGGAGGTGATATGTATATTGAATTTATAATACGTGTCCATGAGGTAAGTTTTACTTTAGTGGTCATTTTGTAAATAACATAATTACTACATTTGAGTTCAAGGTCAGTCTTGTTTACATAGCATTTAATACTGAAATTAGAATTTTCCATGTCTTGACATGATTAAAGTCAGTTACACTAGTAAATTTTCATTAGAGTTACTCATATTCTAGAATATTGTCAGGTGACTTGTCTTATAGCATTCCTGTACTAAACTTCATATTATTAAGATCAGTCTATTAAGGAATTTATTTTAGTAATCAGATGTTACAGTTGTGAAAATCAGAGCACATTCAGAGAGAGTAATTATTTATTTGAAATATTCATTGGAATTACCAAAAGTGCTCATTCTCATTTTGGATTAATACTTGACTTTAGGATTTATGTGAATTCATTCAAAGATATTCTAGATTTCATCATTCAGGCATATCAGGCCATTCAAGACTACTGACACATCAGAACATTCAAGACTAATAACACATTAGGACATTCAAGGCTACTGGAATTCATTCGGAACATTCTATGTTTATCACTTATGAGTAGGACACTTAGGATTATTGGATTATTTGGACTTTAATTCACGTTATTGTAAGTGTCTTTTTGAATTTTCATTTTAATTGTCATGAAATAAATTGCTTGTTGATTTTACTTACATTGTTGGTTTCACTTTCTTTCTGTTAAATTATTTTAAGACCTAAAGTTGTAACAATGTATTCATTATGATCAAAGAAACAACTAGCATTCCTTTAAAGCTTACGCAATGTACAAAACATGAAATAGTCACTATAAAACTATCGAGAGATGAGAAAATGGCAACCAATTGAACCAACATAATTTTATGATAAATCTGAAATATATCGTGTAAAGGTGTGTAAAATAAGTAAAAGTCTTCAAGATGATTCTACTTTCTTCATCTGTACAATTTATGGACACTGATATTCATATTTCAGACATGCTAATCATTTTTGTTCAAAATTTTCAGTCCGTGAAATCCAGTTGTATTACAACTGCTGATCACAGAATACTATTATTGATTCTCTGAACTTGAGCAGGTACAAAAAAAAATCTGTTATTGCAGGAAAAAAAAAACCCCATCAACAAACAAAAAGCCGATATGAAAGTCAATGAGAAACAAGGGCTGCTGCCTTTTCTCAGAGATTGCCAAATTTAATGGAAGGCTGCATTTAGAAACTCAATATCAGTCTATACCTCGGTGCTTATTCGGTAAAAACTCATTTAATATGAAATATAGATAAACCGTAACATGCACTTTCACACTGACACTTTCAATTTTCCTTCTTTTTCCCCCCTTTCTCTGGGGTGAAAAATCTCTCTCTCACTCTCCTGTACTTGGGAACAAAAGTAGTCTCTTATTCCAGTTCTTCATGCATTGATGACATATACTTCCTTCTAACCTTTACCATTTGTTCCACCATTGATGACATATACTTCCTTCTAACCTTTACCATTAGTTCCACCATTGATGACATATACTTCCTTCTAACCTTTACCATTTGTTCCACCATTGATGACATATACTTCCTTCTAACCTTTACCATTTGTTCCACCATTGATGACATACACTTCCTTCTAACCTTTACCATTTGTTCCACCACTGATGACATATACTTCCTTCTAACCTTTACCATTTGTTCCACCATTGATGACATATACTTCCTTCTAACCTCTACCATTTGTTCCACCACTGATGACATATACTTCCTTCTAACCTCTACCATTTGTTCCACCATTGATGACATATACTTCCTTCTAAGCTGTACCATTTGTTCCAGTCTCGCCAGCACTGACGACTTGCACTTCCTTCTAACCTCTACCATTTGTTCCAGTCTCGTGTCATCCTGTGAAACTTTAACTTACAAAGTTTGATGATGATAATTGGAAGCTTTCGTTACAAGCAACAGAGTTTCATACAAATCATTTCAAAAAGCAATAACCGAAAGTGAGCTAAAACAGAATTATGTACGTCCATTGTCTATCATAAATTTGTACATGGAGAAAACCAATACACAGTAAACATTCAGAAAGAAAAAGCTACAGCAAACTATAATCTTTGTTTCCTTTTTTTTTTTCTTTGTAAGAGTTCTAGTTGTTGTAAAATGTAAAGTGTTTGTATTCTCTATAGAAATTATATTCCCAACATCTTCTTGTGTCCTTGGGAAAGGCAATTAGGTCCCATTTCCTTGGCATAATATAGCCAATAAAGTGTTCAAAGTGTCCTTAAAACCAACAAAAACAAAACTGATCTCAATTCATTCCAGCTGCATCACTAAAATGCAATTAAATGCTATGGTTTCCTATTGGAGTCTTACAGTTTTGTAAAGCTATTTAGTTAGCCTTCTGTGTGTTCTTTTCTGACATTCTACAGTCAAAACCTGTTTTCATTGAATTTTTCTTCCATTGCTTTAGCTTTTTTTATTTCCCTAATTTTATGTTCTCAAGATGAACAAAAGTTTTGGCAAATCAAATCTTTTTATTGAACTCATCAGACATGCATTCAAGGGTGGCCGAGTGGTCTAAGGCGCTTGCCCCTTTATAGATCACAGATATCTCACCTCTGTCTGCGTGGGTTTGAGTCCCGACTTGGCCAACGTGGGTATGTGAGAAAGCTTGCCAGTAGCTTCCCATGGGTCGTTGGTTCTTCCCGGGGTTCTTCCTCCACCAAATATACTTGCCGCCATGTATAGCATCATGTTGTGAAAAATGGCGTTAAACCCACAAAACCAAACCGACATGCATTCTGCATTAGAAAAAAAGTTGTCGCCCTTTCTCAGATTTGGTTTATCTAATAGGCAGCTGCATTTAGAAAGTAAAAACGAGGACTTGCTGCTTATCGGGTGAAAGTCATTATACCAAATATTGAAATATTGCAACACACACTTTCACCACGATGGTCATTTTCAATTCTTCCTTCTTGATGTTTATACCTTTATTTCTCTCTGTGAAAGTTCTTTCCAGACTTTGTATCTACAGTAAAACCTCAGGTTGCTTGAGGATAGTGTTCTTATAACGCCATTGTTAGTTTAATGAGTTCTGCTAAATACCTAAATACTCATTTACTTGAATGCACTAAATATGTGCATGAAGGCATATATATGTCTGTGTGTGTGTGTGTGTGTATATATATATATATATAATTCTGTTAATGTTATCAAGCATTCTCCTGTACACTCTGTTTGGTGTATATAAGTAATTTTCTCTCTCTCTCTCTCTCTCTCTCTCTCTCTCTATATATATATATATATATATATATATATATATATATATATATATATATAATTGGTGAGTGTATATATATGCATGCATGAATGTATAGGTGCATGTGTGTATGTTGATGTAAGTATATATCTCTTGTATTGACTGAATGTTTATACATGTGACAGATTCAATTTTACTGCATGTGTCAAACATCCCAACATGAATCTCTGTAACAAACGTGTATGTATATACTTGCTGATGGCCACTCTGTAACAAATATGTATGTATATACTTGCTGATGGCCACTCTGTAACAAATGTGTATGTATATACTTGTACTTGCTGATGGCCACTCTGTAACAAATGTTTATGTATATACATGTACTTGCTGATGGCCACTCTGTAACAAATGTGTATGTATATAATTGCTGATGGCCTTTCAGCTGAATACAAATAAAGACCTGTATCCTGTAAAAGAAACTTATTTGCGGATCACAATGCCAACACATGTGTATGTATATACTTGCTGATGGCCACTCTGTAACAAATGTGTATGTATATACTTGCTGATGGCCAGTCTGTAACAAATGTGTATGTATATACTTGCTGATGGCCACTCTGTAACAAATGTGTATGTATATACTTGCTGATGGCCACTCTGTAACAAATGTGTATGTATTTACTTGCTGATGGCCACTCTGTAACAAATGTGTATGTATATAGTTGCTCATGGCCACCCTGTAACAAATGTGTATGTATATACTTGCTGATGGCCACTCTGTAACAAATGTGTATGTATATACTTGCTGATGGCCACTCTGTAACAAATGTGTATGTATTTACTTGCTGATGGCCACTCTGTAACAAATGTGTATGTATATAGTTGCTGATGGCCATTTAGCTGAATACAAATAAAGACCTGTATCCTGTAAAAGAAACTTATTTGCGGATCACAATGCCTACACAGAAAAGAATAACATCAATCAGAAACAAAGACAAATATAATCTCATACAATTATAATTACAAAAGTACTATGAATAACTAAATTATATCTTTAAAGTAGAAATAAATGTGATTAGGAGAAGGAGAGGGAAAGAAAGAGAGAAAGTTTATTCTTACACGCAAGTGTAGCTAAGTGAGTGCTGCTATGACAATATATGTCATACAGAAACACCAAGCTATCAAGCATGATGAAAGACTTATAACAGTCTGATCATAGGCATTCTGTAGTTGAAAAAAGTCTAATTAACTGTCAATCAATGAAGACTTAACGGGTGGTAAAAGTTGATCACATACCTGCACAGGTTTGAGTAGAATCCATGTCAGCCGAGTTTAACTCGATCAAAGCCCTTTGACACTTGTGTCAATAAGACCACACATAAAATGACAGTCCATCACACTAATGCAATTGTTCCTTCATGGGTAGTCTAAGTATATCACCTATAGGTGTGAAGCATTTAATTCAAGTATCATAATAATATTTTTATTGTTTTTTACTTATTGCTCTGTAACATGTCAGATGTCTAAAAAATTGTAATATTTACTTAATTACTGGACCCTATTAATTCAGATACATTCTGTCAGTTCTACTTCTTACCAAAATTATTTGATCATCTGGATGATTGATTATCTGGGCAAAATATATATATATATATTAATTTAGCTCCAAATGCCAAGCAATTTCTTAGCATTTAAATTTTGTGAATCTGTCACTAATCATTTATTTAATTTCTTAACAAAGCACAGTAACAGCTATATTATTACATGAATGTAATCCTCACATTAAAATATAAAGAATGTAATCCAATATTACATAGCTTGCCTCTACAAAGCTTTCGGAAGTCTCCAGCAGCCATTGTAAAACATTATCATGTAAAACTTAAATTCAGACAGAGTGATTTTGACATATGAAGTGTTAGCTTCCCTGTGAAAGAGTATACAAGACATAAAACAACGAAAAGAGCATTCTTTTATAGTATATCAATGTGGAGACACTATGAGTTAAAAAACCTGATTTTTTTTCAAGTAATTGTTCATAAAATCTGCATCAGAAGCCCCTCATTGTCCCCCCCCCCCCCCATAGATACCAGATTATATTGGGTGCAAGAAACAGGCTTTGAATATCTTTGAAGTGGCAGCCAGTATGACTATGACTTTGGTTTTAAGGGTGTAGTACTAACAGAAACTCATCCAATTATCATTCCATGATTTTAACATGAACTGCAAGAAATGAACTCGAAGCACAAAATTTCAACAAAGACACTGAAGCATGAGGTCTGACACCTTTTTCCATGAGGATGTAATAATTCTCAAGATGCATCACCTCACCAAGCTTCATGAATCTATGCAGGATAGGATGCATAAGTGTTCTAAAAACTCATCTGTGGTACCATCAAAGATGCACATCATCATCCATTTCATAAGTTTAGCAGAAGCACTGCCTGAGAAATGAACATCAAACACAAAATCTGACCCAAGTGAAGCATAAAATATAGGACATAATGGCCTACTTTTGCAATGATGGTGAAGTGCTCATCAAGATAAATCCCTTCACCAAGCTTCATGATTCAAGACTGGATAGCATATACAAAGCATGCAAGAACCTATGTAATCATGAGATAATTGCAAAAACTTAACCTAAGGCGGTAAAATGTGAAATGTAGTTCACGGTGACCTTCTGTACAAGTGTAGCACTAGAAAAGATGCAGACAATCATCAACTTGAATGATTCTAGCATAAACAGTGTTGAGAAAATTTAATCCAAGACAGTGACATGTGAAAAATGGGTCGCAGTGTAATACTCATGAAGATACATCCCCTCACCAAGTTTCATGATTCCAGATATAACAGTATGTATACGAGGTGCATAAAGTTGTTTCAGTCATGAGCTTAATGCAACAAATTAACCTAAGCCAGCAAAATGTAACATGTAGGTCACAGTGACCTTCTTTTATTGTAAGAATGTGGTATTAATATAGGTGCATAAAATCATCTAGTTTTATCATTATAGGATGAGCAGTTCTTGAGAAATAAACTTAAAAATTTTGTTTAATCAAAGTCAGTGAAGAATGAAATATGGGCCACAGGGGACATAACCCTGGGCAACAGTGATAAAGGGAGAAAGGGAAGTATGGGATCATATATTATTCCAACCATCAATTGAATTGAGTGAGGTATTATTTAAATATTTTTAAAAATTAACCATAAGGTGTCCTATGTCTTAACCCGATGGCACCATCCAGGGACATCATCCAGTGTACAATGGTGGGATCAGGAACAAGAGGTGTTGGTGGACAGCATAGTTTGAATATTCAAAATGAACCAATATGAAAAACAGCAAAAACTGATAATATGAGAAATAATTTGACAACTCTATGGCTAATACTTCCAAGATAAAATTTTTAAAAAAAATCATTCAAAATAAAAAAGTATGTCATAGTAACCTAATTATTGTATGGTGGCCTGTAATTATTCTAGATGTTTCTAAGTAAATGATTTAATGACCATAGAATAATGAACCACACTAATATAGTGTTAAACAGAAGCCTACCTCAAAAAATTAATCGTCTTAGACTTTTTGACCCTGACCCAGATTGTTGTTGTTGTTCGTCCTTCGAGTTTGAAGATGACCATGACATCACTAACTGGTTTGGTTTCTGTGAGTATGTGAATGGCTGATCAGGTCAATTTGTGCTCTGAACTGTTTGTGACACACTTGACATTAGATGCTGCTTGGGTTTGTTTGATCAACAGAGGATGTGCTGCATGCTGCTCACACATCTGCACTCTGCAGTTCGCCTCCATTCAAAGTCTGTAGCTCCAGTATGGATGAGACTCTACCAGGTGGAGCAATCCTGTGTGAGATCTTCCCAAGACTCAAGGTCAATGTTGAAGTGTTTCATGGATGACTTGAGGTAATCTTTGAAGCGTTTCTTCTGACCACCCTGAGATCACTTTCCCTCCTTCAGCTTGCCGTAGATCTTCTTTGGTAGTCACTCTTCTGACATCCTAGTGATGTGGCCTGCCCATCTCAGCTGAGATTTCATCAGCAAAGTGTGGATGTTTGGAATGCCTGCCCATGTGAGAACCTCAGTGTCTGGGACCCTGTCCTGCCATCTTATCCTCATCAGTTTCCTCAGGCAGCCCATGTGAAAATGGTTCAGCTTCTTGGCATGGCGCCTGTACACCATCCAGGTTTCGCAATCATACAGCAGGGTCAGCAACACAATGGCTTTGTTGACCTTAAGTTTTGCTTGTAGACTGATGCCTCTGCACTCCCACACACTGGTGACTGGAAATAGTTCAGATGACTCACCGTCCTCCACAACACGAGTGAGCATGCCATCATGGAATTGCCGAACCATCACAATGAATTTCACTGGGCAACCAAATTTTGCCATGATCTTCCAAAGGACTCCATGGTTGACTGTGTCAAAGGCTTTTTTCAGGTCGATGAATGTTGTGTACAGGCTAGAGTTCTGTTCCTGTCATTTCTCCTAGAGTTGACGAGCTGCAAACACCATGTCTGTGGTCCCTCGTCCTTTCCTGAAGCCACACCGACTCTCTGGCAGGAGCCCTTGATTGATGTAATGCACAAGACGATTTAGCAGAATTCTGGCAAGGATTTTGCTGGCTATTAACAGCAACAAGATGCCCTGATGGTTGTCACAGGATTGTCTGTTGCTTTTCAGCTTGTACAAGTGGATGATAGATACATCCTTGTACTCCTGGGGTATAGTTCCCGGAATCCACATTGAATGGAAGAGTTCAGTCAGTTTCTGTGCAATGTGCGAGCCTCCAGCTTTGTAGACTTCTGCTGGTATAGCATCTGCTCCAGGTGCTTTGCCATTTGACAGCAGGTTGATTGCTTTCACAGTTTCAGTCAGCATTAGAGGATCAGCAAGTGATATGTTGATCTCCAATTGGGGCAGTCGATCAACTGCCTCCTCACTGATAGATGACTCTTTAGTAAGGACGTTGTTGAAGTGTACTGCCCATCTTTGAAGTATCTTTCCTTTGTCAGTGAGCAGCATGGCGCTGTCAGCACTCAGTATTGGATATGTTGCTGATGACTGTAGCCCGTAGATTGTCTTCAAAGCATCATAGAAGTTCTTCATGTCATTACTGTCTGCGTAGGACTGAATCTCATCTGTCTTGTTGCTCAGCCACGAGTCTTGCAATTCTCTGAGTTTGCACTGGACAGTCCTCTTGATGTTGTTGAAGGCTGCCTTCTTAGATGATGAAGTGCTCTACTTATAGTATAACTAGAGAAATGGTGAGCAATTTGCTCATGTAAGTATACTTCCTCCTCCCGTGCATTCCACCCCTACTCCATAATGGAGACAGGTCATAGTAAAAAAAGTGCATAACTCTTCTGAAAATAGTGAGCAAAATGAGGAGTCAGCATGCATATCATCTGAGCATATTATGCACGAAGTGTCGTGGCAATCCATAGAAAACTGCAAGAGTAGCTGCATTCACAAAATTATGTTATACATTACCCAGCTTCTGGAGTAGGAAAAAATGTTGAAAATCCGTGGTTGTCCATTGGCAACAAACTTTGAAAATCTGGTTGCCCAGCAGATATTTATGGTGTCACATTAAACTACTTTGATAATCTGGTTGCCCAGCAGATATTTATGGTGTCTCAGTAAACTACTTTGAAAATCTGGTTCCCCAGCAGATATTTATGGTGTCTCAGTAAACTGCTTTGAAAATCTGGTTGCCCAGCAGATATTTATGGTGTCTCAGTAAACTGCTTTGAAAATCTGGTTGCCCAGCAGATATTTATGGTGTCTCAGTAAACTGCTTTGAAAATCTGGTTGCCCAGCAGATATTTATGGTGTCTCAGTAAACTACTGAGGTTGACCCCAAGATTAAGGTGTCTAACATAAGACAAAACCTTTGAAACCTTTAAAATATATATTCTATTTTTTAGGGCAATGGAACAATCAATGATATTTTTCTTTTCTTGTATTTGTATCACTTGTCTGCATGTGTGTCTTTGTATATGTGTGTTTGTGTGTACATATGTGTTTATGACTGCACAAGTCTTTGTCAGAAGAGAAAACTTTAAGGAGAAATATCCACAGAAACAATTAAAATTTGGTTCTTCACTGCATTGTGATTTGTTATTGGAATTTCATTGGAATAAAAGAAGTAATACATATAGTCCGGTGTCTAGTCCTGGTAATTAAATGTAAAAAGAATCTTCACAATAATTATTTCAGACTTACAACTGTGTACGAAAAGTAAGAAAAAAATCCACAGAAATAATACAAGGTCAAATTATACATACCATTTTTACTATAATCATCAGTCCTGCTAATGGAAAATATGTTACAAGTCAACACAGTAATTCATTTGAGATCTTCAATGTATTGAATACACTAATTCCAACTGCCCACAATACATGTAACTCATAATCAGTCCTGCTGATGGAAAGTGTCACATTAATCTGATTCTATTATTAATCCAGTTTCTAAACTGTCAGGTAAGTGAAAACTTTCCACACGGAATTTTTGTTTATACAGTAGCCTTTACCTCACAAGCCAATTTAATATAGCATTGAACAACAACTGTGATTCGATTCATTTTTAAAACTAATCATATCACCGTGTAACAAAAAAAAAATTTGATTTTTGTTCCTGGGTAGTAAGTGTTATTTCCTAATTACTTATGCCTCAAAAGTATAGAAAATGGCTATTATTCCCCACAAACTTTTTGCTTTTGTGACCAGGACAGTGATATTTTGAAATTTACCTATTTTCCAGAACATTCCAGATAGATTCAGTGCTGAGTAAACTTAGAGTAACTTCTAGAACTTTCCAGTAATATAAATAGTAATATAAACACAGGGGCCTTAAGCCCACCAGTTCAGTTTAGTTCCAGCTGCCTAAGTGGATACATATCTGCATTTTTCTGAGATGGCATCAAGAGGCTGCAAGCATCTGGCAGACGCATTTTGCTATGTCTGCGGCCAATTTATGAAGACAAGAGCGAAAAAGTACTCCGTGGAAGCATCTGCTAAGATGTGTGAGGCCTACAAGGCATATTTCGGCATGCCTGTCGGGAATCAGGCAAAACCCTGGGCACCTCATTTCACCTGCGAGCACTGCCAAAAAACTCTGGAAGGTAAGATGGACAATTGTTGCTCGGAATTTTATGTTATAAAATTTGTTAAAATTTTTAAAATTGTAAAAGTTTTTAATTTTAAAATGTTTTACACTTTTCAATGTTATTGAAAAAATATATCAAATATGAAAAATGTTGCGAGAATCTCTTACACATTAGTCATGGGTGAAATAAATGTATTTTTGTAGGATGGTACAGAGGGGAAAAAAGAGCCATGAAGTTTGCTATCCCAAGAATTTGGCAGGAACCCACTGACCACTCAAGCAACTGCTACTTCTGCATGGTGGACCCTTCCAAACGTCGGACTGGCAAGAATCCACCTGCTATCATGTATCCGGACCTTCCTTCATCCATTGCCCCGGTGCCAAACTGCCATGAGCTCCCCGTACTCACTCCTCCTCCAGAGAGCAGCTGTCTATAGAAGAGAGCAGCAAGTCAGAGAGCGAGGAAGACGTCGATCCAGATGACAATTTCAGAGGTGGAGCTGAGGAGAGAAACCCATACTACCCCAACCAAAAAGACCTCAACGACTTGATTAGAGATCTTGGTCTCACCAAGTCCAATGCCGAGCTTTTGACGTCTAGGCTCAAGCAGTGGAACTTGTTGGATGAAAGTGTGCAAGTCGCAGATCAGAGGAAGCGTCACCAACCTTTTTCCAGCTTCTTCACCCGTCAAGATGGGCTCTGCTTCTGCCACAATGTGACCAGTCTGTTCGAGGCAATTGGAATCGCCTGTAACCAGAATGAGTGGTGCCTCTTCATTGACAGCTCATCCAGGAGCCTCAAAGTTCTGCTGCTCCATAATGGTAACAAGTACCCGTCTCTTCCCCTGACTCACTTGGTGCACCTCAAAGAGGATTGCAACAGCATCGAGACCTTGCTGGACGCCTTGAAGTATGACGAGTATGGCTGGGAGGTCATAGGAGACTTAAAAATGGTGGCATTCCTGATGGGTCTCCAAGGTGGTTTTACCAAGTTTCCCTGCTATCTTTGCCTTTGGGACAGCAGGGACATCAAGGCGCACTACCATAGGTGGGACTGGCCACAGCGGACCGCATTCTCTGTGGGGAGGAACAACTTCAAGTGGGAGCCACTGGTGGACCCCCGGAAGGTGCTGATGCCACCACTGCACATCAAATTGGGCCTTATGAAACAATTTGTCAGAGCTCTAGATAAGGAGTCAGCAGCCTTCAAGTACCTACAAGACTTCTTTCCTAAGCTGTCTGAGGCAAAGGTCAAAGCCGGTGTCTTCATCGGACCACAGATAAAGAAGATCCTGGAGTGCAATGAATTCCCCAAGAAGCTCACAAGTAAGGAGAAAGCGGCTTGGAACAGCTTTGTCGCAGTGGTTCGGGGCTTCCTGGGCAATCACAAGGCCGAAAGCTATGTGGAGCTGGTTGAGACTCTGGAGAAGAACAACGGCACAATGGGCTGTAGGATGTCCCTCAAAGTCCATATCCTTGATGCTCATCTTGATAAATTCAAGGAGAACATGGGAGCGTACTCGGAGGAGCAAGGCGAGTGCTTCCACCAGGATATACTGGACTTTGAACACCGCTACCAAGAACAGTATAACGAGAACATGATGGGAGACTACATTTGGGGGCTGATTCGTGAAAGTGATTTACAGTATAATCGTAAATCTCGAAAAACTATTCACTTCTAAATCTTTTGTAGTCATCTTTGTATAACTTTAGTATAAATACATGTTAATTTGGATTCATATGTTGTTTTTTTCTGACTTTATGAGAACGAAAAGACACAAATTCGCCCGTTTTCTCATTGGAAATTGGTAAATTTCAAAATATCACTGTCCTGGTCACAAAAGCAAAGTTTATGGGGAATAATAGCCATTTTCCATACTTTTGAGGCATAAGCAATTAGGAAATAACACTTACTACCCAGGAACAAAAATTGTGTTACATAGTGTATTCTTTACCTCAAGTCAGCCAACAGAAGCAATTGCCACATGCTCTTCAGTGAAATGCCCATTTCCTTAACAGACCAATAAGAAAGTGTAATACTAGATCACAAGCATGCAGTGTATGATGCTGCAGATGAAAGAAAATGCTCCCATGTGTCTGTGTGTTGACAAAAGGCAAGCATTCCCAATTCTTGTTTCCTTAAGGATTCACCCCATGGGGTTTGTAGTATTAACTGTGATTACTTAATCAGATGAGTAGCTGACACCTGTGGATTAGTGTGGCCTCTTACCGATAACAATCACCTATCATTCAACTACGGATTATATGGATAATTCAGGCACCATGCTGAAGTTACCCAGAGGGAAAATTTAATGATCAAATGTTTTCCACAGGAAACTATATAAAATTTAATTTTAATTTTTAATATTATCATTTTTTAATAATATTTTTCAGCTGCCCAACAAGGCTTTCACATTAGGAAAAATGTTTGCCATGCACTCATTTTTAGTTGTCTCAGCCATGTGGGCAATATATTTTTCTACCCCTGAGCTGTACGTCAAAAAGGGCAATAACTCATATAACAATCACTGAAGCACAATGATCAATCAATATGTGCATCTTTAGTTGCTGAACTCAATGTACCAAGTTCTACAGCAATCCATACAAAACTGCAAAACAAGTTGTATTCATAAGATTCTGTCTTACTCCGCATACAGCTGCATGACAACTCTAACAATAATTAGCAGCAAAATGATCTGTCAATATGAGTATCTTTTAAATGATGACCATAACATGTACAAAGTTTCACAGTCATTCACTGAAAACATGCACAAAGTTTCATGGTGATCCACTGAAAACTGTGAGACTAGTTGTGTTCACAAGACTGTGTCATACACTACATCAGGCTCCAAGTCAAAAAGGACAATAACTGTAACAAAATTGCAGGAGCATAGTGATTTGTATATTTTCTCATCTTAAAATGATGATCATATCATTTCCCAAGTTTCATGGTAATCCTTTGAAATCTGTGAGACATGCTGCATTCAGGAGATTCAGTCATACATAGTGTATTCAGCAACCATATGTATTTTTTTTTTAAATTGAGTAGTTAGAGGGGATAGTTATTGTGTCTAGACACATAGCAAACGGCTCTTAAGCTCCACCCTCTAACTACTCAATTTGAAAAAACTGTGTATGCGGTGATTGGCCAGAGGTATATTTGCTGCCATTTAACTGTTTCACTGACTATCTGGTCTGTCAGCAGTCCTATACGTTCTGCCATTCCTCACTTTCCACTTCCCCTTAATCTTTTATCTTTTATTTTATACTGACTGTCTTTACCTATACACTATGTCATTATGTCGTCGATCTTTAGTCTGTAAACACATATAGGTGCCTGGAAGCCTTTTGAAACATATGAACATTTACATGATCCATCTCATCATACCTATTCACAAGAACATTGGGATAAACCTGTTTCTGCTGAATTAAATAGACAATTAGATGTTTGGTCACGTTGGAGAGATCAAATAACCCCAGGAGAAAAACCTTCAGACACTGATAAAAAGGTTTGAGATTAAGAATACAAGAATTTACAAGCTGTTGGCTGGTTAGATACTACTAAATCATGGTTAGAAGATTGGAATATGGCAGACAACTTAACTAACAGTATCATTCAATGAGAGTAAACTATCCAGTGGAACACCAATAACTGGTATAGAGGGTATTTCTTCTTCCAGCGCTTCAACTCCACCATTGAACATCAAACAAAAATCAATCAAAGGTGCATATGTTAAAAAATTTACAAGGACATTTGAACATTATATTCAATGTCAAGGCAATTGGACAGGTTTAACACCTAAAGAAGTAAAATTATCAGATGGTAGTAAATCGATAAGATGGTTTTATGATCCAAGATTTCTACTTGTGCCATACATCAATGGATGGTGAAAAGTTTTGGGACGTTAACAATTGCCTCAAGCAAACAGTTTGTACAAATCAACAAATGGGTTTGTTATGCAGGGCTCATCTAGATTTAGGATATGAATGGAGTGCTGTCAACAATCAAGAGTTATCCAATCTACAAAACAATAGTATTCTGCAATGGATCACATGAATGGCATGTTTAATTGGGAACAAATTTCTCAGGGGCTGCCTTATTCATTCAAGCACAGCTTCGATACAAGTTATCACAAATACCCTATAGGTATGTTTAACACACGTAACGAGATTGATGCAAGCATGGCAGACTTATGTAATCTATGAGATCCAGTAACTACCATGGGGCCTACTGAAGCCAGTTATGCATCACAATTGAATAAGTCGATATTAAAAAAAGCCCCTGCGGTATTAATACATGTCGAGAATTTCATGGGATGCAATTCAGTAATCAATTTTACTGCCTGGTTATATGTAACATATGAAACTGAATTCTTGATATATCCACGATTCAAGAACAGAAATATGTTATTGGAAAGGGGAGATTGGTTCAGTGCAAATCCATGGGCTAGAAAAAGACCTAATCTATGGGCTAGAAAAAGACCTAATCTATGGGCTAGAAAAAGACCTAATCCATGGGCTAGAAAAAGACCTAATCCATGGGCTAGAAAAAGACCTAATCTATGGGCTAGAAAAAGACCTAATCCATGGGCTAGAAAAAGACCTAATCCATGGGCTAGAAAAAGACCTAATCCATGGGCTAGAAAAAGACCTAATCTATGGGCTAGAAAAAGACCTAATCCATGGGCTAGAAAAAGACCTAATCCATGGGCTAGAAAAAGACCTAATCCATGGGCTAGAAAAAGACCTAATCCATGGGCTAGAAAAAGACCTAATCCATGGGCTAGAAAAAGACCTAATCCATGGGCTAGAAAAAGACCTAATCTATGGGCTAGAAAAAGACCTAATCCATGGGCTAGAAAAAGACCTAATCCATGGGCTAGAAAAGGACCTAATCTATGGGCTAGAAAAAACCTAATCTATGGGCTAGAAAAAGACCTAATCCATGGGCTAGAAAAAGACCTAATCTATGGGCTAGAAAAGGACCTAATCCATGGGCTAGAAAAAGACCTAATCTATGGGCTAGAAAAAGACCTAATCTATGGGCTAGAAAAAGACCTAATCTATGGGCTAGAAAAAGACCTAATCCATGGGCTAGAAAAAGACCTAATCTATGGGCTAGAAAAAGACCTAATCTATGGGCTAGAAAAAAACCTAATCTATGGGCTAGTCCATGGGCTAGAGTTAGACATACTAAAAATATGTATAATCAAAACAACGCCCATACACTTACTATGCCACGTATTGGACTTGTATATAAAGATACAGAGGACACCATTAGTTTGCCCAAAAGCGATATATGGGATTAACCATGCCATGCCGGTGAAATTGTTAGTCATGCACCTATCAAGATAGACAATTCCTGTATATTTAACACCAGTCAAGTTGAAAGCTTAAGTCAGATGCCTATCAATTGTCCAGTTTACATGACAGAAAACGCCGATGGCACATTCGATGAAACAGAATTTGTAGTTGGAACAACTGGACCGCCTGCATATAAAGGTGGAAGAATTAAGAACCAAGTCACTCCTGCTCTATTTGATGTGAATAGTACATCAGCTCATTTGGATAAAACAACAAGAGAAGTTATTTGATGACATGCTCAGATTCAAACAACTTGCAGCAGATGACGCCTCCTTTGTTGGAAGAAAAATCGACCAAACCAAAGTAAATGACCTCACTAGAGACAGAATTAGAAGAAACAGAAGACTCAACAAAGCAACAATATAACGCTGGAGATAACGTCAAAATTAATGCTGTTACAACTTTAGATATAGAAGCCACTGCTGCAGCTACAACCTACACACCAGACAGAACAAGCCGTTACTTTACACAAGACCAGCAATCAGCATACGATCACAGTACGTTCCTTTTTGACGTATCAGCGGACCCATCACAAGTTTTAATACCATTGCTATTAGAAAACACATTTGAAAAAAAAGTCGGTGGAATATGGGAAATGATTACACCAGACCAACAAAATAGAAATACATTGAAAGCAATTAGCATGGTAAATCCTACTGAAACTTATAATGATCTTCCTACATTTATAATGAATGTAGTATATCGCAATTTAGGAACTGTTCATACTCAGATAACTAATCTTAGAAAACCGGCTTATAAATTACCAATGTAAATTGAAGCAATTAAAACGTGGGTAGATAAAGATACTGCAAAACCGTGAAGTCAATCAGAATTTACTAAATGTATGTCCGATACATCGAATAACTTAAATGGCATTATAGATGATGCTGCTGGTACTACAGCACTGCCTGTTAATGTTCCAGATTCTCCTGGTACTCAAGCACAAATAGATGCTTTAAAAATAACTGTAGAGACTTTGGAAGGGACATAAGCATGTCCATTAAGTCAATTAAAAGAATTACAAACTGGTTTGGTTCCCGCTGGAGGCATTGACGGTAAAGCTTTAGAGACTATCAAAACTATGGCTAGTGATTCATTACATTTCATTTCTCCCGTAACCTTGCTGGTCGTAGGGGCGCCAGTGATGACTTTGCGACAATCTCTCTCCATATTGCCCTGTTCTCCACTGCTCTTTGGGACTTTGCAAAGTCCATGCCTGTCCACTTTTTGATATTGTCTTCCCATCTCTTCTTCTGTCTGCCTCGTTTTCTCTTTCCTCTCACTGTGCCCTGTAGGATTGTCTTTGACAGGCCAGTTGAGCGTGAGACGTGACCATACCATCTTAGTTTGCGTTTCTTTACAGTGGTGAGCAGATCTTCATAAGGTCCAATTGCACCTTGGATTTTAGTGCACACCACTGCATTGGAGACGTGGTCTAAGTATGAGATTTTCAGGATCCTTCGATAACATCTCATCTCTAAGGCATGGATTCTTCTCTCTAATTCTGCTGTTTGGGTCCATGTCTCACATGCATATAGGATATGAACATGACGAGGGAGCGCATAAGCTTGATCTTGGACCCAAGCGTGATGTTGCTGTCTTTCCAAATAGGCTTCAGCCTAGCCAGAGCAGCTGTTGTCTGCGCAATCCTGGAAAGAACCTCAGGTTTTGAGCCTTCATCAGAGGCGATAGCACCTAGGTACTTGAAGCTTGTTACTGTGCCCAGCTTCTGTTCATTCAATCTTATTTCTTTTTGGATGCCACTCGGGTTGTTTGTCACTAGGTTTGTCTTTTCAGTGTTGATCTCCATCCCATATCTTAGTTATGCTTGATTCAGACGGTTCACTAAGGTTTCCATTTCTTCTTCATCTCCTGCTAAGCCATCGATATCATCAGCGAAGCACAGGTTGGTGATTGTTCTGCCTCCAACACTGACACTGCCCTCATGGTCTTCCAAGGCATTGGACATGATTCTTTCCAGGTAGATGTTGAAGAGAGTAGGTGAGAGAAGGCACCACTGTCTGACTCCAACTGTGGTTCTGAACCAGTCTCCTATGTTGCCATTGACGAGAACGATCTTAAGCATAACCTTGCTTGAGTGAGTGATGAGACTGATTGTTCGGTAGTTCTGGCACAGTTGTAGATTCCCTTTCTTAGGAAGAGTCGTGATCAGAGACTGGGTCCATGGGGTGGGCCATTCTCCTGTTTGCCAGATTTAGTTGAGATTGTTGTGAGGACATCTATCATGGAAGTTCCTCCTGCTTGAACAAGTTCTGCTGGTATATTGTCTGCCCCAGCTGACTTCCCCTTCTTTAGTGCCTTTACTGCAGCCTCTACTTCGTCCCTGAGGATTAGGTGGTCAATCTCTGTTGTGGTCAGTGGTACGTTTAGTACAGCTTGATCTCCAGAAGTCTCCTGGTTGTAAAGCTCCGAACAGTATTCCGTCCATCTGTTAAGAATGTCACGGTTGTCTGTCAGACTCTTACCAGCCTTGTCTGAATCATATTAGATCTCCCCTGTTTCTCCGTTTTCAGGTCTTTCACCAACTGGTATGCCCTTTTACTGCCATTCTGGTTCAGGCTTTTCTCGACTTCCTTGCATTAATCCTCTAACCAGCTTTCTTTTGCTTTCTTTATGCTCATCTTAATCCTGTTGTTAATCTCATTGTATTTTCTTGCTCCTTCATGGTCTCCTTGCTTACTCCTCAGTTTTCTCCTCACATCGCAGAGGTCGAGGATATCTGTGGTGATCTCTCCAGCTGTGTCTATTACTACCTTGTTGAAGGTGATGATCAAGGAGTCTAGGTTTATTTCTTCATGTCCCAGAATTGTGAGTGGTGCAAATTTGCCGACTATTGATGCTTCAAATGCTTATGCCATGCTTGGATCTTTAAGTTTTTCAAGGTCGAACCTGATCCTAACTTGTCTTGGCTTATTGGTTTTCCTCAGACGAAGTTTGATAGTCATCATCAGCAAGTCATGGTCGCTTCCTATATCAGCTCCTGGGAAGCTACGTGTTCTGGCAATGTTTACGCTAGACCAGAAGCGCTTTCTCACCAAGATGTAGTCACTCTGGTTGTGATGTTTTCCGTCTGGGCTGTGCCAAGTCCATCTTCTGGATAGTTTGGTGGGGCCAAGGGTGTTCATTAGCACTAGGTTATTGTATGTGTATGATAACAACCAACAAATTGTAGCACTTAACGAGGAAATTAAAATTGTCAATCATTGCTATGATGCCTGGAGGTGCAATGCAAGTGACACCATCCGGCGCTGCTGCATGGCCAATTACAACTTATTATCATCACGCCGACATGATGGATATTGATCCACATGTTCCATGGAAACAAAAAAGATTTAAATCTGTCCAACGACACAACTCTTATTCAAATTGTGGGAACAGATTTGAAGATATGCCCATCTTCAGGTGATTACAAAATTTTCCAAGTTTCCCGGCTATTCATAAAAAATTTTGAGACTATTTCTGTTAACATGAGTGTGGCCATATTTGTATCTACAGGTAATGATCATAATATTTACCAAGTTTCATGGTAATCAATCAAAAACTGCAGGACTAGTTGTGCTAACAAGATGAGTCATACACTGCAATAAACTAATAATAATAACAACATACTTTATTTATTCTCAATGGACCGTTGATCCAAAGACTCATCTTATACAGGGTTGAGATGTATTAATATGTACCGTATTCACATCATGTACAATAAAATAAATAAACTTGCTATCCATCAAAAAATGCAGGACTCGTTGTTCTAATGAAACTGTGTGCCAGAGCTAAGCATGGATGGATACAAGTATCAAAAGATTCCTGGTAAACATTATGACAATTGTTAAAAAACCAAATTTATAAAGAAAAAAAATTATTAGTGTAAATTGAATGACTACAGGACCAAGAATTGCTAAGATATTGTCAAAAATCATTAGTGTAAATTAGATGACTACTACAGGACCAACAGTTGCTAAGATATTGTCAAAAATCATTAGTGTAAATTGAATGACTACTACAGGACCAACAGTTGCTAAGATATTGTCAAAAATCATTCAAGCGTGAAAAGTAGGTCAAGGTAACAAATTTGAATTTAGTTGTGTAATAATTTTTTTAATACTTCCATGAAGGGTCTCAAATATATAGAATTAATTTTTGAATTTGGCTGTGTAATAATTTTTCTAACACTCCCATGAAGGATCTCAAATTAATAGAGGTAATTTTAGAATTTTGAAGTGTAATAATATTTCAAATACTTCCATGAAAAGTCTCAAATATATATAGCTAAAAAGAAACTTGTAGCTAAGGGATCTTACAGGTAAGTAAAAATTCTAAGAATGTCTTAGTTTTTTAACTCTACCTAACCCCTACCCCCCTTAGTCAAGATGCAACATAGTAATATTCCCTGTAATCATTATTAATATGTAACAGCCAAGAAAATAATTCAGATCATAGCCTGGTGGTCTGATGAAAATAAAGATCATTTACATACAAGTCAAACTACAAAAATGGACAGATTAATACGACATTATAACCCAAACTGCTCAAAACACTGTCAATTAATCTGTCCATATTTGGTGCTTTGTTGAACTGTGGTAATAGTCACATGACTAGATATTAATCATGTGACAATCACATGACAAATCCTCAGATGCGTGAAGTCACATCTGATTGCTTTCTTGAGACTGACTGAACAGATGATGATCTGCCAATGGAGTTCAGCAATTCAAAATGGTGACAGGATATAGGGTTGTATTATTTCATGCGGATTTGCAAGTTGTCAAACATCAAATTTGAACTGAAAATATTCTGTACAGATCACTAAAAGGTCCCTTCAACTGACCATAACCCAAAATCTGTGAGAAATATCAGTAAGTGTCTAACAAGGATTGATATGTGCACTCATATGTTGCAGATAAATTGGTCTGCAATGAATTAGTTTTTTATCAAGGTTTGGATGATGATTTATTACATTAACAGTGACCTACTTTAGTATTAAGGGTGTAGTAATTATAGAGAGATGCATCCACTCACCAAGTTTTATTATTTTAGGCAAATAGTATGTATATATATATGCTGGGTAAAACAAAAAATGCTGAGGAGTTAAACACAAGAACTCAACCAAGAATGGATTGGTGCCATGAAACCCATTGCAAAATGTTGCCTAGGATCTAAGAAGCAAGCATGATCAAGTTGCAATGAGGCTTTACATGTCTGGAAACTCACGTTTAAACCAAAATCAGGAACGGTACATTTACCAATCTGATTCAACTAGCAATCTCCGACATAATGGAGACCTGACAGGCACTGATAAAAGTTCATGTTTTGGTGACTTTGGAATTCCTGGTCCACTTAGTTTTAGTACCATAGCCAAGAAAGCATTGCATTTTGTGCCAGGGAGAGTTATCACTGGTAGTGATATGTTCTGAATAAGGTCTTTCACTTTCAGAAGTATGAAAGATGTAATCTGATTGGTGAAGCAATTGGTCCAAAGAACTTAATCTTGTATTGGTTTCCATCAGACCAACTTATTTATAAGCAGATCTTGATTTTAATCTACTACTTCACAGACTAGAGCCAAAAACAAACTGCTTTACTAAAAAAAAAAGTCCTGAACATTCTTTCACTTCTGGAAAATGGCAAACTCCATAAAAAGAATTTACTAACACTGGTAAAAGTATTTCCCTTTATTATTTTTTTTTTTACAAAACTATTTCATACATCAAACATTAAGAAACCAAATTAAAAGTTTAAAAATAAAAGTATGGAACCTATCTATCCTTAAAACATTCTCTCAAAGGAACTGAAGCTCTAATGGGCAAGAGGAATATGTAAGAATCCACAAGAAGCCTATGTCTTCTTCCTTTTATTCCTTTTAACTGCTGGGTGTTGAAACCATCTCAGATATTCTTGAGAAACTCCAACATACCAAATTTTCTAAAAACTAGAAATATGTTCACTGAATACAGATACCCCACCAGAGCGGTTGATGTGACATTATGTAACACTTAACCAAGGTATGACAGACAGATGGACAAGGGTAACACTATATGCCCTATCACTGTCATAGCAGTACATACAAATTTAACTCTTCTCAGATAATGTCAAGATACACACATATGATAAGTTTGGTTAAATACAAGACCAATATTATTTTGAACTGCTGCAGACACAGATCAATATGTTTTATTTAATAAAAAAAAACAGCAAATTAGTGAACTGGTATCATTCAAGACATTTTTAAGATATATCCACAAATTGGGTTTGATAAAAAAGATCCATTCATGCTTCTTTGTGTTTTTATTCTCAAAAAAACCATAATAAAAAAAACCTGAGTCATAGCCTTTTACCTTGAAATCAATGTCATATTGCTGACTATTAACTTGTTTTGAAAAACAAGTAAATACAAAGTCTGGTTAAAATTCATGTATGCATGTACAAATCACTATGTTCATAAGCTAAATTGTGTACAAAAATGAAAGTGGTCACCTTTGCTTTGACACCAAGGTCAAGTAGGTATAGTTGTCAAACTCATTCCCAATATCATGGACATGTTGGTGGTCAGATCTGCACCATTTTATTCAGGGCCAATGATCATACTACTGTCTGTTTTGAAGGAGAAGCTATAGCCAAATTTTAAGGATGCCCATTGTGTCAGCCATTTTGTTAGATCAACACCTTCTTCATTCTGGACAAATCACATATCATAGGAAATGCTTCAGTGGAATTCCATGACAATGTGCCTATCCATTCAGAGGTAGCCATATCAAGATTTTTAAGATGGCCAAACTGGTGGCCATCCTGTGAGGTCAAATCGGCATTATTTTCAAAAAAGGACTCGCTACCTGTGGTAATAAGTGTTTTAGTGAAATCCCTAAGTCAATACAACCATTCATACAAGGTGGAGTAACAAATACAATTTATAAGATGGCCACCATGGCAGCCTTGTTGGTGGTCCAATCAAAACCATTTTCATTTAGTATCAACTAGATATTATAAGAAGTCTTGCAGTGAAAACCCCATGTCAATATGACCATCCATTTAGAAGGTGTAAACATAATAGGTTTTCCAAGATGACCACCATGGTAGCCATGTTGGAGGTCAAATTGACACCATTTCCACTTCAGACCATCTACATGTCATAAGAAGTCTTTTACTGAAAAACTCCAGTCAATACCACCATCTCATCAGAAACAGTAGCAATAAACAAGATTTTCAAGATGACCACAATGGCAGCAATATTTTATGTCCAAGGGGCACCATTTTCATTTAGGACCAGCAAGACCTCAGTAAGACACTATGTGCCATGTTTCCTTTAATTAGTTTAGGAGCAAAAGGAAAAACAAACAACTGCAAATGTATACTGGAGGGAAAATAGAAAAGGATCATTGCATAAACTCTTCTGCTCTTCGACCAATAGAGCTTACATGTAAAGTACTTGGTAACTTTTAACAAAAAACACAAAAAAAATGCATGAAGAAATTGCATTAACATAAGAAATATGACTTGTTCTTGCACATCTTGTAGCTACAAAATCTTGATAAAATTGAATCACTGAATATGAATCAGAGCAAATGATCTTAAGTATGGAAAATGAAAATACTTTATTGTGCATCAAGTAATGGCCTTAAAAGTGAAGGGCCCACAAAGTGCAATATCTCTAAGAAGTCTTTCTCATCTGTTACTCAAAGTCATCACAAATCTCACATTATTATTATTTCACTTGTCCACTGTTTATTCACAACATCAAAATCATGGGCTTGGCCTTTACTCATATTCCTACCTATGATTGAATATTGTGCAATACTGCATTCTTAAGCACTTCAATGATTGAGTTGATGAGTATATATATATATATATATCTGAATCTAGCATGCTGCATCTTTACAGAAATAGAATTTGATTGTAAAATCAATACCTTGACCTGTAGCTTGTATTTTTGCAAAATTTTCTGTAGAATCTATGGTGAATCATATAAGTAAACAGCTCAGGTATTGATCTCTGGAAATAATTCACACTATCCCTTGGAAGTTAAGGTTATCAAGATTCTAATGAAGTTATAATAACCTGTGAGATTTTACTTCAAAACATACAATATTCATACATGTTAATTTTTGTCAGTTTTTTTATTCATTATACAACCTTGTTTTTTTTCTAATTTCCTATACAAATAAATTCAAGTTATCCCCTACTGTATGATGTTGAGTGAAATTATATACTGGTATTTAAACTTTCTCAGCCTTGCTTTGCAATGCAAGTAGTATTTTATTCTAATTTCTGTGGAAAAAAGCTTACTGTTAATATTATACAGGTATGACAAAAAAGATTGCTTTTATTGCAATTTCACAGTGTAATATACAACATGGAAAATAACACATAATTTTTTTTTGATATCATGTTATGAAGAAAAACAAAAAACGTTTGATTATTCTGAAGATCAATAAATCTTTCAATTTAAAAACTTTGTGAGGGAATGGCTAATCAATGAATTAAATGAATAGGTTGAAAAAACCTATCACAATCTGAATGCAAAGTACACAAAATTAGGTAATGTGCATGATAAACAATTACTAAACTTTCACATGTCTTTCTCTAGCATTCAACATCAACTCAGAGCGCAGTCAAACCCCAAATTTCAAATCTCAGTAATATTTTTCTACAATCACACACTGACATTTCTATCACTGCACAATAGTTTTTATCCATTCCATTTGAAAAATTGATCAAGTTCACAATAACAATTTTTTTGTGATAAAAGAACAAAATACTGGTCATGTCATTGTCACAATTATCTAGTTATGTACAATGTATACATTCCCCAGATTTCTTGTATAACCCTGAACCAGTCTGTACTAACATTCTATGAATATGCTGAGCCAGTCAAGGCCATCTTGCCCTGCCAGAGATTCATCTGTGTGCCTGAGCTTGTGGATTCCTTTTCAAGATTTTGATTTGTATATTTTGACCCTGAAAATCAATGAAAACTCTATAGGAATGTAGACAGTGACTTTATACAATTATATATATATATATATAAATATATAAATATATATACAGTAGACTCTTGATGATCCAAAGTCTGGAGGACTAGAAGAAAACTTTGGATAATACCGGGATTCGAATAACCAAAGGTCATGAAGGTGCAAGTGTACATCAATCCACAGAAATAAAAGAAGTACCATATCAGTTATTTTTGTATTCCGTTTCCTTACTACATATCTAGGCCGGCATTTCATTGGCACAGCATAAAACAAAGACAAAAACAATTGTGAAAATTATCGTTGTCTTCATTATAATAATCTGCATGGCATAAAACAAAGAAAAAATTATCTTTGTCTTCATCATTTCAATATGCATGAAAATGATCAACATCAAACAAATTTTTGATCTGATGACTCAATGGATCACTTGATAAGTTAGTTTGTTTTTCACATGATATTCACTTCTCTTCAACTGTTTTCTTCATTTTTAAACAACACACTTAAAGAAACTTGTCAGTACAGGTTGTTTTGCAAATTTTTATTGAAATCATCTTTCATCGCATAATCACTAATTTTGCTAAGTCCTGCTAAGAGCCTACCGGTGTTTTCCCATGATCCCAAGTATGAGCAGAGAATGTCACATGCGTCTAAATCATTCTCAATCATGGCCATTTTTGTCTAGTTCTCTGTAATATCGTTGTTAAAGATGTTTTGAAAAATACAAGTAATGTCGAATGTAGCTTTCAAAGGGTTTATATGATTCTCCGACTTTCTTTAATCAAACCGACTTTACATAAAATTACTGTCATTAATTGAATTAATAACAGGGTTATCAAAAGGCGAGTCAATTACTGGATTAGTGACAACAATAAACATAACCCGCTTTTCGATTAATCAGTACTCACAGTTTGGATCAACAGGTGTCACGATTGAAGAAATCAAACGTGCCACTCATGAAATGTTTTCACACTTTGTATAATGCGTTACGATTTCAATAGGAATAGAGGATTTCGGACTGCTAAATTACTTCGATTAAGGGGGTGTACTCGAATAATCAATGTTTGGATAATAGATGTAGAAAAGATATAAACAAAGAACAAATTTAGCCGGGACCGGATGAATAGTTTGGATAATACCAGGTATTTGGATAATTGGAGTTTGAATAACTGAGAGTCTACTGTATATATATATATATATATACACACACACACATACATACACATATATATTCAAGAATTAACAAAGAAAATGAAATAAATTGTGCATATGATAAATGGTGAAATTTATCAAATCATAATGCCAACTACTTCTAAATGTTGTCAAATCTGATTAAATATTTGCTGCATGTTATTAATTAACAGTATGAAATGTGTTCATAGAACACAAATGCCTTGATAATATATAAATTTCCTGCCATTTGAAAGACAAAGTTTGACCAGTCAATAAAGTGTAAAAATGTGTCACAAACTTTGGTTTTAGTGTTTTCACTAAGACATATCAACACACAAATGGACTGAAATCCCTCCAAACCAATTCAAGAGTACTGTATGTAATACATCTGCCATGTGGTAAATAGTATTATTATATTTCTTTTACATAAATTCCTCGTCCATTGATTGGAAACTCAGGTACTATTCAATGACAGTGGAAACTTGGGTCAATGTAAAAGACACAGAACTTGATATCTTTTGCAGAAACCATTTTTCTTTTCTCAGTCTCAATGACCCTGACTTTTGACCTATTCATCCCAAAATATATAGGTGCCTTTCTTGTCTCAAATGCAAGCCCTCCACAAAGTTTGATCATGGCTTGTGTCAAAGGACTCGAGTTATTTTGTGGAAAACATCTATATTCTTGGACTTCCTCTAACCCTGACCATTGAAATTTTAACCCCCAAATCAATAGGTGTCTTCCTTGTCTCAAATGCAAGCCATCTACGAAGTTTAGTCAAGGCATGTGGTGCAGAACTTAAATAGTTTTGTGGAAATCGTTTTTCCTTTTTCAGTCCTTGTGATCTTTGATCTTTTGACACCAAAATGAATACGAGTCTTCCATGTCTCAAATACAAGCCATCCACAAAGTTAGGTGAATGTAGGTGAAAAAGAACTCAAGATATCGTGTTTGAACCATTCTTCTTCTCTGAGTAACTGTGATCTTGACCTTTGTGCTTTTGACCCCCAAAATCAATAGGAGTCTTTTTATTATCTTAAACGCAAGAAATTTACATAGTTTGGTCAAGGTATCTGGTATAGAAGTCAAGTTATTGTGAGAAAACAGTTTTCCTTCTATAAGTCCCTGTGACCTTTACCTTTCACCATTTAAAGCCTGAAATCGATAAGTTTCTTCCTTGCCCCAAATACAAGCAACTTACAAAGTCTGGCAACAGTAGATGGTGGAAAACTCAAGTTACTGTGCAGAAACGAAATAGGGAACAGATGGACAAACAACATCATAACATGATACACTTCATCATATGGTGGGTGTATAAAGAATGATGCATATGATTGTCAAGTGAAAGAATCTTACCCAACAATGCAGACAGAATTGGGAAATCTAACCCTTGAGAGTAAAATTTGTACCAGGACTTGGTTAGTCTCATCCCTAACAAAAATTGTATCCCCTCAGATTAGAATTTCCTATTATGCCCACATACATGGGGAAATTCATTAATCTTATCGTTGGTTTAGATATGATCATATGCCTACTACTGAATTTTTCAGGTAGTCCTTTCAAAATGTAATCTGGCATACATAATGATGTGGAATTACAGCACTTGATACAAATTTACTTGTGATCACAACTGAGTGGAATTAATCCCATCCCCCCACTTCCAAATGCAGCAGTTTTCCCTGTATATAACGACACCAGTTGAAAAATATGGCTTGTGGTAAGTGAGAAAAATGATCTTCCCAACATGGGTGCACAGGATTAGAACATTATATTGAACTATACTAATATTTACACCAGGGTAGAGATCTGCACAAATCATTTCCCATTAGTTTGGATTTTCCTATCCTGAGCACACATATTGGAAAGACTGTTTCTCACATTCTTCTATGTGCATCATAATGTTTTTCAGTGTAAAACACAGGTAGAAAATCTCTTCCTCACATTTCTATATGTGGATTATCATGTTTTCCAATATTAAACACTGGTAGAAAATATCTCTTCCTCACATTTCTCTATATGTATTATGATGTTTTTCAGTGTAAAACACTGGTAGAAAATATCTCTTCCTCACATTTCTCTATATCTATTATAATGTTTTTCAGTGTAAAACACTGGTAGAAAATATCTCTTCCTCACATTTCTCTGTATGTATTATAATGTTTTTCAGTGTAAAACACTGGTAGAAAATATCATTCCTCACATTTCTATATATGTATTATCATGTTTTTCAGTGTAAAACACTGGTAGAAAATATCTCTTCCTCACATTTCTATACGTGTATTATCATGTTTTCCAGTTTTAAACACTGGTAAAAAAATATCATTCCTCACATTTCTCTATGTGTATTATCATGTTTTCCAGTTATCATGTTTTTCAGTGTAAAATGATGGTGGAGAATATCTCTTTCTCATATTTCTATATATGTATGACAATGTTTTCCAGTATAGAACACCAGTGGAGAATATCTCATTCATTATATGATGGTTGTCTTGCATCACATGACATCAAAATAGTGTTTTGATTGGTGCATCACCACTTCAACTTGTTTGCATGATGTCATCAGATCATGACTTTCATCTATTTTTCTATCATTTAAATTCTGGTAGTTATCACATCTGCATTTTAACCATATTCCCATGTTTGCAATGAACTTTTTGGTGTAAACCAAACTTTATGCGTGCTTACTCAATATTTAACAAATTTAAACAGATATTCTGTCCTTTGTATGCTTTAGCTGTACCAATCAGATGCTATTTTATTTATAACTTTTGCACTGTAGCCAGGAATCAGAGAAAAATAAGCTTTCAATATGCATCCATGTTGGACATGAAAATTCCACCCTTGGGATCAGAATCTTTGGTCAGACACAAGGCACAAAATTCTGACCTTCTGGTGGAATTTTCCTATCCCACACCAATGCATATGAAGGATTCTATTGATTTTGTACTGCCACTGTACCCTACAAGCTGTAACACAAAGACCTATTAACTCAATAAGGCAGAGAGATGCAATTTTGCGTCACAAGGTAGTACCCTTCTTCCATAGCCTGCGACATCATCACTATTTACGATTGACCCAAGAGGGTGGTATGAGAGATAAGAAGCAGGATGCAGCTTTACACTGATATCAAGTAGTAATGTAGAGATTCTATGCACAATAAAAAATACTTTGGTGAAAAAATGCAATTTTGAGACCTGATTTTCTTTACTAAAAAAATTGGCTGTTGCAGGACTGGAGCTTTTGTCCATATTTCAGACTTCCTTTCATTCGACCTAAAGCAGACCTGACCAAACTTCACACAGACAGTGGAACCTTTGTAAAAAATTGGGTATCTTTGGGATTTGGAGTAAAAGGGGACAAGCAAGCACAAATCATGGGTCCAATATCCAAATATAAAAAATATATATATATATACAAAAAAGTCTAATTTTCACCCATCTGCTCATGCGCAGGCCTGATAGCCAGTCCAAAACAACCTCTCTTACAAATTTAAAAATCTGTTCATAGGAAAATCCTCTGAATCTAAGTTTGAAAATTTCTTGCTGGATTCTTTGTTTCTACATTAAAAGTGTACAAAAGTTACACAAATATTCATTGTGCCACAAGTTTTTTAGAAATTTCAAGTCGGTCACTTAACTCAATAAGGCCAAGAGATGCAATTTTGCATTATGATGTAGTACCATTTTACCATAGCCTATATGACATATTCACTGTTCATGACTGACCCAAGTGGGTGGTATTAGAGAAAAGAAGAAGGATGTAGCTTTACACTGATGTCAAGTAACATAGAGATTCCATGCACATTAAAAAATACATCGGGGAAAAAACACAATTGGCAGTTGCTGGACCATAATTTTTGTCCAGATTTTAGACTTTCTCTCATGCGATCTAAAGCAGACCTGACCAAACTTCATACAGACAGACGAATCTTGGTTAAATATTGCATAACTCTGGGATTTGGGGTGAAAGGGGACAAGCAGGCTAAATCATGGGTCCAATATGCAAAGAAAGTCCAATTTTCACTCATCTGCTCATGTGCAGGCCTGATAGCCGATCCAAAACAACCTCTTTTACATATCTAAGCAACTGTTTATAGGAAAATCCCTCTGAATCAGATGTGCTTGGATTCCATTGGAAATAACATGACAACTTTCTCTTCTACCCCAATCTTAAGTGAAAATGTGAAAAAACTCCACGCCTTAATGAGTCAATCTGACTTACAGATCCATATTCCTTGTGGCTGAGACCAAGTTCATCTGCAGTTTCCAGGATGCAGGCAATCTCTCCCACAGTCAAGTTTATTTTGGGAAAAGGCAACTCCATGAGGTCTGGATCCTGAATAAATTCTCTGTAAGAAATAAAAACTTGTTGAAGTATGTATGTATATGTATGTAGTAGCATCTTACAGCACCTCTGCACAACACATTTGTCATTGGCCTATCATGACTTTGAAGTGTAATGGGTCTCATGACATTGCCTTATGCAAAATCTGGATATGATATTACACATTTGACAGTTGCCTATGGTGACTTTGAAGTGTAATAGGTCTCCTCGCATTGCCTTTGCAAAATCTGGATATGATATTACACATTTGTCAGTTGCCTATCGTGACTTTGAAGTTCAATGAGACTAATAACATTGCCAAGTACAACATCTGGATGTGATATTACACATCTGTCAGTTACCTATCATGACTTTGAAGTATAATGGGTCTCACGACATTGCCTTGTACAAAATCTGGATATGATATTACACATTTGTCAGTTGCCTATCATGACTTTGAAGTGTAATGGGTCTTATGACATTGACTTGTACAAAATCTGGATGTGATATTACACATTTGTCAGTTGTCTATCGTGACTTTGAAGTGTAATGAAACTAATGACACTGCCTTGTGCAAAATCTGGATATGATATTACACATTTTGTCTGTTGCCTATCATGTCTTTGAAGTGTAATTTGACTCATGTGATATTACACATTTGACAGTTGTTTATATTGACTTTGAAGTATAATGAGACTCATAACATTGCCTTTTGCAAAATCTGGATGTGATATTACACATTTGTCAGTTGCCTATTGTGACTTTTGAAGTGAAATGGGTCTCATGACATTACCTTGTGCAAAATCTGGATATGATAATACACATTTGCCAGTTACTTATCATAACTTTGAAGTGTAATGGAACTCATAACATTGCCTTGTAAAAAATCAGGATGTGATATTGCACATGTGAAATATCCAAAATATGAACGAGTTTTTTAAAACACCACAACAATATCATATGTGATAAAGTTTATAATACATCGAACTAAACTGTTACACTACATTACAATTATATAAATGTTAAAAGGTTAAACATTTCTATATCATAAGACACATATCTTAACTCCTTGGGGAACACGCAAAACATTGGGATAAACAATACCTTTTGAGGAACATGTATGTTGTTTATAGAATAGGGCATCACCAGCCATGTTGTATCATTATATGAGTCTTTACTACAATATGTATCATGATAAGAGTCTTAACTACAATATGTATCACGATAAGAGTCTTGACTACAATATGTATCATGATAAGAGTCTTGACTACAATATGTATCATGATAAGAGTCTTGACTACAATATGTATCATGATAAGAGTCTTTACTACAATATGTATCATGATAAGAGTCTTGACTACAATATGTATCATGATAAGAGTCTTGACTACAATATGTATCATGATAAGAGTCTTGACTACAATATGTATCATGATAAGAGTCTTGACTACAATATGTATCATGATAAGAGTCTTTACTACAATATGTATCATGATAAGTCTTTACTACAATATGTATCATGATAAGAGTCTTGACTACAATATGTATCATGATAAGAGTCTTGACTACAATATGTATCATGATAAGTCTTTACTACAATATGTATCATGATAAGAGTCTTAACTACAATATGTATGATGATAAGAGTCTTGACTAAAATATGTATGATGATAAGAGTCTTTACTACAATATGTATCATGATAAGAGTCTTAACTACAATATGTATCATGATAAGAGTCTTGACTACAATATGTATCATGATAAGAGTCTTGACTACAATATGTATCATGATAAGAGTCTTGACTACAATATGTATCATGATAAGAGTCTTGACTACAATATGTATCATGATAAGAGTCTTGACTACAATATGTATCATGATAAGAGTCTTGACTACAATATGTATCATGATAAGTCTTTACTACAATATGTATCATGATAAGAGTCTTGACTACAATATGTATGATGATAAGAGTCTTGACTAAAATATGTATGATGATAAGAGTCTTTACTACAATATGTATCATGATAAGAGTCTTGACTACAATATGTATCATGATAAGAGTCTTTACTACAATATGTTTCATGATAAGTCTTTACTACAATATGTATCATGATAACAGTCTTGACTACAATATGTATCATGATAGTTTTTACTACAATATGTATCATAAGAGTCTTGACTACAATATGTATCATGATAAGAGTCTTCACTACAATATGTATCATGATAAGTCTTTACTACAATATGTATCATGATAACAGTCTTGACTACAATATGTATCATGATAGAGTTTTTACTACAATATGTATCATAAGAGTCTTGACTACAATATGTATCATGAAAGGAGTCTTGACTACAATATGTATCATGATAGGAGTCTTGACTACGATATGTATCATGATAAGAGTCTTGACTACAATATGTATCATGATAGAGTTTTTACTACAATATGTATCATAAGAGTCTTGAATACAATATGTATCATGAAAGGAGTCTTTACTAAAATATGTATCATGATAGGAGTCTTGACCACGATATGTATCATGATAAGAGTCTTGACTACAATATGTATCGTAAGAGTCTTGACTACAATATGTATCATGATAAGAGTCTTGACTACAATATGAATCATAAGAGTCTTGACTACAATATGTATCATGATAAGTCTTGACTATGATATGTATCATGATAAGAGTCTTGACTACAATATGTATCATAAGAGTCTTGACTACAATATGTATCATGATAAGAGTCTTGACTACAATATGAATCATGATAAGAGTCTTGACTACAATACGTATGATGATAAGAGTCTTGACTACAATATGAATCATAAGAGTCTTGACTACAATATGTATCATGATAAGAGTCTTGACTACAATATGAATCATGATAAGAGTCTTGACTACAATACGTATGATGATAAGAGTCTTGACTACAATATGTATCATAAGAGGCTTGACTACAATATGAATCATGATAAGAGTCTTGACTACAATATGAATCATGATAAGAGTCTTGACTACAATACGTATGATGATAAGAGCCTTGACTACAATATGAATCATGATAAGAGTCTTGACTACAATACGTATGATGATAAGAGTCTTGACTACAATATTATCATGATAAGAGTCTTGACTAGAATATGTATGGTGATAAGAGTCTTGACTACAATATGTATGATGATAAGAGTCTTGACTACAATATGTATGATGATAAAGAGTCTTGACTACAATATGTATGATGATAAGAGTCTTGACTACAATATGTATGATGATAAGAGTCTTGACTACAATATGTATCATGATACGAATATTGACTACAATATGTATCATGATAAGAGTCTTGACTACAATATGTATCATGATAAGAGTCTTGACTACAATATGTATCATGATAAGAGTCTTAACTATAATATGTATCATGATAAGAGTCTTGACTACAATATGTATCATGATAAGAGTCTTGACTATAATATGTATCATGATAGTATCACATACAGAAATAAATCTTCATGGCAAACAATCCTTCTGGATATTTCACATGCAAACATTACTTTTATTACATATCCTTTTATTCTTACATATTAGATGTGGTGTTCAAAACAGGTGTTCAATCCATATTTCTGCACACCCATATTGGAATTACTTGTGTCTTATCTGATGTCCATATTTTTTACATGCATGAGATGAAATTTTTTAAATCACGTTTCGTTATGAATTTCATTCATACTGTAAAACTAAAAATATTTATAAAGTGTACAAGAGGGGTATGTAATAAATACAAAACTGCATTTGTGTTTTGTTCTGGGGCAAAGAACTCGTTTTATATGGCTTACAAATATGTCTTGGCCTGATAGCCTCGACGTATGCCTACGCCATATCAAACTTGTTCTTTCTGTCGACTGAGAACAAAACACGTATGTAGTTTTGTGTATGTATTACTGCAGAAAGGAAATTTTTTAGTAAATTATGTTTTTCTGAGAACAGTTACCCAATCACATTAACACAGAAAATAAACTCCACTACGTCTCAAATCCAGCCCTCCTAGAAAGACAAAAATGTAATCTTTCATGTATGTATATCATACAGACCAAGGGAAGAAACTCATACATATTATCTCCCATTGCAATGCTAGATGTCCACCCATGTACTGGATGTTATTCAGTTTAAACTTGAGTGAAGCATCCATGAGGATGCTTGCATATGTGGGGAAGAGTGGGACTTTTATAGCGATATGATCGGGTAAGTATTTTTGAGGATCATAATTTATTATACAATTTCCTTTCTCCATCGAATTGATAACCTGATCACATTAACATTAACAGATAGGCAAATGGGGAAGGAAATGCATGAATATCCAACCTTGACCACGGGTACTCTTTGAGGGAAATATGGCTGGAGTCCCTGTATGAAGGATAAAACTGCTCCCCTAATGTTAAAGGCAGGACAACTCACAGGTAATGAAAACAGTTCTAGGCAGATCCAGCAAAAGCTATTAAGCACCAGTCAAGAGATTGTGCTGTCATTAATGGGGTCTGGTGGTCACCAGGGCCATAGCTACTGGATCTACCTGATTCAGTTCTCTTCTCTGCGATGCTAGATATTAAAAATAGAAGCTCAAGAAGGCTGAATGTGTATTCCTGTTGTTGGTTCTAATGATGTCTTGGATTGAAACTCTGCATCTGAACATGAGGTTCAGAGCTCACTTGAATGTCATGTGCTGAAAATTTGTACGAGGTGAATCAGGTTTTGTGAAACTTCAGAGTACACTGAGCATATCACCCACTTAAGCTAAGATATCAAGGCTTGAGGGGTTATGTTGTATTGTGTGACTTTTACCAGAAGGAGGAGACATTGTTGGGCCAAACGACTGTTTTTGGTGCATTTCAAGTAGTGCCTGACATCCACAAGCTGTGACAATCTTACCCAGATAAGAGAACAATAAACAAAAGTCTTTTTCATACTGCTGTTCAATGCCCATGGTAAGATTGTGCTGACTTCAACTGGTCTGGCAATGGTCAAGGCTGCAGCCATTGGACCTACCAGATTCAATTCTTGTCTCTGTGAAGCTAGATCATGCAGGTAAAAGCTTGCGAAAGTTTACTGTGCCTCCCAGTCAATGACTTCTATTTTGTCCCACACTGAAACGTTCTGTTCAAACATGAGGTTTGCAGAGATAGCTCTGATTTCATGAGCTGAGATCTTCATGAGGCATAGCTGATCTTTTGAGATCTCAGAGAATGCCTAACATATTACCCACTTAAGCAATGATGCAAGGGCTGGAGTGGTTATATCCTCTTTCTCTAGCTTCACCAGAAGAAAAACGTGTTGTCATGCCACACGGAACTTCTCTGTTTGCTTCAAGTAATGTTTAAGAGCACAGACTGGCTCCTGCATTGCTGCCTCTTTTGACATATTGATGGAGGAGAGGGGATGGATAACCACTTTTTGATTGCCCGCAACCTGTTCTTTGCTATGAAATTATGTTGTGTCATTTGAACCACGGAACCATCTGATCTGAACTGGAGATAGTTTGGGTCCACTGAAAGGGCATGCAACTTGCTCACCCTGGTGCTGAATTGAGTCATTTTAACACCTATGCCAGATTAAATCTTTGAAATGGTGAGAGATTTTGGCCTATTCAAGTCATAATTAGCCAATAGGTCTGATAAATCCTTATCGTGACCAATATCCACTCTACCATGATGCTTGAATGTGTCTGAGATCATGAAGCAGTAGCCTTTGATAGTAATTGGGGCTAATTTTTTCTCGTAAAAAATTCAGAGAAAAAATTCGCCAATTGTGGGAATGAGGCATTCAATGGGATGTTGCTGTTGATATTGCACAAGTTCTTGAAAATCCACTAGTTTCCCATGTACACCTTCAAATTAGAGATTCTCTACATGACAGAAGGCCTAAATTCTTTTCTTTGCAGTGTTCTCCTGACAAGCACCAGGTGTGAAGGAGTAGCCTGTCTAAGCATGGATTTAACACATGCGACGGTGGTTATTTGAGCAGGCTGGGCTTCAGGGGAATTTTCCTGGGAATGTCTATCACTAGATCGAGCAGATCATTTACCCAGGACTTATCCCACCTGATAGAGGCTATCAGAATCACTTTGCATATGTGACACCTCACTTTTTCAATTATTTTTTGGTACCAAGACCGTTGGGGGGAGGTGTAGCATTGGGGGGAGGTGTAGGCATAGCTCCTAAACCCTCCCAACTGACAGAGAGTGTATTCATAGTCCATGCCTCTGGGTCTGGGACTGGTGAGATGAAGGTGGGCAGTTTGTGATTCCACCTTGTCACAAACAGATCTATCATCGGACAGCTCCAAAGTGCACAAATCCATTCTAAGATCAATGCATGGATGGACTACTCTATGTGAAGATCTGGACATTATACATGCCCTGAAAATGTCAGATCTAGGCCATTATATTCATCTTGGCGCACCAGCAGAGGAAATCCCAAACCAGAACACATAAATCTGGTGATTTTGTCTCCCCCCTCCACCCTTTTGAGAAGGTAGGCCACCACCAGAATTGTCCATCCTAATGAGGATTACCTTTCCATACAATTGGTCCTTTCAGAAAGGAAATGCATTTACTGTGGCCTTCATTTCTAGAATGTTGATGTGGAGAGGCAACTCTTCTAGCCCCCATTTGCCATTAATCATGGTCGAAGTTGGGCAACAGATGGGCTCCACACCTGTATGAGCTAGTGTCTGTGCAGACGATAATTTCCTGTGGGGTTTTCTCGAGAAATTCCTGCCCTGAACCATTGTTTGTTGCACCACTGATGCAAAAAAAGGCACTACTTCATTGTAGATCGTGATTTTTTGAGTCAACCAGAAAAGGGCGCAACTGGGTTAGCAGGGCCATTTGCAAAGGCGGCTGAGGAGAATCAAATCCATCACTGCACTGAACAGAATGAAGAGTTGCAATCACCAAGATCCATTTCCTGTTGGAAATCAACTTTGCGAGCTTGATAATCTGTGCCACTCTCAACTGAAGGAGGCAAACAAGGTTGTGGTTTGTAAAACATTTCATACCTAAATCAACAAAATGCTGGGATGGAGTGAGGTCTGACTTATCAGAATAGGTCAGAAACCCTAAGTGACTCAAAAGGGAAAGAAGAAACTCAATTTATTTTTATTGTTATTTTTTACTGATGCTAGGATTTATTTGCAAGTTATGTCAAAATTTCTGCTCATCCCTGAGCAAACCTCTGAGCACCAATTCAGGAAATTTTAAGTTCACTAAAAACTTTGGAACTTGCTTGTCCATAATGAATCATATCTGTGAAATTAAGCTTTTCATGCACCTAGTACACCTTTCGTTTGGCTCCTTTGGTATCATTGATCACATTTGTGAATGAGTATGATAAATTACTGATCAATGTTAGATACTTTAATTATGTTACATGTACTTACACTGTTCTCAGTGTTATATTAGTCAATTGAAATGAGTTGACTTAATACACGACCATGACCACTAGCCCTTACACAGGTAGGATTTGCATGCCTTTTAACTTTTTTATTCTACCCACAATTACTTGATTTGATACACAAGACTAATGAACATGATAATACAATGCAGGTCAACTTTTAATTGGTTGAAACAATGCAACCAACACTTCTGCAAATTGGAAATCAAAACTTGGTTCTTAATTAGGTTCTCATGGAAATGCGCACAGGCATTGCTGTGACAGTCAATTGACACTTTTCACGTTTGAACACAAGAGGGCATATTGCATATACAGTGGTCCCCCTCTTATAAGGCCACCCATTCTGCAGCAAGAAAGTGGCCTTATAAGACGGGTGGCCTTTCTAGAGGGGGATCACACAGTTGTGAGTAATAACTACATATAAAGTATAAAAGATGTAACTAATTTTTATATATTTAATATTTTCATTTAAAAATCACAGGAATATTATCTGGTTAAGGACTCAATATGATAAAACTAATATCAATGTTATTTTTTTAAAAATATGAATAATCATGAATCAGGTGCAAAACCACATTGTCAGTAAATTCTGGGCACAAACATTTGGTTGTAACTATCCCTGTACGTCTGTCGTTCCGTCTTCCCACTCAATGCAGTTGAATGTATATTGACGATGTTTATTTGAATCTTTCTGACATACAATTTCTCAGTAGTTATCAAAAGACTCTCCCTCTTTTCGTTTAATTTAATTGCTTTCACTTTTTGTTCTAAACTGAGAATGTCTGACGATATTTTGCGACAACTTATTCCTTCGCGGGCAATCACGCGTGAGGCACAGTGTTTACAACGGAAGTGAGTCTGTCACGTGATCGACTTTTTTTCTTCTTCTTCTCCAGTCTGGTACTCGGTTATGTACATTTCATAATCTATTAGAGTAAAGCCAGAAAGGCTAACATACCATTTTACTATCTGGCGACCGGATGTCACGCTGACTTGAGCTGAACAATGCTGTGCTTCTCAGCGGTTAGCTTTTGTGATCTTGATAATTATCGGTGGTAATAATAGCCAGTAATTATCAAAGTGACAAAAGCTAACATCTAAGGAACACATGGCAGTAAGGATAAATTACTTACCTCTTTGTAAGGATTAAAGTTACTTCATTGGCATGTTGGAACAAAATGTCAATATGTTGAATTGAGAAATTAAAAAATATTATCGAGATTTTACTCTGTAAACAACCATTATGTGGCCGCTCGCGAGGGGTAAATTTGACCGTTTTTTGCACTAAAATGCTGGCCGCTGGTCACGTTAGAGGGGTGGCTGTCCTTGAGGGGTACTTTTGAACACAAACTCGTCGGTGCCAAGGGATTGTGACCGTATAAAGCGGGTGGCCGCTGGTCAGGGGGGCCGTTCAAGAGGGGGACCACTGTATGATGATTACACTGAAACTGAATTAAAAGATAAAACTAAAACACGAATTTCACTTGACGAAACTTATTTAACTGGTATTTATTTCTTAAAGTGTTGAAACCAACATGCACCTGATTGAAATTTCATCGTTTGTTTATTACAAAATGCTGAGAATATTTTTATAAAGAAAATTTCACAAAATATATAACTTATTTCTGATTATAAAATGAGTGATATGTCAAAGTTTTATTTACCAATTTTGATCGTGATTTTGTTCCCATTCAACAAACTGGGGTCTATCTTGTTGGCATTTTCTATAAGAAAAATGAGATCCACAGCTGTCTCCACCTTATAAACAGGTCCTTGTTTTATTCGGGCGCACTACAGCGTAGGAGCAGTGTACATGTTGAACCGGCTGAGGTCTATGACTGATCTGAGATTCCCATTTGCCTTGGGTACTAGAAATAGCCTGCAGTAAAACCTCAGAGAGTTCAGCTTAAGAACTAACTCCACCGCTGACTTGTCAAGTAGTGACCAGATCTCCTTCTATAAATTTCTCGCCTTCTCTAGATCGGACAGCAAATCTGTCATGGAAGGGGAAACTGAAGGGGAAGGGGTTGGATAAATGAAATCCTCCTGCTGTCTGAAGTTCGATTGAGGACAAAGTTGTTGCCTTTGAGCATTATTTGGCCTCTTATCCTTTTGCCGGTGATTGTCTCTTCACTGTGGCTAAGACTGGTTCAGCCTGAAAGAAGGTGCAGGCAGCAAAGTAAGTTGAAGAGGCAGTTTTTGTGATGCTTGCGTATATACTTCCTTAATGTTTCTATCAAACAGCAATGGCGTTTCAAAAAGGTGCCAACCGAAGGCCAAAGCATGATGCAGCTTAAGGGCAGACTAGCGCAGGTAGGCGCCTTGTCTCATGAGAGCCAGGTTAGCTGAAGCCATCAATACATTAGCCATCATGTGATGCATGATGTGGATTCCCAGGCATGATCACTACATGCCTTTTTCAGCCAGTCGAAAAAATTATTAGTGAAGCCAAATCAAGGATCAAAGAGGCAGTGATCATTTTTCAATCTAATTTGGAGATGGTGTGCAGGATATTTTTGTCAACTTTATAAAACAAAGGGTTGGTCATATCGACCGCTGCAATACTTTTGTCTAAGGATGGCAGCTCAGAGCTGAATGTTGGCAAATGTGTGCGATACCAGTGTAGAAAGCACGATGTTGATAGCTGGCTTTCCAAAAAGAAAGCTTTGGAATTATCTGGGTCCCATATTTTATCAGTAAGGCAGTCAGAGATTTCTTTAACCTGCACTAACTATGGCAGATGGAGAAAGGATGGCTGCTTGTCTTTGTTTTCTAAATCCAATGAAGCCTTGATCTTTTAGGCCTGGCTTGCAGCTGACAGGGCTGGGCACTCAGAAATCATCAGAACTCTGTAGATTTCCTCCATGGCCATTTCAAAACTCGATCATAAGATCATACAGCAAGTCATCGAAGTTATATCCACACTCAATGTGGGGGCTGTCCTAATCAAGCATTCTGTCAACATCAGAGTAAAACATCCTAGGGTTCAGGGATGAGGCTGTGCCATCGTCCCTGTGGACAGTTTGATATCTCCACAAAGGATAAGTGGTAAAGATTTGAGCCAGCGGTTGCACCAGTGGCCAGACAAGTGCCACAGTTTGTCTTGCCAGCATAACGGTGGTTATTTGAGCAGGCTGGGCTTCAGGGGAATTTTCCTGGGAATGTCTATCACTAGATCGAGCAGATCATTTACCCAGGACTTATCCCACCTGACAGAGGCTATCAGAATCACTTTGCATATGTGACACCTCACTTTTTCAATTATTTTTTGGTACCAAGACCGTTGGGGGGAGGTGTAGCATTGGGGGGAGGTGTAGGCATAGCTCCTAAACCCTCCCAACTGACAGAGAGTGTATTCATAGTCCATGCCTCTGGGTCTGGGACTGGTGAGATGAAGGTGGGCAGTTTGTGATTCCACCTTGTCACAAACAGATCTATCATCGGACAGCTCCAAAGTGCACAAATCCATTCTAAGATCAATGCATGGATGGACTACTCTATGTGAAGATCTGGACATTATACATGCCCTGAAAATGTCAGATCTAGGCCATTATATTCATCTTGGCGCACCAGCAGAGGAAATCCCAAACCAGAACACATAAATCTGGTGATTTTGTCTCCCCCCTCCACCCTTTTGAGAAGGTAGGCCACCACCAGAATTGTCCATCCTAATGAGGATTACCTTTCCATACAATTGGTCCTTTCAGAAAGGAAATGCATTTACTGTGGCCTTCATTTCTAGAATGTTGATGTGGAGAGGCAACTCTTCTAGCCCCCATTTGCCATTAATCATGGTCGAAGTTGGGCAACAGATGGGCTCCACACCTGTATGAGCTAGTGTCTGTGCAGACGATAATTTCCTGTGGGGTTTTCTCGAGAAATTCCTGCCCTGAACCATTGTTTGTTGCACCACTGATGCAAAAAAAGGCACTACTTCATTGTAGATCGTGATTTTTTGAGTCAACCAGAAAAGGGCGCAACTGGGTTAGCAGGGCCATTTGCAAAGGCGGCTGAGGAGAATCAAATCCATCACTGCACTGAACAGAATGAAGAGTTGCAATCACCAAGATCCATTTCCTGTTGGAAATCAACTTTGCGAGCTTGATAATCTGTGCCACTCTCAACTGAAGGAGGCAAACAAGGTTGTGGTTTGTAAAACATTTCATACCTAAATCAACAAAATGCTGGGATGGAGTGAGGTCTGACTTATCAGAATAGGTCAGAAACCCTAAGTGACTCAAAAGGGAAAGAAGAAACTCAATTTATTTTTATTGTTATTTTTTACTGATGCTAGGATTTATTTGCAAGTTATGTCAAAATTTCTGCTCATCCCTGAGCAAACCTCTGAGCACCAATTCAGGAAATTTTAAGTTCACTAAAAACTTTGGAACTTGCTTGTCCATAATGAATCATATCTGTGAAATTAAGCTTTTCATGCACCTAGTACACCTTTCGTTTGGCTCCTTTGGTATCATTGATCACATTTGTGAATGAGTATGATAAATTACTGATCAATGTTAGATACTTTAATTATGTTACATGTACTTACACTGTTCTCAGTGTTATATTAGTCAATTGAAATGAGTTGACTTAATACACGACCATGACCACTAGCCCTTACACAGGTAGGATTTGCATGCCTTTTAACTTTTTTATTCTACCCACAATTACTTGATTTGATACACAAGACTAATGAACATGATAATACAATGCAGGTCAACTTTTAATTGGTTGAAACAATGCAACCAACACTTCTGCAAATTGGAAATCAAAACTTGGTTCTTAATTAGGTTCTCATGGAAATGCGCACAGGCATTGCTGTGACAGTCAATTGACACTTTTCACGTTTGAACACAAGAGGGCATATTGCATATACAGTGGTCCCCCTCTTATAAGGCCACCCATTCTGCAGCAAGAAAGTGGCCTTATAAGACGGGTGGCCTTTCTAGAGGGGGATCACACAGTTGTGAGTAATAACTACATATAAAGTATAAAAGATGTAACTAATTTTTATATATTTAATATTTTCATTTAAAAATCACAGGAATATTATCTGGTTAAGGACTCAATATGATAAAACTAATATCAATGTTATTTTTTTTAAAATATGAATAATCATGAATCAGGTGCAAAACCACATTGTCAGTAAATTCTGGGCACAAACATTTGGTTGTAACTATCCCTGTACGTCTGTCGTTCCGTCTTCCCACTCAATGCAGTTGAATGTATATTGACGATGTTTATTTGAATCTTTCTGACATACAATTTCTCAGTAGTTATCAAAAGACTCTCCCTCTTTTCGTTTAATTTAATTGCTTTCACTTTTTGTTCTAAACTGAGAATGTCTGACGATATTTTGCGACAACTTATTCCTTCGCGGGCAATCACGCGTGAGGCACAGTGTTTACAACGGAAGTGAGTCTGTCACGTGATCGACTTTTTTTCTTCTTCTTCTCCAGTCTGGTACTCGGTTATGTACATTTCATAATCTATTAGAGTAAAGCCAGAAAGGCTAACATACCATTTTACTATCTGGCGACCGGATGTCACGCTGACTTGAGCTGAACAATGCTGTGCTTCTCAGCGGTTAGCTTTTGTGATCTTGATAATTATCGGTGGTAATAATAGCCAGTAATTATCAAAGTGACAAAAGCTAACATCTAAGGAACACATGGCAGTAAGGATAAATTACTTACCTCTTTGTAAGGATTAAAGTTACTTCATTGGCATGTTGGAACAAAATGTCAATATGTTGAATTGAGAAATTAAAAAATATTATCGAGATTTTACTCTGTAAACAACCATTATGTGGCCGCTCGCGAGGGGTAAATTTGACCGTTTTTTGCACTAAAATGCTGGCCGCTGGTCACGTTAGAGGGGTGGCTGTCCTTGAGGGGTACTTTTGAACACAAACTCGTCGGTGCCAAGGGATTGTGACCGTATAAAGCGGGTGGCCGCTGGTCAGGGGGGCCGTTCAAGAGGGGGACCACTGTATGATGATTACACTGAAACTGAATTAAAAGATAAAACTAAAACACGAATTTCACTTGACGAAACTTATTTAACTGGTATTTATTTCTTAAAGTGTTGAAACCAACATGCACCTGATTGAAATTTCATCGTTTGTTTATTACAAAATGCTGAGAATATTTTTATAAAGAAAATTTCACAAAATATATAACTTATTTCTGATTATAAAATGAGTGATATGTCAAAGTTTTATTTACCAATTTTGATCGTGATTTTGTTCCCATTCAACAAACTGGGGTCTATCTTGTTGGCATTTTCTATAAGAAAAATGAGATCCACAGCTGTCTCCACCTTATAAACAGGTCCTTGTTTTATTCGGGCGCACTACAGCGTAGGAGCAGTGTACATGTTGAACCGGCTGAGGTCTATGACTGATCTGAGATTCCCATTTGCCTTGGGTACTAGAAATAGCCTGCAGTAAAACCTCAGAGAGTTCAGCTTAAGAACTAACTCCACCGCTGACTTGTCAAGTAGTGACCAGATCTCCTTCTATAAATTTCTCGCCTTCTCTAGATCGGACAGCAAATCTGTCATGGAAGGGGAAACTGAAGGGGAAGGGGTTGGATAAATGAAATCCTCCTGCTGTCTGAAGTTCGATTGAGGACAAAGTTGTTGCCTTTGAGCATTATTTGGCCTCTTATCCTTTTGCCGGTGATTGTCTCTTCACTGTGGCTAAGACTGGTTCAGCCTGAAAGAAGGTGCAGGCAGCAAAGTAAGTTGAAGAGGCAGTTTTTGTGATGCTTGCGTATATACTTCCTTAATGTTTCTATCAAACAGCAATGGCGTTTCAAAAAGGTGCCAACCGAAGGCCAAAGCATGATGCAGCTTAAGGGCAGACTAGCGCAGGTAGGCGCCTTGTCTCATGAGAGCCAGGTTAGCTGAAGCCATCAATACATTAGCCATCATGTGATGCATGATGTGGATTCCCAGGCATGATCACTACATGCCTTTTTCAGCCAGTCGAAAAAATTATTAGTGAAGCCAAATCAAGGATCAAAGAGGCAGTGATCATTTTTCAATCTAATTTGGAGATGGTGTGCAGGATATTTTTGTCAACTTTATAAAACAAAGGGTTGGTCATATCGACCGCTGCAATACTTTTGTCTAAGGATGGCAGCTCAGAGCTGAATGTTGGCAAATGTGTGCGATACCAGTGTAGAAAGCACGATGTTGATAGCTGGCTTTCCAAAAAGAAAGCTTTGGAATTATCTGGGTCCCATATTTTATCAGTAAGGCAGTCAGAGATTTCTTTAACCTGCACTAACTATGGCAGATGGAGAAAGGATGGCTGCTTGTCTTTGTTTTCTAAATCCAATGAAGCCTTGATCTTTTAGGCCTGGCTTGCAGCTGACAGGGCTGGGCACTCAGAAATCATCAGAACTCTGTAGATTTCCTCCATGGCCATTTCAAAACTCGATCATAAGATCATACAGCAAGTCATCGAAGTTATATCCACACTCAATGTGGGGGCTGTCCTAATCAAGCATTCTGTCAACATCAGAGTAAAACATCCTAGGGTTCAGGGATGAGGCTGTGCCATCGTCCCTGTGGACAGTTTGATATCTCCACAAAGGATAAGTGGTAAAGATTTGAGCCAGCGGTTGCACCAGTGGCCAGACAAGTGCCACAGTTTGTCTTGCCAGCATAAAATGTCAGTAAGTGTGTTGGCTGGGCAGCTCAGCTATCAGCTGCACAGAAGGCAGGTTGACTCGGCTCTCAGCTGGAAGGACTGCCTGGTTGTCAGCTGGATGGCTGGTTCGGTAGATCAGCTAACTGGATACCTGTATAGCTCTGCATACCAAAATGCGGATAGCCAGTACATGGCATGGCTCATCAAAGTGACAGATTCTTGGTTATTGATTGTGGAATACGGCCAGCCAGATGGTTTGACTGGCTGGTCAGCAGCTGAACAGCATTACATGGCCTGGACTGATGGCAAAACAGATCATCCACATCCGAAAAATACCCCATGTGCCTGGACTTACAGACCCTAAGATCAAGCTCAGATGTGTGTGGGGACTTATGCCCACTGGGCAGCCTAGAAATGGGAGGACAGTCTCCCGTAAGCTCAAAGTCATAACTGGAGAAATAAGTGGGATGGTGGGGTACAATTTCACTTGAGACCAGCAACTGTGTCAGTGCTTCTTGTACTAGTTGCCACATCTCTGACTCTGACAATGTCTGCGGATAATGTGTGGGTGGAAACTCCTCAACCTCTTTTTCTTCAATCTGCAGCTGACCTCATGTAAAGGTAACTGTGGCATTGGATGCTTCACGTTCAATGGGGGAGGGAAAATCAAAGTCTCCCCCACTGTCCTGGCCAGTGACAAAGTCTTTGAATGCATACTAGTATGTTGCAGTCTGTCTCACTGGACTTGCTGCATCTCTCTTTTGTCTTTAGTCCTCATTGCAGTACCATGGACCAGATGTTCTCTGACCATGATACACAAACACTGTACCTAACTGTAGATGAACATTTGGTACATGCAAGGCAGATCCCATGCATGTCCTCAGTTGCCTTAAATCTTTTGCATTTTATGCATTTGGTCCATGTGATCTGTTCATTTTTTTGGAAAGACAAGAATGAAAAAATTTGGGGGGGGAAATAACAAACTTAAAATGTTCACCTGCATAAATAATCAATGCTTGTTACTAAATAAGTGAATAAATATCAGCAGTGTCAACAAAGCTTGTAAAAATAAGTCTAAATGCAAAAAGTTCAAAACAATGTAACAAAATTATAAAATAAGGTCACAATAGCCAGAACCTAATCAGGTGTCATGGAACCCACTCAGGATATCTAAATATCCAATTTGGTCTGGTTTGGCTCAATAGTTTTGAGCTATTTTGTTTACAAGGGAGTTTGATGGATGGACAGAGAGATGGACAGCACAAAACCAATGTTTCCTTAGTTTTGAGCTATCTTGCTTACAAGAGAGTTTGATGGCTGTATAGAGATGGACAGTGCAAAACTAATTTTCCTTATCTTGGGGTGGGTGGTGGTGGGGGGTTGAAGAAGACAGAATACTTTTTTTCAAAATCTTTTAATTTTTCAAATCTATCACTATTAAGGGCAAAAATCGAAATTTTCTCCCAGGATTTTCTAGGATTTAAAGAATTTAATATGTGCTTACTTTAGCCTATCCCTGACAAGTTGCTCAAACTCCTTGGAACACTTCAGAGACTTTTCCTTAGCTTTTTCTATCATGTCATCTTCTCTGGCTTTCTCTGAAAATATAAAGAGACACTGGTACAGTCTAATCTAATTAACCTAATGTAATAAGTTCCCACTGACAATGTCAAATAAACAAGACTGTGGGATAAATAGAGTTGATTACAAATGGCTTTAAAAATGTATATTGTACTACCGTATTTACCGCATATCTTGGGACAAGATAAAATAAATGATTTTTTTCCTGTCCCATAACTTATGGTTAAACTTTTTTCCAACTAGATCATATGTCCCAGAACTTAAGAACCGAAACAAATTGTGTTTAATTTGCTGCCCCCCCCCCCAGCACTTCATGTTACAATAAGGTAGGTAAATTTAACGTTTATTTGATAATAAACTGAAAGAAACTAACCTTGTACTGTTCTTTTTTATTCCTCTTTTTTGTTCTTCATAAGCAATTTATGTATAAAAGACACAAATGTATCCACTATCACTAACTTATCCACTAACACGACATGGTCTGGTAATGTAGAGTACCGGTCGTGTGTATAGATTATGTCCGGTAACAACATTGACACATTATTTTATTGACGTGAATATAGATAAACAAATCATGTTTGGCTGTCCTAAGAAGTTTGAATACCGGTATATTATCAAACTGAAAATTGGATCCAGCAAAATCACAAACAATAGAAAGAGAGAGAGACCGAGAAATAACCGATTGCTTGAAGGCATCAGCAATTCACGCATGATCCGGTGTATGGTGCAAAATAACCAAGAGTGTATTATATCCAGGTTAACAATGTAATAATATTTCGCAAATAAAAATCATTATTAGTAAATACATTGACTGTGAGTGAAAATGACAACATTTTTGCTAGCATGGGTTACCCTTGTACAAAAAAAATATTCTTAAAGACAATTAATGCTGTGTATGATGTTGCACCCATGTATTTACCCTGCAAACATCAATTATAATGACAGGTGGCAAACAATAGATGCTTGGGTGGTGAATAAACACACCTGGTAGAGACTTCGGCTATCAAATACAAAGATTATTTTATTACAAAGCAAGCCGACCCCGGAAGCCGACTTTGGATTCTTTCAAGTATGCAGATTTTTTATATACAGAGTAGGCCGACCTAGGGAAGCCGACTCTGGTTTCTTTTTACCGGTATTCACAGCAATTTCGAAAATAAATTGAAACAATGGAACAGTTTGAATGGAAAACTTATCACACATTGTTACAATAAAAGTGACTCCTCACATTCATTGTTACCGTACTATTTTAGCATATATAAAGGGGAATACAAATAAAACAAAATAAACCACATTATACATCTCAGCCGTGATGGATAAGTTTGTAGTAAGCAAGCAGACCCTGGAAGCCGACTTTGGATTCTTTTAAGTGTGCAGATTTTTTATATACAAAGTCGGTCGAGCAAGGGAAGCCGGCTTTGATTTCTTTTTAGCAGTATTCACTGAACCGGCGTCAATTGTGCGGCATGATCACAGGAAGTTCAAATAAATTCTGTCAGCTTAATATAGGACTCTACTTGGCACTGAACAATGAACAAGTATCAACTTTGCGGCTCGATCAAAGGGTTACGAAAACAAAGTGAGCTCGATCAAAGGGTTGGGAAAACAAAGAGAGGCTGCCTTTACAAGCTAAAGGGTTTGCACTGGCAGATAACTGAGGAAATATTACTTGGGAATTAGATCTGGCTTATGAAAAAGGCAAATATAAATCAACTCAAAACTTTTACTGCATCAAACAGTGTTTATACAGTAAAACAAATTATAATACAAGTACAGGTTGCTCCGACTTGCACGTATTTTGTACGTAGTGCAAACATCTAGTCTCCTATATTGCCCATATATTTATCAAAATTTGTTCTTCAAAAGTTTGCAGTTAAGAAGAAAAGTGTAAACAAACAACACTGACAGCGGTTTTTATTTTATTTATGTAATAAAATATAAGTTTGAGTGCATTTTTTTACCAGCTAAGCTATCGATATTATGATTCAAAAGGTGTCCCACAACTTACGACTCGAAAAAAACGATCTGTCCCAGAACATACAGTGCACAAAAAAATTACTTTAAAAATAAATTTATGGTGTCCCAAGATATACGGTGTCCCAAGATATACGGTAAATACGGTACCCATCATGGCAACCAGGACTTCAATTTTTTTCGTCTGTTTCTTGTTACTTGCCAAATTACAAGTGATTTTAAGATTTTCATCTGTGAATTAAAATTTTCACTTTTCCTGCCTGAGCATGTTACAAGCAGTATCAGATTTCCTCATTCAGGATGGGTTATCTGCATCAGTATATTTTGCTGTCTTGTGTTAACACTAACTTACTCTGGCATTGTAAAAACACAATAATAGATCCACATACAGGAAAAAATTCACTGACACTTGTGATAGCAATTATCTCCACATAAAGGACACCTGCTTCTAAAGGACAACATTTATGGGTCCTTTCTCTTTGATCTATGATTGTTTTAACCTCTTAATAAAGAGACCTCAACATAAAGGACAAAATATTCTTCTCAAGTGTCCTTGATAGACAGATTTTACTTTACACCAAAGCTACAATACAATTGATGCTGAGTACACTGTAAAGAAATGAGATGGACCTATTTCAAAGTAATGAGTACATTGTAAAGCAATGAGATGGACCTATTTCAAACAGAGTAGTACTATTGATACTGAGTTCACAGTAAAGCAATGAGATGGACCTATTTCAAAGTAATGAGTACACTGTAAAGCAATGAGATGGACCTATTTCAAAGTAATGAGTACATTGCAAAGCAATGAGATGGACCTATTTCAAAGTAATGAGTAGACTGTAAAGAAATGAGATGGACCTATTTTAAGCAGAGTAGTACTACTGATACTGAGTACACTGTAAAGCAATGAGATGGGCCTATTTCAAACAGAGTTGTGTACAGTACTATTGATACTGAGTGAACTGTTGAGCAATGAGATTGGCCTATTTCAAACAGAGTAATACTGATGCCGAGTACACTGTAAAGCAATGAGATGGACCTATTTCAAACAGAGTACTATTGATACTGAGTACACTGTAAAGCAATGAGATGGGCCTATTTCAACAGAGTACTATTGATGCCGAGTACACTGTAAAGCAATGAGATGGACCTATTTCAAACAGAGTACTATTGATACTGAGTACACTGTAAAGCAATGAGATAGGCCTATTTCAAACAGAGTACTATTGATACTGAGTACACTATAAAGCAATGAGATGGACCTATTTCAAACAGAGTACTATTGATATTGAGTACACTGTAAAACAATGATTGACCTATTTCAAACAGAGTACTATTGATACCAAGTAAACTATAAAGCAATGAGATGAACCTATTTCAAACAGAGTACTATTGATACCGAGTACACTGTAAAGCAATGAGATGGACCTATTTCAAACAGAGTACTATTGATATTGAGTACACTGTAAAACAATGAGATGGACCTATTTCAAACAGAGTTGTCTACAGTACTATTGATACTAGGCACACTATAGAGCAATGAGATGGACCTATTACAAAGTGCTATTGATACAGAGTAGACTATAAAGTAATGAGATGGGTCTATTTCAAACCGAGTACTATTGATACCAAGTACACTGTAAAACAATGAGATGTGCCTATTTGAAACAGAGTACTATTGATACTAAGTACACTATAAAGTAATGAGATGGACCTATTTGAAATAGAGTACTATTGATGCCAAGTACACTGTAAAGTAATGAGATGGGCTTATTTGAAACAGAGTACTATTGATACCGAGTACACTGTAAAACAATGAGATGGGCCTATTTGAAACAGAGTACTATTGATACTGAGTACACTGTAAAGTAATGAGATAAGCCTATTTGAAACAGAGTACTATTGATACAGAGTACACTGTAAAGTAATGAGATGGGCCTATTTGCAACAGAGTACTATTGATACTAAGTATACTATAAAGTAATGAGATGGGCCTATTTGAAACAGAGTACTATTGATACGAGTACACTGTAAAACAATGAGATTGGCCTATTTGAAACAGAGTACCATTGATACTAAGTATACTATAAAGTAATGAGATGGGCCTATTTGAAACAGAGTACTATTGATACGAGTACACTGTAAAACAATGAGATGGGCCTATTTGCAACAGAGTACTATTGATACTAAGTATACTATAAAGTAATGAGATGGGCCTATTTGAAACAGAGTACTATTGATACTGAGTACACTGTAAAGTAATGAGATGGGCCTATTTGAAACAGAGTACTATTGATACGAGTACACTGTAAAACAATGAGATGGGCCTATTTGCAACAGAGTACTATTGATACTAAGTATACTATAAAGTAATGAGATGGGCCTATTTCAAACAGAGTTGAGTACAGTACTATTGATACTGAGTAAACTTTAAAGCAATGAGATTGGCCTATTTGAAACAGAGTACTATTGATACTAAGTATACTATAAAGTAATGAGATGGGCCTATTTCAAACAGAGTTGAGTACAGTACTATTGATACTGAGTAAACTTTACAGCAATGAGATTGGCCTATTTCAAACAGAGTACAATTGATACTGAGCACACTACAGAGCAATCAGATAGACCTATTTAAAACAAAGTGCTATTGATACTAAGTACACTATAAAGTAATGAGATGAGCCTATTCAAAACAGAGTACTATTACTGAGTACACTGTTAAACAATGAGATGGAAATATTTCAAACAGAGTACTCTTGATACTGAGAACACTATAAAACAATGAGATGGGCCTATTTCAAACACAGTTGTGTTTGTAAAACTCCTGAGTCTCCACTAAGGAAATCAACCATTAAAGTTTCTCTTCATACATCTATTCATACATCAATCTAAATTCCTCATCTTTCTGCATATGTCACTGCTCCAGTCACCCTTAGAAACTGCTGACAAGAGACTAAAATGCTAAGTTGCTGACTCTGGTATACATCTGTAGATTTGGTCAAAATATAAGATTTATTTGATGTATTTAATGGAAATCATTGTAGCTCAGTTGGTAAAAGCATCGGACTCATAATCCAAGGGTCATGGGTTTGATACCCACCCAAGCCAGCCAGAGTTTCCTGCCTTGGTGTGTCCTTTGGAAAGACACTTAGTTCCCATTTCCATGGCATGATATAGCCAATAATGTGTTAAAAGCGCTGTTAAAACTCACAAAAACAAAGCACAAATAAAATTTGATATATTTAAGGTACAACAATAGTTATCAAGTTCCTGACATATTTCCTTCATTTTTCTATATATTTGATGAAATCCAGAGCATTAGTAATACATTCAGATGCACCAAGACTATCTTAAATATGTTAGGCACTAAGTTGGACATAACATATACACAAGAAATCAGCATAGATTATGAAGCATTTTCTGGAAATAGTTGCATTTGAATGAAATTATTGGTTTTATTGCAAGTGACCTTTCCAGAAACCTGACTTACACCTGTTTGCTTTGACAGCCTACATAAAAGCCAACAGGCTGAACTCAATAAACAACCTATTTTCTGTTTTGACCTAAATGCTGGTTTGTCTAAATACCTTTAACAATCGAAATATGGCTAACTTCAGAAATGTTACTTCAAAAAAATTATTTTTTTACCATCAGCAGTTTGTTCAACTGGCTTGGAAAACATCTTGGCATACATATTTTTCTCCACCAAATGGAACCTTGCCATATCTCTGCAATGGAACAAAAATATCCTTTGTGAAGAATACAAATTTATTACTGTAAAATAATTTTTGTTGTGGGTATTAATTGTTGTTTTTTTGTTTTTTTATAATACAAAATGACATTTTCAATGGTACTTAATTCTGTGGCTTTGGAAAGGGGTCATTTTGTTTGTCGTTTGAGAAAGGGGTCATTTTGTTTGTGGCTTGGGAAAGGGGTCATACTATTCACACAGAAGAATTAGCGTTCATTTAGTCCTTTAAATATGAAGTATGTAGATACCACATAATTCACAAAATTTGCTACCCCATTTAAAATTCTGAATTCACATCATTATACAGAAAAAGTGAAAGAACTGAATCTCTTGACTGAGACAATGTATGCAGCTTCATGGTTTAAAAGCTAATGTTTGATGACTGCTGTAAAGTACAGAACTTGTATGGGTATAAATTTGTTCCCTATTTAACAAAATGTAAACAATCCAGTTTTAATGCTTAAATATCCACTGCACAATATTATATAGTATACACTATTAAACACTTAGAAACTCATGACAATATCATATGTTTGTTTCACAAGAGGCTAAAGAGGATCTGATATCACTCAAATGGCTTGCATTGGTCTAGAAGCCACATATAACAGCAATCAGGTAGGTGTTTTGTATTAAGAAAGAAAAAGAAAAAAAATAGCTCCACCAAATTTGGTTACAAGATCAAGTGATATTTGAGATGTTGCTCACTGTTTTTCAATTTTAGTATCAGTGGCCATATCTGATGGCAAATAAATATCTTTTGTATAATCTGGAAGGTTTCTTACAAACTTTGATTTGAATGGTCAGGCAGTTCTGGAGAAGTCATTTAGAGGTTTTCCAAGTTTTCTAACAGTATCTATATTTGACAGCAGATCATCATCATCTATTAAGTTTTTACTAGATGTTCTCGGTCAAAATTCACCAAAATTGATCAAAGAAACTGCTACAAGTTTTTTCCCGCTTTTAGTAACAGCAGCCATATTTGATGGAAGATCTACTGTACATCATTTGTACAGAACTGAAGGTCATGATACTACAATGCTATGTCAGATTTGCTTGAAATTGGCCAGGTGGTTTTTCAAAAGTACAAAATAGCAAGGGCTGGATGACATAAAAAAAATGAAGGTTTGGTTTGCTTTGGTTTGGTGCTTTAGGGCACAGCAACACAAGTTGGTTATTTAGTGCCGAGGCAATTGGAGTAAAGTGCCTTGCCCAAGGATACAACACGATAGCTAACCCAGGCTGGTCTGATGGTAGGATTCGAACCTGCATCCTTTCGGTCGTGAGTCCAGCACACTAACCACTGAGCCACAGTGGCTCACTAAAAGATGATGAACACAGTGTCTATGCCATCAACTCAAATGGCCTTCTGCTTGGTGTGCTAATATGAGAAACTGCAAAGGTTTAATAATTATAATATATTAACTGATTTAACACAAATGCCCCAACACAGTGACCTAAATTCCAAACTTAACCAGACATAAGGACTAGTGAACAAGGGTAACACCATCTGGCCTTTCCACATTCATGACAGAGTATTGAAAACAACCTCTGACTGACTCTAGACACAGTAAGAAAACAAAAAATTGTGTTCTAAGAGAGGGTGAGGCTATTTACACTGCCAAATACAGAAATAAATCAATATTTACAGCACTGCTCCAAATCTGATGTTATATAGTGAGCAGCTCTGGATGAAGACAGGATGAGAATTTACAAAGCTACTCTTGATGTAAATCACAATTCAAAATTATTTACAGACTCCGCATATAATGTTACATTTGAAGTTATGTCCAAAGTAGCTCTTTAAATAATGACTGATTCTTGCCTTAAGTCCTGAGTGGCAAGTCAGAATTGACTCATTCTTGCCAAATGTCAAGAGTGACTCTGTAAATAATGACTCATTCTTGCCAAATCTCAAGAGTGACTCTGTAAATAATGACTCATTTTTGCCTTATGTCCTGAGCATCTATGGAAATAAGGGCTTGATCTTGGCTTGTGTCTAGAGTGGCTCTGTAAATAATGATTCAATCATGCCTTATGTCCAGGGTGACTCTGTAAACAATGGCTAATTTCTGCCTTATCTCACGAGTGACTCTGTAAATAATTACTCATTCTTGCCTCATATCTAGAGTAGTTCTGTAAATAATGACACAATCTTGCCTTATGCTTTGAGTAGCTTTGTAAATACTGACTCATTCTGAGCTTATGTCTAAAGTGGCTCTGTAAATAATGATTCATTCTTGCCTTACCAGGACTCTGTAAATATTGATCCATTTTAGCCTTATGTCTAGAGTGACTGTTAACAATGACTCATTCTTGCCTTATGTTTAGAGTGGCTCTGTAAATAATGACTTGTTCTTGTGTTATGTCCAGAGTGACTCTAAATAATGACTTGTTTTAGCATTATGTCCAGAGTAACTCTGCAAACAATTACTCATTTCTGCCTTATTTCCAGAGTGGTTCTTTAAATAATGACTCATTTTTGCCTAATGTCCAGAGTAGCTCTGTAGAATATGACTCATTCTTGCCTTACGTCCAGGGTGGTTTTGTAAATAATGTCTCATTCTTGTCTTATGTCAAGAGTGGCTATTCAAATACTGACTCATTCTTGTCTTATGTCCTGAGTGGCTATTCAAATACTGACTCATTCTTGTCTTATGTCCTGAGTGGCCATTCAAATACTGACTCATTCTTGGCTTATGTCCAAAGTAGCTATGCAAATAATGACCCATTCTTGCCTTATGTCCAGAGTGTCTGTAAAAAACAACCCATTCTTACCATATGTCAAGAATGTCTCTGTAAATAATGACTCATTCTTGCCTTATGTCAAGAATGTCTCTGTAAATAATGACTCATTCTTGCCTTATGTCAAGAATGTCTCTGTAAATAATGACTCATTCTTGGCTTATGTCCTGTTTGGCTATGTCAATAATGACTCATTCTTGCCTTATGTCTAGAATGTCTCTGTAAATAATGACTCATTCTTGCCTTATGTCTAGAATGTCTCTGTAAATAATGACTCATTCTTGGCTTATGTCCCGTTTGGCTATGTCAATAATGACTCATTCTTGTCTTATGTCTAGAATGTCTCTGTAAATAATGACTCATTCTTGCCTTATATCCAAAGTGTCTCTGTAAATGACTCATTCTTGCCTTATATCCTGAGCTGCTCGATAAATAACCAGAACATTTAGGAAATACATAACATGCCCTCAAAACAAACTGTCAATATCTAAGAGCATAACTTCTTACTCCAGGAGCCCCATTCAACTAACCAAAGAGGCCCCAACCTGGGGGACAACACTGGAGCAGGACAAATGCAGGGAGAATGAAAGTATGTGAGGATGTTAAACAATTCCAAATGTGAAGTGACTTGAGTAAGGAATTACTGAAATGCAAGTGATGAAATTCTAGGTGTTGGCTACCAGTTCCATGAAGTGAGTTGGGTAAGGATTTAAATACAAGTGATGAAATTCTAGGTCTTGACTACCAGTTCCATGAAGTGAGTTGGGTAAGGAATTAAATACAAGTGATGAAATTCTAGGTCTTGACTACCAGTGACATGAAGTGAGTTGGGTAAGGAATTAAATACAAGTGATGAAATTCTAGGTCTTGATTACCAGTGACATGAAGTGAGTTGGGTAAGGAATTACTGAAATGCAAGTGATGAAATTCTAGGTCTTGGCTACCAGTTCCATGAAGTGAGTTGGGTAAGGAATTAAATACATGTGATGAAATTCTAGGTCTTGACTACCAGTTCCATTAAGTGACTTGGGTAAGGAATTAAATACAAGTGATGAAATTTAAGGTCTTGGCTACCAGTGACATGGCCTAGGGGACAAGAGTAGCAGTGGGAGAAATGTGACCATATTATATTCCAAATATCAAATTAATATTGTACAGAGTTCCTGAGTTATGTCCCCTTGCCCTCATTCCCCCTTAATCAAAGCAGTCAACATACAGAGATACCATAAACAATCCTAAAACTAAATGTGAAGGAAAAAACTAACTTTTCTAATTTTTCCAGCATTGCATTTATGTCCTGGTCCTGAGGTTTCCACTTCTGAGCCTTCTTGTAATAGTTCCTGGCTTCCTCAAACTCACTCTTTTGATGCAAAGCCTGTGGGAAGAAATACAATATATCACATTTTAAAAATGACTATCAAAAATGCTGTATGGAAAAAAAAATTATGGGTCAAATATCAATATAAATAATCAAATATTAACACATTCAAAACAATAGAGTATTAAAATCTCAACTTTTCTTACAAACTTAAAAAAAACTTTCTTTAAGAGTACAGTATTGGTTTGGTGTTTTATGGCACAGTACATACTTATATTTTTGGGTCATGATCTCTTCCCAATTGTTTGATGGTCAATTATGGAGAAATCATCAAAATGTAAATTTTCATGCTTTTTGTTGAATATTATGTGTAGATTAAAAAGCTGTTTCTCTGGTAAAATGTACTCCAACTAAATTACCAAAATTTACCACTAAATTTAATGAAGATTCAGACTGTTCAAAATTACATATTGCATTACCTCCCTTGACTAAGGCTTGTTTTGCTGTCATGGGTGACATCATCCTAGAGTGAGCAAACCAGCTACTAATGTAGAAGTGTATTGACTGCAGTCATTTCAAGTAAAAATGATGGATTTTTTGTGCAGTATATGGTCACAAATTTAAATCAAAACGAAACAAAGGGTTATTGTTTCTTTTTTTTCATTTCTAAATGAAGAATGATGCAGAAAATACAGATCTACCAATTACAGAAGGTCAAACCAGGATATAGGAATCTACCAATTATAGAGGGTCAAACCAGGAAGTACTATAGAGGTCAAACCAGGAAGTATTATAGAGGGTCAAACCAGAAAGTGTTACAGAGGGTCAAACCAGGAAGTATTATAGAGGGTATAACCAGGAAGTATTATAGAGGGTGAAACCAGGAAGTATTATAGAGGTATAACCAGGAAGTATTATTGAGAGTATAACCAGGAAGTATTATAGAGGGTCAAACCAGGAAGTATTATAGAGGGTGAAACCAGGAAGTATTATAAAGGGTATAACCAGGAAGTATTATAGAGGGTGAAACCAGAAAGTATTATAGAGAGTATAACCAGGAAGTATTATTGAGAGTATAACCAGGAAGTATTGTGATGAGCTTTACAAGTAGGCCCTACTGCTCATTCTAATTCTCTCCAAAGATGATGCAAGTAATCAAATCATCACAAACCCTATTAAATCTTGAAAAAAAGGATTTAGACATATCATTTAGGCAATCATGGGGGAAAAATGAGAGAGATGGAGAAAGAAAGAAGAATGAAAAAAAGCTACCCCCTTTAACAGGATGCAGAAATCTGAACTGCAAACATGTATCTTCATTAAACTTGTGTCTTATAAATTTAAGATAGAGAAAAAGAGGCAGCAATTATCATGTAGAACATAGCAAAATATTATGTCAGGAGATAAGGGGTTACATTTAAAGGAGTCAGGATCACACATATAGCATATTAACTGCAGTTTATTTTTAAAGAGTTACTGTCAATAATTTTGACTCAAAATAATAATCTGATGTATTTATTTTTCTAATGTGGCTTATTTATTATAAAAGTTGAAAAAACACCAAGATTGCTCTCTGCATTTGAAAGCACGGTATTTTCATAATTCTTTCCAATAAATATCATTTTGTTTTTCTTTTGTTTCTTGATCTATTGATGACATTTTGAATTTCCATCATCAATGTTTGTTTCATAACCCATCAGAAATTCCCTTCACCATAATGTCTATGTATCCAAGTGCATTGTTCTAATGATACTTCCAAAAACATATTAGGGGAAGGTAATATCTACACCAACTTTTGTGAGGGTCATACTTATAAATGCAATTATTTCTCAATGATGCATTACAAATTTATAACAAGCAACAAATATGGGGTTTTCATGTATGAAAGATTAAAAACAGAAACCTCCAAAGTGACCTAAAACACTCTTTAGCGCCGGAAGGGTGAAAGCTCATCTCCTAATCTCTGGAGTTATCAAAATCCTACAACACAATAATTTTGCCATTGACTGTGTAAATAGTGATGTTACAATAGACACTGACACTATGTCATAGACAAAAAGTTAATGATAGAAGGATAAAACTAATACTAAAGTAACGGCAAATACACAATGGAAAAAATGCACTTTACAGTATAATGGAGAATGTCAATATTTTTTTATTACAACCAACATTACCTTCTCTTAATGTATTTATATTACATATAACTAATATCTAGCAGCAATATTAATTTTTAAAGAAAAACGTCCTGTAAGAGTAAAGAAAATGTTGAGTCCCTTGATATGTACCTAAAAACCTAAACTATGCAACTAAAACACAGGGAATTCGGCCTTAAAGACAAAATCTTTGAAACCCCATTTTTTAAAGATTGTTTCTTCCTTTTTTGTTCTCTTTTTTTTCATTTATTGCAATGGGTACTATTCTTTGTACCATGCTTTAAATACTTTTCTCCTCTCACAGCTTTTGTGTTAAGTGTTTCTTTTGTGTTGAAAGCATCCTTTGTTCCGCAGGTGAAAATCTGCCTAGCTCAAAACATTGGGCTACAATTTGTATCCACCTGATTGTCAATTTGTATGTCTCTATATATACAGTACTCCCTTATTATAATGCTGTCTGTCCATGGGAGCCATAGAGTATACTGCTTTAGAGTGAGACTGCCTTGTAATGAAGTACATCATACTTAGAACTTTTCTACCATCTTATGAAATGGAATCCATGAGAATACTCACTTTATAACCGGAACCATATTATAATGATGGGCCTTATGAAATGGAATCCATGACAATACTCACTTTATAACAGGAACCATATTATAATGATGGGCCTTATGAAATGGAATCCATGAGAATACTCACTTTATAACAGGAATCAAGGTATAATGATGAGCCTTATGAAATGGAATCCATGACAATACTCACTTTATAACAGGAACCATGTTATAATGATGGGCCTTATGAAATGGAATCCATGACAATACTCACTTTATGACAGGAACCATATTATAACGATGGGCCTTATGAAATGGAATCCATGAGAATACTCACTTTATAACAGGAACCATATTATAATGATGGGCCTTATGAAATGGAATCCATGACAATACTCACTTTATAACAGGAACCATATTATAATGATGGGCCTTATGAAATGGAATCCATGACAATACTCACTTTATAACAGGAATCATGGTATAATGATGAGCCTTATGAAATGGAATCCATGACAATACTCACTTTATAACAGGAATCATGGTATAATGATGAGCCTTATGAAATGGAATCCATGACAATACTCACTTTATAACAGGAACCATGTTATAATGATGGGCCTTATGAAATGGAATCCATGACAATACTCACTTTATGACAGGAACCATATTATAACGATGGGCCTTATGAAATGCAATCCATGAGAATACTCACTTTATAACCGGAACCATATTATAATGATGGGCCTTATGAAATGGAATCCATGACAATACTCACTTTATAACAGGAATCATGGTATAATGATGAGCCTTATGAAATGGAATCCATGACAATACTCACTTTATAACAGGAACCATATTATAATGATGGGCCTTATGAAATGGAATCCATGACAATACTCACTTTATGACAGGAATCATGGCATAATGATGGACCTTATGAAATGGGATCCATGACAATACTCACTTTATAACAGGAACCATGGTATAATGATGGGCTTTATTAAATGGAATCCATGACAATACTCACTTTATAACAGGAACCATGGTATAATGATGGGCCTTATGAAATGGAATCCATGACAATACTCACTTTATAACAGGAATCATGGCATAATGATGGGCCTTATGAAATGGAATCCATGAGAATACTCACTTTATGACAGGAATCATGGTATAATGATGGGCCTTATGAAATGGAATCCATGACAATACTCACTTTATAACAGGAATCATGGTATAATGATGGGCCTTATGAAATGGAATCCATGAGAATACTCACTTTATAACAGGAATCATATTATAATGATGGGCCTTATGAAATGGAATCCATGAGAATACTCACTTTATAACAGGAATCATGGTATAATGATGGGCCTTATGAAATGGAATCCATGAGAATACTCACATTATAACAGGAATCATGGTATAATGATGGGCTTTATTAAATGGAATCCATGAGAATACTCACTTTATAACAGGAATCATGGTATAATGATGGGCCTTATGAAATGGAATCCATGAGAATACTCACTTTATAACAGGAATCATGGTATAATGATGGGCCTTATGAAATGGAATCCATGACAATACTCACTTTATAACAGGAATCATGGTATAATGATGGGCCTTATGAAATGGAATCCATGAGAATACTCACTTTATAACAGGAATCATGGTATAATGATCGGCCTTATGAAATGGAATCGATGACAATACTCACTTTATAACAGGAATCATGGTATAATGATGGGCCTTATGAAATGGAATCCATGACAATACTCACTTTATAACAGGAATCATATATTATAATGATGGGATTTATAGTAAGGAAGTATATATATGATACAAACAATAACAGCTACAGTACAAAACTTTTTTCAAAGTTCTCAACAGGTGCAGAGGTTATTGTTTGTCATATATTTTTCAAAATGTATCTTGCATTACCTATGTGACAGTGACTTCTCCTGGAGTCCATTTCCTCTGCATGTGTTGTAATTTAAGTGTATTTGTTTAGACAAGATGTTTTTGATCAGTGAGTCTCAAGTTGCATCTTGTATGTCTCAAGCCAATTTTGAAGTCAAAACCAGGGTTTATGGCAGGTGGTGTGGGAAGATATTATCTTCCATTTCTACATAATCATGTCTTTTTTTTCTTTCTCATTCTCTCTCTCTAAAACTTAAATAAATCTTATCCATCAAAAACCTCACATTGCCTATTTTGACTCGTCCAATTCTGCTGATGACACTGCTAGAGATCTTTAAATGAAGTTTTCTATATTTTCCTTATTTGAATCTTGCAAATCATAGTTGTGACGGGGTGACTGGAAACTGATGTAGCTTCAATACCCATTTAGATACGAAGCTAAAATATAGCTCTCCCTTGCTATAATGTGGTCGTTGGGGTAGTGGAAATGATTTAAATTTGTCAAATAATAATGTTTTAAAAAGGAAATATACATATAATAATTAAGTTCAAGTTTTTTTCTCAACCTATATTGTCATACATTTGATAAACCAATTAAAATAAAGTAGTTTAACTTTGGTCATAAGGTCCATAGTGGTACCATGTTATATCAGGAATCGTGTAATAACAAAGCACATTTAAATGAGGGATATATATATATATATATATATATATATATATATATATATATATATATATATATATATATATATATATATATTGGTAACAAAGTTTTTGAAATTTTAAAGAGATGGCAAGTATAAAAAGGTCTAATTAGTATGAAAATAGACCGACTGCGGACCAAGAAAAAGGAAGTCAAATTACAGATTAAGGGAGCTGCTTTATGAAAGTTTCACTGCACATGTATTAAACAATAATTTGTAGTCTTTTCTGGCAATCTTAAATTTTGGTGCCAATTGGTTTTCCAACAATGTATCCAAATTTATATTACCACCAAACAGATATGTATGTGTTATACAGTACCTTTCCCATAAGGTAAAGGGCCTTGGGACTATCCTTGTTAATATATAGTACCTTTCCCATATGGTAAAGGGACTTGGGACTATCCTTGTTAATATGCAGTACCTTTCCCATAAGGAAAAGGGCCTTGGGACTATCCTTGTTAATATATAGTACCTTTCCCATAAGGTAAAGGGCCTTGGGACTATCCTTGTTAATATGCAGTACCTTTCCCATAAGGTAAAGGGCCTTGGGACTATCCTTGTTAATATATAGTACCTTTCCCATAAGGTAAAGGGCCTTGGGACAATCCTTGTTAATATATAGTACCTTTCCCATAAGGTAAAGGGCCTTGGGACAATCCTTGTTAATATATAGTACCTTTCCCATAAGGTAAAGGGCCTTGGGACTATCCTTGTTAATATATAGTACCTTTCCCATAAGGTAAAGGGCCTTGGGACAATCCTTGTTAATATATAGTACCTTTCCCATAAGGTAAAGGGCCTTGGGACAATCCTTGTTAATATATAGTACCTTTCCCATAAGGTAAAGGGCCTTGGGACAATCCTTGTTAATATACAGGGCCTTTCTGCTGTAAGTGATAGCCTGTCCAGAGTGATTTAGCTTGACACAGCACACAGCCATGTTCAGGTACAGCTTCAGCAGCAGATTCTGTTGTTCCTTTTCCTCTTCCTCACCCTTCAAACGACAGTCCTCCAAAATCTTGGCTGCCTATTAACATTCAGGAACACAGACATGAGTAGGCTTTAGATAATCTTCAGTGAAAGGAAATAAATAATTCTGTCCTGAGGACAATTGTGCTATTAGAGAGGTTGAAATTGAAAACAACAGAAAATGGGTTAATAAATCTTGTCCTTTATCAGTGGATGTTCTATATATAGAGGTGTCTGTTAAATTAGGTTCCATCATATATTCATCCAATGAAAATTCTGACTGAAAAAAGACTATTTAAAAAAAATCTAAACTTGTTTTCTGTGCCATAGCTCTAGATAAACGGTATATGTGCATATCTGACCAAAAAAGCATATTTGCATATCTGAAACATACATATTGACTAAAAAAGCATATCTGCATATCTGACACATACATATTGACTAAAAAAGCATAGTTGCATATACATATTGACTAAAAAAGCATATTTGCACATCTGACACATACATATTGACTAAAAAAGCATAAAGAATTTTTTTAACGCATTCAAATTATGCAAATCAATTTTCAAAATAATCTATGCTATCACAAAAAGTTCTGGATGTTCCAGGAATGATTTAAATGATAGCACATACACTCAAATACAGCCATGCCCTGGGGCCACAATTAGTTAGAAACCAGAGAGTAAGATATCCAATTTATTAAATTCTTGTAGAGAGATCTTGTCTGCAATGAAAATCCTTCCTCCAATGACCCTGACCTTTGACAATTTGGCCTATATATTACTTAATGTGTTTTATATGTGCTCCAGCCAGAAGTTTTTAAGAACCTAGGGGAATTTTCCTCAGCAGTTGCAATTTACTCATTAGGCAAAAAAAAAATTATATGTGTTTCCGGTCGTCCGACAGTCCCTAGTGCTCAGCCACCCCCCACCCCCATCACATTAAAGAAATTGATTTGTGCATCCAATTGAGCCGGTTTTGCCCAGAACTTTGAAGTGCTTACAATATTATTTGATTTATATATAATGTTAAAAAAAAAAAATACATGCCTACCCTAATTTGGAAACCAGTGCAATAAGAAACACACATTTTTTTTTTGGCCTTAACAGAATTTCTTCAAAGACATCATATTTCATATATTTTGTTGTCTCTAAAAAATATAAATCACACATTCTTGTGGTGGTTGTAAAATACCCCACCAAATTTAGAAAAGCACAGTTCCAAACCTGAGAGTAAAATACCCAATTTATTCATTTCTTGACTAGAGCTTTGATCTGCAATGAAAAGCCTCCTTCCAATGAGCCTGACCTTTGACCTTGTGGCCTATCTATAACTTCATGTGTTTTATATCTGTGCTCCAGCCAGAAGTTTTTTAAGAATAGAGGGGAATTTTCACAGCAGTTGAAATTCTTCAAAGACATATTTCATATATTTTTGCTGTATCTACAATATATAAATCACAGTCCATTTAACAATTACGGTGAAGAAAACTAAAAAAATGTTTGGTATTAGGGAATAAAGAAGTAGTTTTAATAACTCTTTGCTAAGATTTGCATATTAGGGCAGAAAGAGGAAGGACATATTTTGGGGGAAAGCAGCTTTCTGGCTGGAATACCATTTGCGTCTTCTGCGAAAGCTACCATATTTATAGGGTACGAGAAATTACACGAATAATGGTAAGTGTGCAATTTAATTACATTCAAATGATACAACAATTCTGAGATGTAGTCATTTACACAAAAAAACTTCACCCGAAAGTTGATCCTGCAATTAATATCTCTCATATTTCATGAAATTATCTAACTATTTGTTAAAACAGATCAAAATGTCTCACCTCTGTAAATATCTATCCAAATTTCCATTAAAGTGCTGCTCTTCCAAATATTTTGTTCTCAAGAGCAATGAGTCTGGCTTAAGACCTGGTTGATGACGAAAGTAAGAGATTAAGCTGAACACAACAATAGGCTGCCAGAGATCACTCACCTGGCAGATATCTGCCTAAAAACCAAATGCAAGAGAAGAAACTTGGCTAATAAATCTGGGTTATTTTATGCTTTTTGAAGAAATTTCTGTCAGTTTTGGAAGTGCGTATTGAAAATTAAGCTCTAAAATGTGTCAAGGTAAAAACTGTATTTTAAATTTGTTATGAAAAAATTGTTTCAAGGTTTCTCTATCTTTTGGTATCATCATACAAATTTGATGACAGAACAGCACCATTTGTATGGTATCGAAAGGCCTTTATACCAGGATGCTCCTTGTCAAATTAGGATAAATTCTGGTAAGTACATTATGAGATCATGTTTAAAGGTTTCTACTTTTATTAATGGTGTCGAAATTTGCTTCACATAAGACTAGTAACTTTGTAAGGAATGTGCCATTTGCTTCACAGCAGACTATTAACTTTGTAAGGAATGTGCCATTTGCTTCGCAGCAGACTATTAACTTTGTAAGGAATGTGCTATTTGCTTCAATAGCTGCTGGCCTGAAGTTCTGCAGGTTCTTAAAGTTAATCTGAAAGAATGCTGACTATTACCTTCCTGTATTTGTTAAATGCTCTTGGAAGCTGTCCAGAATCAAAGAACTGATGCCCCTCCTGTCAAAGAAAAGACAACAAGACTGATCCCAAGAAAAAAACTGTCATACTTTTGGTCAGTATAATACAAGCATGTAATTCACAGTAAGGCTTTGCACATCCATCAGAAATTATGTACAAAATTTCTTGTCTTCAAATCCAGTCATTGTGAACAATGCATCTTACCTCACCTGTACCTGCCTGTCCACCAAGCTGTAAACAGGTTATACTTTGATGGACAGTTTCCCTATCCAGGAGAAGCTTGTTAACTTTTCTTGTAACTTGACAACACAGAAACTGGGATGTACTTCTGCCTCAGCGGCTGCAAAGCTCTAGGAGACTTAAATGTAACATAAAATTTCCTTAAGTGTTTGTTACAACACTTCAAATTTAGGTGGAAATTAACATCTCTGCATAAAACCTGATAATAATTACTTTTAATTATTCTTGCAAAACAAAATACTCCTACTATCCTAGTTAGCTTGAACTCAAGTTGAACTGCTTCTCAACATTTTCCTGAACATACTTATGGGTGACATTACCTAACCCCATCATCTAACAGAAATTATGGATAATAATAACCCTCATTTAGCATTTTAGGCAGCATCTTTGTAAGCCAAGGGTCATCAAGACACAATATTTAGCAGAACTGGGCTACCCTTGGCTAATGAATGAAAGAACTTCATTTGTATGTGACTTGGGACTAAGTGTGGCAACTGATCTTTCTGCATACTTAGAGTTACGAAACATACTACTGCTCATGTCAGTCAACTATGCCACCATCTGTGAAAGATTTAATCATTTGGCAACTATTTCAAAGCAATGGTGACAAAATATGGCAATTATTTTATATTTTACAAAAATCAAAAGAAAACACTATCAATTGGCAGCCACTTGCATCAACAGTTTCCTATAAAAACTCTGCCACCAAACACCCACAAAAGCATCTACCATGCATGCTTCATGTTCTGGTTTGTACCTTTTGTAAATTGGTTTTAAATGAATTGCTTCAAATCCTTTAAATGATTATTGATTATCAACTTAATCCAGTTATATTTTAATGATGTATGTTTTTGTTGGTAATTTGTACTGCTGCCAGGTATGAGGGATATTTAAAAAGTTCTAAATATTATTGCACTGTACAAATTATTGCACTGTACAACAAAAGTTCTTTATTAGTGAACTGTGCATACCCTCAAAGTACTCCCCACGCACCATTACACTTTCTCAGTCTGATTATCCAATTATTAAATGCCGTTTTTGTATTCACTTTCTGGTATGTTGTTCATATACTGGAAAACTGCTCTTCCAACCACATGGCAGCTTTTGAATCGTCTGCTCCTCAGTGAATCTTTGGTAACAGGATTCAGCCAAAAATACTTGGAGCTAAATCAGGGCTGTATGGAGCATGTGACAAAGGTTGGAAGTCTTTCATGATGGTGGATTCAAATGGCAGTGCATTGTCATGGAGTAGATGGATTCCTTGGGTACTAGAGCACAGATGGGTAGTTTGATTAGTGCTCCACAACTTTTGGCAACACTTTGGAGGCACAAAAATGTCCAGTGACACTAGCAGACTCAGGCACATTATCTTGACAACTTGGTCTTTTGTGTAAAAAAATAATGCGTATAAAACTCTCCTGACAGTTTGACTAGGTTGAGCAATTTGTGGTCTCTGCCTATTTTCTCCAATATAAAATTATTTTCTCTCGAGTCACGTTCAGAAAAGTAAATCCATGTTTGATCACCTGTGATGGTCTCATTCAAATATCTCTGGTCACTCTTTCATATTTGGCATGTAGCTGTTTGGAAATTTTAACTGAGCCTGTTTTTGATCAGACATCAACAAATACTGGACACATCTTGTACAAACCTTTCTAAGCTTCAAATGATTCTTCAATGTATTAAAAACAGCTGATGAAATGATAAACAAAATATCTTCCACCCTGTATTGATTATCTTCATCGACTGAACCCCTTCAAAGCAGCCACTTTCTACTCACCAATCACAGACAACGTTCTTCCATAACGTGGGTCATCATCCATGGATGTACGACCATCATTAAAATGAAAAAACCACCTAAAAATTGCAGGTTATGACAGAGAATAATACATGTAATCTTTATCCAAGTCAGCCTTGATATGACTCAGTTTGCTCAGTAGTAGAATTGTTTCTCCTTCTCCAACGCTTTTATGTCACCATCAACATGCACATATCTCAGGTGTCTAACAGGCTGCACATATCTGCACAGGCTGTCGCAGATCATTTTATAGAATGTTATTTTGCCTACTGAATGGCATTATTGACAGTTTCAAAAAAGCAAAGAAGTTACAAGAAAATATTCAGACTTTTCAAATACCCCTCGTATGTAATCAACAAGACTCAGACAACCAGGTAAGTCAACTGATTTGTTAAGTTGTCTATGAATCAGAAATAACAACGTAAGTGTCAAACAACTTGATCTTGATGCATGCTGATATACATGAAATGGCTGTACTATGATGTGCAGAGGAGTTAATGAGGATTTAATTATTCTGAGCCAACAAAGACAATGAGTTAGAACAATAAGTAGGCAAGGAGTGATTTCCTTGTGTATTGATCTGCTTGATTAGCAAACTGTGATAAGGTAACTGAATTAAAATGGATTGTCAACCATACAAGTTTAAACAGGCCCGCTGCTTAAAAATGATCTTGCAAAAGTTCAGTTGTGAAACAAGAAATAAGTAATAAATTATGGATACAGTGGTGCTTCAATCTTCATTCATTAATTTCACATCAACTGTCATATTTCTACTTATCCATGTTTCTATCTATCTGTCTTTCATTTTCTTCTTCCTTTCTTTCTTTCTGATTCATCTATCTATACCTGCCTCTTACTCTGAAAATCCTTGCTGGTGGGTACAGCAAAATTTATGTACACCATTGTACATCTGGCTATTAAAAATTAAGCTAAATTAATTGTTATTAATTGAAACCAAATTTTGGAGAAAATATGCTTCTTTGATAATACTTACCTAATCATATGACATTAGGAGTACATCCACTACCTCACAAATCCAGCCCCCTCCTCTCCCCCCCAGGTTTGTTTAGAAACCAAAGTGCTAAACATTGTCTGCTTATAGAAGTCAGAGTAGTCTCTGCTTAGATTGTGCGATTGGCATCAAATTTCTTCAATTCATCAGATACTGCTGGAGCAGATGTGCATGCTATTCCTGGGATGTAACTGTGGGGAGGGCTTGGAAGAGTGTGTCTATATTATGAAGGGTAAGTATGAAAGTACTATTGTAAAGAAAAACATATTTTATTCCAAAATTTGGTTACTTCTTCAAATAAGTTACCTGATCATGAGACATTAGGGAAATAGGTATGAGGATGGAATTTCATCCCTAGACCCCAGAGCTGGCCCTATCTCTGGTCTCCTAATATACATGAAGCAGAGTTGAGTCTTGCATGAGATACAAGATAGAGTTAGCAGATGGTTTATGCATGGACACAGTTTGGAGACAAAAATGTTCACTCCTGTAAATCCAGTGAAAGTAGTTTAACCCACATCACAATGAATAAAGCTGCTGAATAACCCAGGAAGGTAGCCTGCTGTGCTGCTGATATAAGTCCCAGCATGTCAAACTGAGCCTTTGGGATGAAAGGTCTCTGATGGAAAAGTAGAGCATGTCATCTCTGACCTCCATCCCACAGCTTGGATGATGTCAGTTAGGAAGCAGTTGTGGTAAAATGCTTTGCAAATAGCAACCACCCTTGTGAGCTGACATGACAAGATCCCTCACCTTGTTCTTTAACAAATGCATTGGGTTAGTTTGTTATAAGCAGAACACATAACCCATCATATTCCGGATGATACAGCCTCAGTGGAAATATCATCCTGTCCTTCCTTGAGTATAGTTACAAGCAACATCTTGCTCTTCTGATCTGCTCAGTGCATTTTAGGTACCACTTAAGAGCTTTTATGGGGTCCTGTAGACACCCATGGGGTGTAGGATCCAAGGAAGATAGAGATTTCACGACAAAGATCTGATTCCCCATGAGCAGGAGCCGTTCTTGGCAATGAAGTGGGATTTGTGAAACTGAACAACTGTAATGGCTGAACTGCAGATAGATCAGATCAACTGACAAGGTGTGTATCTCACTAATCCTGCCTACTTTAGCCAGAATGGCTAGAAAGCATGTTTTGAACCAGAGGCAAGGCAGCTCTAAACACTTATTCAGAAGGTTGCTTATTCAACCACGTCAGAACACATGGAAGATCTTTTTTCAGAGAAAGGGCCAAAGATTTTGGTCAAGACAAGTCAAAGTTTGCAAGAAGGTCAGAGAGGTATTGTTTTGGCCTATATCCTCCATTCTATGATGCCAGAACATGCATAAGATTGTGGAATGGTAGCCCTTGATAGTGACAGGAGATAACTTCTCCTTGAAAAGCACAAAGGAGGTACAATTAGTCCCCATTATAACATGCTTCATTATATTGCAATTCCTGATATAATATGGTACTGCTATGGAAGTGTCAAACACCCAGTCATCAAATTTGGATCATTCCCACTATATCACACAGTTTGGAACATACTGTAGTTCTCAGTATACAGTGGTTTTTGCTATTCCATGGTTTGGTACATACTATGGTTCTCACTATACTGTGGTACAGTACATAACGTGGTTGGCAGTAACGGACCCAACTACTGCATTATAACAAGGAAGAGTTGTAGTTAACTAACTGTGGTACTACGTCTTTTAAGGAAAGTCAATTTTTTTTACATTTTGTTTCTCTGAGAGAATACTCCCCTGATCACATTAATGTTAGGAAATAAGCTCCACTACCTCTCGAAACAAGACAAAAATTTCACCTTTGCCAGCTATATTATCATATAGACAAAGGGAAGAAACTCTTCTACATTACCTCCCCTTACCACTTGCTAGGCAGCTACCCATCAACTGGATGTTTACCAGTTTAAGCTGAGTGATACATTCATGCAACTCCTTGTATATGTGGTTGTGGGAGTGAAGTGGGGTGTGGAAAGTTTTAATAGTAAGGTATAGATTCTCAGAGAAACATAATTTACTACAAAAATTACTTTCTCCTTCGAATACATTTCCTGATTACATTAATGTTATTAGAATAGGTAACAGGTGGAGGAAATGCATGAGCATCTGACCTATGCCACGGGAACCCTTGAAGGATAAACCACTCTCCTAACATGAAGGCAGCACAGCTGATGGTAATGTAACACGTGATGTCAATGCACAGATACAGAAACGAATAACGTTTTCTTAATGAGAAAAACAATCAGGTGAATCCAGTGTAAGCACTACACCTATGCCCATGGGCAGGTTGTGCTGACATCAACCAGGTCTGGAGGTCATCTGGGGCACAGCCACTGGACCCACCAGATTCAATTCTTGTCTGCAATGCTAATCTCAGATACAGAAACTTTAGATGGCCGACTGTGCATGCCAGCCAACAGCTTCTATTGTCTTAAATCAAAACATTGCCTTCAAACAGGCTCGCAGAGATTGTTCCAATCTTATGAGCTGATATTTTCATGAGACATATCTGGTTATGTGAGACCTCAGGGTACACAAAGTGAATAACCACTTCAGCCATGATGCCTTGGATTGATTGGTTATATCATTGTTCCCGGCCTTCAGCGGAAGAAACAGACATTAGGCCCCACAATCAATCTCTGTGCATTTCAAGTTGAGAGCATTGACCAGGTCTTACACTGCCACCTTTCTTGACATATCAGTCATGGAGAGGGAGCAGATGACCACTTTCTAGTTGCCTGCCAACAGAAACTAATTCCTTACTGTGAAGCCCAGTTGTATCACCAGAGCCTTGGAACCATCAGAAAACATGTTTTACATGATAGTAGCTTCAGTGAGGTTTAGCTAATGGCTAAATGCTCAAACTTAAAACTTATCTGAGTTGAACCAAGTCAAACCCCACAAAAGAGTCCACTCATTAAACAAGGCGAGTGAGCTGGGTCTATTCACATCAAAATTGGGCATTAAGTCGAAAATTTTCTTATCATAGGCTATATCGCCTCTACCATGATGCCTGAATGTGTCAGAAATCATGCTGCAGTAGCCTCTGATAGAAATAGGAGCTAGCCTTTTCTCCCTAAAAAGCCAGAAAAAAGTTCACCAGCTAAGGAATCAAGTCACTCAAAGGGATGATGCTGTTGCTTGTGCACCAGTCCCTGAACATCCACCACTTCTTCCTCAAGAGATTTTCTCCACGATCAAACTTTCAATATTCTGTCTACACAGATTCTTCTGACAATAGCCAGGCATGAAATAGAAGCTTGTTCTGGCAGGGATGACACTCCTGCAAGTGGGGCTGTTTGAGTACGTTGGACTTTGCTGAGATCTTCCAGAGAATGTCTATTATTTTTAGATCGAGTAGATCATTCACCCAGGATTTGCCCTACCTGAGAGGGGCTATCAGAATCATTTTGTTGTTCTGTCCACTCATTTTTTGTATTATCTGCGGTACTAGAACAGCAAGGGGATAGGCATAGCCCCAAACCCCACCCCAATTGACTTAAAGAGCATCCATGGCCCAGGCTTCTCGATCCAGAACTGGACAAACAAATGTAGGCAATTTGTGGTCCCACCTTGTAAAAAAGTTCATCTTTGATTGCCCTCAAAGCGTGCAAATCCACTGAAAGACCAAAGGTTGAACAGACCACTCTGTGTGAATAGTCTAGCCCCTTCTCAACCATAAGCCTGCTGGGAATGTGTCTCACCTGGACTGTGATCTTTAGCTGGGAACACCAGACCAGAAAGTCCAAGACAGACTACACAGGTTGGGTGATTTTATTTGCCCACATCTCCCACTGGAGGAGGTTGGATACCACCGCCAAGTTACTCTCCCACAAATTTGATCCTTACTGAAATGAAATGCATTTCTTTCTTTTTTTTCACTATGGCCTTCATTTCCAAAAGGTTGATATGAAGTGATTTCTCCAGTTGCCACTGACGACAGTGAGGTGAGGCAACAGGTAAGGCCCCTCAACCATACGAGCTGGCATCTGTACAAACAGTAATCTCCATTTGGGGCATCTGTGTCATCCAAATATGTTGCCATCACTGCAGATAAAGTTGACCAGAAAATGGCAATGATACAGTTGATGGTCTTTGTGAATGCCTATGAACTGATGTTAAGACTGAATTGGAGTACATGGAATCTATATATAGTTCCTTGGAAGAGAAATCTGAAGGAACCTGCATGAAGCTGGGTGAATAGAGACATGAAAATATGTCTTGGTTAGATCCAGACTGATCGCAAATTTTTCCCTTTTGACTGTGCCATTTCCAATTAGAATCTTGGTGCTGCTATGTACTTGTTGAGTCATCCAAGGTATGTAACCGGCCAGAGCTTTTTGATGGCTTTGAGCCCAATGAAAAACCTGGAGTAAAACCCAGGGGAGTTCACTTTGAAAACTCTCTCCAATACCTGCCTGTTGAGTAGAGAGCATATCTCCTTCTGCAAAATCTCCAGTTTCTCTGGATCTAATGGAATGTCCATCAAGGAAGGGGAAGACAAAAGTTGAATGGGCTGGATAAACAAAATCATAAGGCAATGTAGAACAACTTGGATCACCCATTTGTTTTTCAGATAAAGGCGGATCCAAGGTTGCCAAAAATGAAGGAGTCCTTGTGCCAACAGGCAGATTGGTAGAGGGTGGTGCAGTTGGCAAGTCATTGGCAATTGTTGGGAAGGTTGGAGAAAGAGAAACTTTGCTTCCTATCCTCTTTGTTAAACTGCCTCATAAATTGTGGGACTTATTGGTGCCTGAATTTAGACTGAGGCTGAAACTGCTGCTTTTGGGCAGTGTTCGGTCATCTGTTTTGTTGCTGATGATCATCTCTCCATTACAGCTGAGACTGATGTGGCCTAAAAACTGGAGGGAGGTGGCAAGGTAAATTGGATTGGAAGTTCTTGTGCTGCCAGCTTCCATACTGATTCAATTCTACTGCTGAACAGCAATTGTATACCAAAGGATATTGATCACAGAGCAAGGGAATGAGGCTTCAGTCAAGATGTGCAGATAATGGCGTCTCATCTTACCAGATCTAAATTCACCAAAACCTCCAGGGCATTAGCCATGGAATGGTGTGCAGCCCTGTTAATTAACGTGGCAATATGGCCCAAGGATTCCCATGCATGAATGATACAGAGATGATGCCAGGATTTTATATAAAGGGGGGATCTACCTTATTGTCATCATAATAAAGGTGGGGGGTAGAAAAAAAGGGGTAGGCTATTTTTTACTAACATGAACTCTGCCCAAGTTCACTTTCTTGAATCAGTGCTTTGCTGATGATTATGCTGGATTTATTATCTGTTCCATAATGTTGTATTATGGTTTTAAGCCCATCAATGCCATAGTCTACTTGTTCATCTTTGCTCAGAAATGAGAACCATCTCAGTCCAAGTACTTGGAAACCTTTCGCAACAGATGTATTTTCCTGAAGAAATCTCTGCTTTATTTCATGTTTCAAAACTACAATGAAATCTTTTCTAATTGCTTCAAATCCTGATTTCACATAATTTATATCTTTTTTCTCTTATCCAAGTTTAATACCTTACAAGGTGATGGTCACATTTTCACCACTGTCCTTCTCAGTTTTTAGTTTGTTCTGCAATTCTTGCTGATAAATATCCTTTCCAGACTTAGTCCTGTCAGCAGTTACAATAAATCCATCAAGTGTTGGTTGAACAGATGCAATATCAAGTTGTGTCTTCTGAAAAACCATAATTAAGGCAGCAAGTGATGGAATCAAGCTCATGTGGAGATATAGTACTAGAACAAACTTATAGCTAGTGAGCTGTAGCAATAGTTCCTTACATTTCTTACTGTCACTTTTGTGCTTCTCAAAGTAAGAGACAATTGGTTTCCAAGACTGGAAAACAGCTTCCAGAGCACTATAAAAGGCCATCCACCTTATTTCATGAACTTTTTTCATTGAATAGAAGGATGAATTAAGACCATCTTGTATTTTCTTCAATTCCAGAGTCCCTGAAGAAGATTTACTGAAATAGTGAAAGTGTTTCATTACCTCTTGAAATATTACTTCAAGGTAAGTTACTTTTTCAGCAACTTTGACTGAACATAAGTCAAGTCTGTGAGCCATACAATGAATTGCAATACAGTTATGGTTCATCTGTTTAATTCTTGTAGCTACACCACTTTTAGACCCTGTCAGGATTGATGTTCCATTGCTCCCAAAGGCAATCATATTCTCCAAAAAAATGCCACTATCTTTAAGAAATTGGAATAATAAACCAAACAAGACCTCTGCTGTTGTATTAACTTCCTTCACTTGAAGGTTATCAAGAAACTAAGGTTACCAAGCAACGATGTTTGTGCATCTAAAATGTCACTGACAACTTTGCCATAAACAACAGGTTTTTTTCTTCACAGATATATCTGTATTTTCATCTATCATTATTGTGACAAATTCACTTTGTTGAAGTCTTTTGTCTCTGTCAGCCTGTATAACCTCAGGGTAGACATGTACAAATTCTTCTCCAGAGATTCATGACTCATGGCATTGTTTACAACATTAAGAGATGAAAGTGCATCACACCCATTTGCTCACTGCAATTTCAACAGAGAAGGGTACTCTGAAATGGGAACATTTTCAAGGGCAGTAAAATATGCTGCCCTCATCACACATACAACTGCATTAGACATTTCAGACTCTTTCTTTAAAACACTGGAGGCAGTGGCTTCAAAATCAGACCTGAGTACATTAGCCTTTAATGCCTGCATATAATCTTATGACAATGTGTGTTGTGTAAGAGTCGACATCCTAAAATTCAAAGAGCCGATTTCTGATGTAAAAGGGTTACTTTCCCCACAACTTCTGCAAATATTATACAACATACCTCCTGTCTTGGTGTTATGTTGTAAGCATCTGTACTGCAACACCCAAGAGTTCTGAAACCTAATTCTGGTTTCTTCTCTGGTGGTTCATTAACCTAGCATCTGACATTTTAGAATTATCATCCTTCATTTCACGAAAAACTCCACTACATCCTTCACTTTCTTTATTCTGCCATACACTTCACACATACCCGACACCACTTACTTGAAGCTGAAAATAACCGGAAATTTTGTGCCCAGCTATGCTGACTACAATTTACTATATCACCTTCAGGAAATGGATCAAAGTTTGCATATGTGCAAATGAGAGGAAATGACATTAACTGCATATGTGCAAATGAGAGAAAATGGTATTAATTGCAAATGTGCAAATGAGAGGAAATGGCATTAATTGCATTAAGTGCAAATGAGAGAAAATGGCATTAACTGCAAATGTGCAAATGAGCAGAAAGGGCATTAATTGCATATGTGCAAATGAGAGAAAATGGCATTAATTGCAAATGTGCAAACAAGAGGAAAGGGCATTAATTGCATATGTGCAAATGAGAGAAAATGGCATTAATTGCAAATGTGCAAATGAGAGGAAAGGGCATTAATTGCATATGTGCAAATGAGAGGAAAGGGCATTAATTGCAAATGTGCAAATGAGAGGAAAGGGCATTAATTGCAGAAACCCTCTTGGACACACGTGTTTATTCTATAAATAATTAGTAAGATTTCCAAACATCCTTTTGTATTAAGCTATATATGCACTTTGGAACAGACAGGTATTTTGATCAAATAAATATCCTTAATTGTTACATTTTTTTAGATTCCTATTTATTCAATTTATCTTAACATGTAAATATAAATTATAGGCTGCACAGAGTACATTTTTACATGTGCAACTTTGAACTAATTTGCTGGATTTCTCTCATATTGCTGCTTTCCAATTCATAAAATATTTGTGCGATCTGCACACTCACATGCCCTTGCAGCATCTCTGACAATGCCCAGTCTAGCATAGAAGAGGTGGCCAACATGTTCTGCACCAACTTGGAGGTGAAGTGAAAAACCTGTCAATCCACCTAATAAAACAGCGGTGCTGACATGTTCACCAGCACGATGTTTTTGTCCAAGTTCGGCAAGTCAGTACTGTATATGTCTGAGTGCATGAGGTACCTGTAAGACAAAAATTATGCTGGTAACTGACTTTCTAAAAAGAAAGCCTTTGAGTTCCCTGGGTCCCAGATCATGTCTGACAGACAATTGAAGATCTGTTTGATCTTTGCTGACTGCGGTAGAAGATGGAAGGCGGGATCCTGGTCCTCATCTTCAACATCTCCTGAAGCTGTAACCATTCAGGCTTGACTCACAGTTGGCAATCCGAAGGTGGTAAAGCCAGGTTAATCTCTTCAATGGCCGCTCTGAAGCTGAACTACCTTTGCTCCATGGTGGGGTTGGAGTAAGCCAACTGATCAAGGTTGTCCCCATAGGGGCTGTCCTCATAGGGGCTGTCCCCATAGGGGCTGTCCTCATCAGGCATTGCTTCCATGTCCACGTATATGATACCCGGCAGCATGGACGAAGCAGTGCAATAGTCCCTGTGCTTGGCATGGTATCTATCCATCAGATAAACTGTGAACAACAGACCTACTGGTTAAACTGGTGGCCTGCCAAGTGGCACAGCTTGTCTTCCACGTATGGATAGCTAGAAGGGCAGTCAGAAAGTGTGATGGATGGTCGGCTCAAAGTTAGTCAAATGAAGTGTGAAATATTCATCTATGATGAAGATAGAGCAAGAAATAGTCAGAAAAATAGGTGGAGTATACTTCTCTGGTGTGAGAAGACTTCAAAGATTCATTCAATTGATGAAATGGCACAAGTGGAATTGGAACTTAGGAGGCCTCAAGAAAGAGTGTGTTTCCTTCTATCAAGGGGGAGACTACTCTCATCTGACTTCCACCTTGTGAAGCAGATGCCTCTTAGCATGTTTGTTGCTAAAAATAGCCTGGAAGGGATGGATTTGAGGGTAGTGGGTGCACTCCTAATGTATTATGATCAAGTAATGTATTTGATGAAGAAAATTTCCAGTGTGAGCACTGCATATATGCACATCTCTAAACAGTAAAACTTCAAAAATGTGAAGTACTTCATCCCAAAATTTATTAGGGCTGTTCCATTTAAACATACCTGGTTCCCAGGGAAGGCAGTTTTTTCAAAAATACATGCCAGGGTACTTAAATTACTTAGGTCATATGAAAATGATGCCATATTCAGAATTGCATCTTCTGAAAATTCGTATTCAATCTCTGATTAATGGAAATTACAGACTTGATCTAAAAAAAATGTATTAGTTATGACACTAACTTACCTTGGACTCTGCTTTGTACACCTTTTTGATGCCTTCAAAATCCACATTTCTCCTTTCATCCTATTGAGTAATAATAGAAAATATGAATAATTTTATTTTTATTTTCGTTATTGAACTACTAAGCTACTACAGTGTCAATGTATGATGTTTTGTTAATGCTGATCATTATGAATATTAGTCATACTCAACCAGGCTCTCATGTGGTTCCATGAGATCTACAGCATACAAGGGTCTGGTAAAATGCCTGCATTTATCATTTACTGACAGAAGGTGCTTCAGTTAAACTTTGTACAAGCGAAACAGCAAAAACATTTCTCAATATCTCCAAAATGTATTGAGACACAATTTCTGCGATCATTCATACCAAAAATTCTAGTTTAAAAGGATATCATTAAACATCATGTTGCTTACAGATGCCAATGCAGGAGGCATGTCTTAATCAGCCAATGTAGGACGTGTGTCACAACCAGAAAATAAAACTGTCAATGTTTACAAGAAACTTTACATCATCTCATCATCACAATGATGTTTTATGTCACCTCATCTCACAGCCAATCAAATCAATTTTCTAAATTTTGGGAAGCCTTGTTCTTGCATTATGAGGAAAATGTTACCAGAACCTCATTTGACAGAGATCTCACAGAGTCACATGCGACTCGGACTGAATGAGATTATAGGAGAATATAGTTTTACCTCCAGTAACACTGGTCTATGAAAGTCTAGTGGTTCCTATACTACTTTTTCTTCATGCAGGTCATAGAACTTAGCTTCTCAGTCTTTTACAGCCAGTTACATTAATTTCTTTACTGTACACAATTTTCGCTCATTTTAAGGTATGAATTTGTAGTGGAGAGGAGCAGAGTATTGGCCTTTAACACTGTATCCATCAACTGTCTAATTTTGAATCCTGGCAGACACAATCCAAACTATCTCCCATATTTTTGCTGAAAGCTACTGTCAGAAGCATGTGATATATAGCCGAACTCTTATAAGCAGTATATTTGCATATTGTAAGCAGAAAAATGGACTATATATGCATTAAGAAATTGTTAAATGTATTCAAATCAGGCAAGGCACTTTAATTTTAAGAATTTAGTACAAAACTGTCGGCATGTTGATCCTGCCATAGGCACAGACCATATTTTATGATGGTACATGCGATCAACATAAACTATGATAGTGGTACTAGCTCAAGATGTTCTGGACATGCTTGAAATGATAGTACTTGATCATAATGAGAACACTCACTCAAAAAGAGCTATATAATTGAGTGTACCCTAAATCAGTCTTAGTCACTAAGTCATGTGATGCATTCCAAAAGGTATGATTGATGCCTTGATGATTAGGACTCAGTCTAGTGTTGTGTTTATGTCTTGCATTATTCACAAATTACTCCATTGAATTTTAAAAAATGAGGTGAAATGAATAACTGAACATTCAAATCTGGATACTTTTCTGCAAATATTCAAATAGGAAATTGGTATTCAAATATTTGTTTGTTCACCTAGCAAGTCTGGCAGCCTTTAGTAAATTCTGTAACAGAAACAAGCAAGTAAAAATGTCAACTATACAACACTGAATTAATATACTGGCATCCTACCAGTTCTTTTTAAGAATACAAACGTTATTTAACTTTTCACCAACAAATTTCAGAATAATTGTATTACTTATATTACTTTACCTCAAACTTGGTTGAGGTAGGAAACTAGTTACGTTATATTGTACCATTTACAGAAGCCCCTAGGCAATTTCACACCTGTTGCAATATACATCTTATGTTTTAGCTAAGGTCCATACCTGTGCACAAGTTTCAGTTAAAACAATTAATAAATATATCTGAATATTAGTCTCTGAGCAGAAAATCCCTATGTAAGTTTGCTTGTCATAGACTTCCATATAGCCATTTATTGATGATGCTAATTTTCAAGTTTGGCATTGATACAAATCTATTTACTGCAAGCCTTGCTACAATCATGTCTTTCTAAAGTGAAAACTCATTGTTCATCCTTGAACACCATGTATGACAAATTAATCTGTAACAGGGAAAAATGCATGGCCAGAACAGGGCTCAAACCTGAGATCTTCCTAACTCTAGATGGGTGCTCTACCACTTGAGCTACAGAGCCAACATGCCCAGTCCTACCCATTACACTTTCTTCCTGCCTTTTTGAGGCATGTCCCTGTGTCTTAGTGTCCAACTTTCACTTAACTGCATCCTCCCAAGCCAGTTGGAGGTGGAGATGTGGAATCCTGTCAGATGTAACTGGGAAAATTGCATGGCCACCCTTGGGCTCAAACCTGGGACCTCGTTAACTCAAGACGGGTACTCTACCACTTGAGCTATCTGAGCCGACATCCCCAGTCCTACCCGTTACACATCAATGCTGCATGGATAAAGTGCTTAACAAATGTGGTCAGTTTGAGATAATTAAATAAATTTTAAATTTAATTTTTAAAAAGATAACGCTTAAGATGACAATTTATATATTTATATTATAGCACTGAGTTTCTTGTTTTCTTTGCACCTCCATAGTTATGGGTTCAGTCTCTGGTTCAGGGTACATGCAAGAACAGTGGGTGCCCATCTAGTGCTGGAGGTTTCCTTAAACTGGGTTCCCTGGTTTCTTTATACTTACACATTATGCAATGGCAGATATGGGTCTATGCAGTTTGTTAGGAGTAATCAGTAGAACAAACAAGATAGAATCTTGATCGGCTGGTGTATTATGTGATGGCAGATCTGGGTCTATGTTGTTTGCAGTTGGACTTGACTTATACTCAGGTATGTACAGTAAATGTGGGTATGGTCAATGATCCCACTAAATTGGCTTAATTATGTTCTCTCATTGATACATCATTTTTTTTACTTAATTTTATTTCTAAACAGATAAGAACCAATCCCAGTGTGAGTTAACACCATTACATACCCTAATCTATATTTTTGTCTACTACATACCCCATTGTGATAGTCCTGTTTGTAACATATCTCAGTAAACAAGTTACCCTATTCTGACAAGTCTTGTTTGTAACATATCTCAGTATGCAACATACCCCATTAATACAGTCCTATTTGTAACATATATCAGGATACAGTTTCCCCATTATGATGCAAGTCTTGTTTGTAGCATATCTCAGTATACAACATACCTCATTATGACACAAGTTTTGTTTGTAACATATCTCAGTATACAACATACCTCATTATGACACAAGTTTTGTTTGTAACATATCTCAGTATACAACATACCTCATTATGACACAAGTTTTGTTTGTAACATATCTCAGTATACAACATACCTCATTATGACACAAGTTTTGTTTGTAACATATCTCAGTATACAACATACCTCATTATGACACAAGTTTTGTTCATAACATATCTCAGTATACAACATACCTCATTATGACACAAGTTTTGTTTGTAACATATATCAGTATACAACATACCCCATTATGACACAAGTTTTGTTTGTAACATATATCAGTATACAACATACCCCATTATGACACAAGTTTTGTTTGTAGCATATCTCAGTATACAACATACCTCATTATGACACAAGTTTTGTTCATAACATATCTCAGTATACAACATACCTCATTATGACACAAGTTTTGTTCGTAACATATATCAGTATACAACATACCTCATTATGACACAAGTTTTGTTTGTAACATATATCAGTATACAACATACCTCATTATGACACAAGTTTTGTTCATAACATATCTCAGTATACAACATACCTCATTATGACACAAGTTTTGTTCATAACATATATCAGTATACAACATACCCCATTATGACACAAGTTTTGTTTGTAACATATCTCAGTATACAACATACCCCATTATGACACAAGTTTTGTTTGTAACATATATCAGTATACAACATACCTCATTATGACACAAGTTTTGTTCATAACATATCTCAGTATACAACATACCTCATTATGACACAAGTTTTGTTCATAACATATATCAGTATACAACATACCCCATTATGACACAAGTTTTGTTCATAACATATATCAGTATACAACATACCCCATTATGACACAAGTTTTGTTTGTAACATATCTCAGTATACAACATACCTCATTATGACACAAGTTTTGTTCATAACATATATCAGTATACAACATACCCCATTATGACACAAGTTTTGTTTGTAACATATCTCAGTATACAACATACCCCATTATGACACAAGTTTTGTTTGTAACATATCTCAGTATACAACATACCCCATTATGACACAATTTTTGTTTGTAACATATCTCAGGAAACAACATACCCCATTATGACAGTCTTGTTTTCAACATATCTCAGTATACAACATATCCCATTATGACAGTCTTGTTTGTGACATATCTCTGTAAAAGGTGACTTAGCATTTTAATGTGGTACACTTTTATGGCTCTTGTAAATCACAATGTAATGAGAGAGTAATATAACATTGTAGTACCTGGTTTTACAATAGACCAAAAATTCAGAAGATACAATTTAATTAAAATTTAAATTTAGAATAAAATTTATCTAACTCACCTCAGTCATGGAGTAGAAGTCATCCACTCCAGCATGTTCTACAAAACTCAGCAGCTCAATCTCATACATAACTGGAAGAGAAGAAAAACACTCATCAAAGAGATACTATGCAAAGTTAAGCAAGACCTGAATTCAGTAGAATACCATGTCTCATGTTCTCTGCCAATAATTGACCACTCCCCATAAAGAACTGAAAAGTAAGTCATTTGATGTAGTTTGATATCAGCAAAATGGAACTCCTTAAGATGAATGATTCAATAAAGTTTCATGACTGAACATGCAATGCTTTTTGTAACATGCAAATGCCTGTTCATGCAACTTTTTGCAACATGCAAATGACTGTACATGCAACTTTTTGTAACATACAAATGACTGTACATGCAACTTTTTGTAACACGCAAATGCCCGTAAATGCAACTTTTTGTAATATACAAATGCCTGTACATGCAACACTTTTTGTAACATGCAAATGCTTTTAAATGCAACTTTTTGTAACATGCAAATGCTTGAACATGAAACCTTTTGTAACATGCAAATGCATGTACAGGCAACTATAACATGCAAATACCGGTACATGCAACTTTTTGTAACATGCAAATGCCTGTAAATGCAACATTTTGTAACATGCAAATGACTGTATATGCAACACTTTTTGCAATATGCAATGACTGTACATGTAACACTATTTTCAATATGCAATGACTGTACATGTAACACTATCTGCAATATGCAATGACTGTACATGCAACACTATTTGCAATATAGAGGTGAATACAAAAATACTTTCACACATAATTTCTTTTTATCATTATTGAAGATGCCAACACTGCCTGAAAATAATCAACTACATCTTGCCTATTATTTGCATGCATGACCAAAAAATGGGTTGACAGAAGGATCAAATTGGGAGCATGTGCATGACAGTGCATTCTGTCTGTAGTACCATATATACTTTTTTACAAGTCTGGTCCAACTGCAAACAACATAGACCCAGATCTGCTGGCACATAATGCAACAGCAGATCTGGGTCTTTGTTGTTTGTTCTACTGATTACTCATAACAAACCACATATACCCAGATCTGCCAGTACATTATGTGATGGCAGAACTGGGTCTATGCAGTTTGCAGTTGGACCCCAAGTTATTAGCGAGTATATACGGTATTCAAAATCTAATAATTATGGAATAAATGTTTTGGTTGCAAGTGGTCAAATATAGCTTTACAGAGTATTAAAACATGACATCAAGGTGTATGATAGTGAAAACTGAGAAAAGTCAATCAAGCATTTGGAATGAACTTCTCAGTTTTAGAATCAAAATTTTATTGTATTTTAGTTATATGCTAGATTTGTATTGGATTAGTATAACTTTTGGACAAGTTGCACATAGAGATGCAATTTATATGAAATAATTCCACAATTAGTAGAACTTTAGTAACTAGTTAGGTATTTCATATAATGAACAAAATTATGAGTTTTGCTAATTGATGGACATAATTTTGCTAATTGATGGACAGAGATAAAAGCATGCACATATGTACACCCTCAGTGAACGTCAACCATTCCTATGCAACAGTTTGGAGTGGGTTACATAGCACATACCCCCTTAATTTACCAAAATAGAGTATAATCAACGATTGCATAGCTCCCCTCAACTTTCACTAGTCTCCAGTAGCCATTGTAAACATTATCATGCAGAAAATAAATTCACACTAAAATGAATTTGGTCCCTTTTCTAACTGATGAATTTTTGCCATCTTTTATCTTTGCATTTGAATTTGTAATTATTTTACAATGTGAAATTTGAACAATTGATTGGCACTATATAGCCAGTATTGTGCTGAACTATTGTAAAACCAGCTACCTACCTACCTAGGCACCCACCTACCTACCTACCTACTGTGACAAGGAATACAAGACATAATAGAATAGAAAATAACATTCATTCTATCATATTATAGTAGAGGTAATAAGCTGATAAGAAACAGATCAATGTTGTGTTTGTATTAATTTTGTAAAATCATTGTTTTTAAAATCTGCTTGAAAAGCTATTATCAGTGTCCACCCCTAGAAGCCAGATATTACTGGGTGAAAGTTGTAGGCTTTGAGTAACCTTGCAGAGACAGCCAGGAGTAGATAGTTCATGCATCAATAATTACCTTGATTAACCACTACAGGTGAGGTCTCACATGAAAAGCATGCAGTCTACTCATCTAAGTCCTATACTCATTCGCATGTACAATACAGTTATCCTGCTGCCTGTAATACATCACAACATACAATGTATTAATATGGAAAAAAAATTACCATTGAATAAGCATATTTATTCCAACTGCCAACCACACTGGTCAGAAAGGATCTACTGACTAGGCTAGAATGTATACAAGTCTAGCATGGATGAATCAATGTCACCATAAACACAAATACCTAACTCATGTTAGTAAAGCATAAAATCTAGGTCAAAGTGACCTTCTTTGGTTTTAAGGGCATGACAGTAACAGAGATGCATCCAATTATCAAGTTTAATGATTGGAACATAAACAGCACCCAAGAAATGAACTTTTAACGCAAAATTTGAACAAAGTCACTGAGCATTAAATAAACGTCACAGAGACTTCTTTTGTCAGAAAAAAAATGTATTACTTATCAAGATGCATCCACTCACCAAGTTTCATGATTCTAGGTAGGATAGTATGCATATAGCATGCCCAAAACTCAGGTGGTCATGAACTAAATGCAAAAACTTTACCAAAGGAAATAAGAGCTGAAATGTAGGTCACTTATGTGCCTTTTTTGATGAAAGAGCAAGGTAGTAACAGAGATGCATATCATCATCAATTTCATGATTCTAGCATGAACAGTGTCTTAGAAATGAACATCAAACACAAAATTTATCCCAAGTCAGTGAAGCACAACACATGATCAATATTGACCTACTACTGAAATGAGGGTGTAGAGTTCATTAAGATGCATCCCCAAGTTTCATAATTCTATATATGATAGTGTGCACAGAGTGTGCCAAAGCCTATGTGGTCATGAGCTAAATGCAACAACTAACCTAAATCAGTAAAATATGAAATATAGGTCACAGTGACCTTTTTTGGTAGGGGTGTGGTGCTAAGAGAGATATATACAATCACATAGTTTAATGATTACAGCATGAACAGCAAAAACATAAAATTGAACCAAAGTCAGTGAAATGTTAAACAGGTCACAGTGACCTACTTTTAAGATGAGACTGTAGTACTCAAAAAGATGCATATTATTTCAGGTATAGCAGTATTATACAGTAGATAAAACACCAATGTGGTCATGAGCTAAATGCAAAAACTTAACATAAGCCAGTAAAATGTTAAATGTAAGTCACAATCATGTGTGACCTTCTTTTGTTGTAAGGGTGTAGTACTAACAGGGATGATACAATCATATAGTCTGATGATTCTAGCATAAACAGTGCTTGAGACCGAAACCAGTGCAGTTAAGCATGAAATATGGGTCACAGTGACATACTTTTGTGATACGGGTGTACTACTCACCATGATACATCCCCGCACCAAATTGCATTAATCTGGTTTTGAGCTAAACCCAAAAACTTACCTAAGCCAGTAAAATGTGAAATTTAGGTCACAGTGACATTCTTTTGTGGTAAGGATGTGGTACTAATAGAGATGCATACAATCATCTAGTTTGATGACTCTAGCACGAACAGACCCTGACAAATTAATTTAAACACACAATTTACCCCAAGACAATGAAGCATGAAATATAGGTCACAATGACCTACTTTTGTGATCAGAGTGTAGTACTCATCAAGATGAATTCCTCCACCAAGTTGCATGAATCTAGGTATAACAGTTTATAAACAAAATGCTAAGACCCATTTGATCTTGAGTTAAATGTAAAAACTTAACCTAAGTCAGTAAATTGTGAGATGTAGGTCACAGTGACATTCTTCTGTGGTAAGGGTATGGTACTAACAAAGATGCATACAATCATCTAGTTTGATGATTCTAGCATAACAGAGCTTGACAAATAAACTTAAAACACAAAATTTAACCAAAGTCAGTGAAGCATGAAATATAGGTCACTATGATCTACTGTTGTGATGAGGGTGCAGTACTCATCTAGATGCATCCCCTCACCAACTTTCATGAATTTAGGTATAACAGTATATATACAGGGTGCAAGAAACCAAAAACCTAGTTGGTCATAAGCTAAATGAAAAAAACTTGACCTAAGCCAGTAAAATGTGAAATGTAGGTCACAGTGATCTTTCTTTGTGGTAAAGGTGTGGTACAAACAGAGATTCATACAATCAAATAGTTTGATGATTATATCATGAACAGAGCTCAACAAATAAACTTGAACCATAAAATGTAACCAAAGTCAGTGAAGTATGATTTATAGGTCACAGTGAGCTACATTTAAGGGTGTAGTCTCATCAAGATGCATCCCCTCACCAAGTTTCATTATTCGAGGTATAATAGTATTTATACAATGTGGAAAAACCTGAATGAAACACAAAAATTTAACACAAAATATAAAATTAATGTACATGTATGTACAAATTTAGACCCCTCCCCAGGCAGTAGGCGCTATGAAACCCACTCCAAACTGTTGCCTAGGACCTAGGAAAAAAGAATGGTTGATATTTAGCGAGGGTGTACATATGTACATGCTTTTATCTGTGTGGACGCGGAAGTAGACACTGGTGGTAGTATAACAGCTTATCTCTACTTCATAGGGGTGAGCTAAAATTAAATCTCTTATTCAAAGAAATACTTGGGTCACAGAAAGTACCGTATATACTCGCATATAAGTCCAACTGCAAACAACAAAGACCCTGATCTGGTGTCGCATAATGCAACAGCAGATCAGGGTCTATGTTGTTTGTTCTACTGATTACTCCTAACAAATTGTACAGACCCAGATCTGATGATGCATTATGCTATGGCAGATCTGGGTCTATGCAGTTTGCAACTGGACCCAACTTATAAGCAAGTATATACCATATTAAAAATCTGATAATTGTGAAACTATAACACTTTGGTTGCATGTGGCCAAATATAGCTTTTAAGAGCATTAAAAACGACATCAAGGTGTATGATAGTGAAAACTGAGAAAATTCAGTGCTGTGGGCCTAACATTTTAGTTTGAATTTTCAAAATCATGAAAAGGCTTTATACTGGAACTGATCAAGTCATCTGAACAACCATTTGCACATGGATATGCATTACACACAAGCAGATATAGTAGAATACTTGTTGCTTACTTGTAGCATCTTCTGGAATCCGTGGTGGACAGCCGTAATTCCCATAGGCATATAAAGGTTTGATGATAAATCGGGACAGTTCACCCTTTTTCATGGTGGATACAGCAATATCCCAGCCCTCTATCACCTCACCTGTAAAACAATTATTTTTTCTCCTAAATGTATAGTCTGGCCAGTTCCAAATGATTTGACACAAAACTTTGTTATGTCAGCTATTTCAAAACATAGGAATTTTATCACAGATATGATATCTTAAAGAGTGAGAAAAAAATCTCACAGAATTGTGGACCATCTCGAAGTCCCACTCCCTGAGTTCAATATTTCACAGAAGGTGATACTTTTTTTTATATTTCTGTAAAATTTATTGACTTATGATACAAAAGGTAAAGACCACACCTCTGCAAGTGTTTTTATAATTAAATGCCATTTGAGTAAACCTGAATATGGAACATAATAAAAATTGATAATTTCAATCATTAGTGTGTACATATTCCATACCATCAGCAACTTACTAACATATGGTTAAAGTGAACCCAAGGATAGTTTGTTTGCATTTAGCATCAATGAACAAGGATGACATCCAAAAAACAAGAGGACCATGTGGTCTGAGATTGCTCACCTATCAACCTAATAGCCAAATGCAAGAGCAGTTGGCCAAAAAATCTGGTCTGAAGAATGCTTTCTGCGTAAATTTCTTCCAATGCGATTAAATGCATATGTTTTGTAAATAATTTCTTTTAGGTTTCTCTAATTTTTTTTATATCTACATCCATATTGATGGCACATCAGCCTCATTTGTCTAATACTGAAAAGCCCTTATGCTTGGATGCTTTCTGTCAGTTTGTCAAATACTGCTGAGTATTTTTTTTTTTTTTTTTTTTTTTAAAGTTTTCTTTTATTTTTAGCAATGTGGCCACATATAATGGCAGATCATCATCATTTCTACAAACCTGAAAGGCCTTGAATTACGATGATTTGTGTCAAATTTTGTAAAATTGTGTTGAGTGGTTTCCGAGAAGTTGTTGTTAAAAAGGTTTTCAATTTTGGCAACAGCAGCAATATTTTATATCCAATCAGCATAATTTGTACATCCGTGAAAACCCTTCATGTAGTGATGATTTCTATCAAATTTGGTCAAATTCTGTTCAACAGTTTTTAAGAAAAAGTCATTTAATGGCTTTTCTATCTTTATTATTGACAGCCATATCTGATGGCAGGTCAGCTACATTTGTATAAACTGAAAAGGCTTTCAAGCAAAAATTCTTTCTGTCAAATGTAGTCAAATTCTGTTGAGCAGTTTTTAAGAAGTCATTTAAAGACCTTATTTGAAGGCAGATCTGCATCATATAACTGAACAAACCTGAAAGCCCTTTATGCCAGAAAATTGTTCATTTTAAAGCCGATCAAGTTAGAAAACTTTTTTGTCATTTTTATAAACTTATAGGCCCTTCATGCCAGCACACTTTCTGTCAAATTCTGTTTAGCATATTTTGGGAAGAAATCATTTAAAGGTTTTCTAATTTTAGTAGCTGTTGCAAGGTAGATTGGCATCTTTTGTACAAAAATGAAAGCCTTTCAAGAAAGAATACTTTGTATCAAATTTGATCATAATCTGTTCAGCAGTTTTTGAGAAGAAGTCATTTAAAGGTTTTTCTATTTTTAGTAATGGCAGCCATATTTGATGGCACCTCAGCATCATATGAAAGCCCGTCATGTCAGGATCCTCTCTGTCAAGTGTAGTCAGAGTCTGTTCGCATTTTTAAGAATAAGTTGCTTAAAGGTTTTTCTATTTTTAGTAATGGCAGTGATATTTAATGACTGATAGGCATATGAACAATAAGTATCATATGTGGTATGATTTAAAGGAAAAATAGCTTTGCTTCTGGATTCCTGACCAACCCTTTTTTTTGCCTGCCCAACCATAGAAATTTTTCTCACCATATAAAAAATAACTTTAACAACAAAAAAATGAATTGCAGATTTTCTGAATGTTGTGATCAGTCCAGATTTAATTTCATTCAAAGGCATCAGAATTAGACATCACACTCAAAAAGATGCTTACTATTTCTCCCAAGATTTTAAGCACCTACTGGACATAGACTAAAAAGCACAATTCAGTAATGGCAACCTTTGTGCACTGTTCACTAATCACGATTACCTCCAAATTTACTGCATTTTATATCAGGCAAATGAAAATTATTTGAGCAATTATATAGAGTGTGTATATCTAGCTATTGTATAACATCATCTTGCGAGTAATACTGACAGGGTCTTTTCTAAAAAGAATAAAATTAGGTCATGCAACCATGGTTCAGTTTTGGTAAATGTAAAGGTAAAAAATGAGCACAAAAAAGTTCAATTTGACCAACTGACCCAATCTTTTTTTAGCATGAAACCAGAAACACACATATTATTTATGTGGGCCAAAGTAGAAACTTAGCCTTATTAATCTTTCCTCTTTATGATATTTCCTTTTACCTATAGCACACAAAAAACTGGATATTAAGCTAACTTCACTTAGGATATCATCAAACTTTGTACTGATTAATTACAAAGAGTTACCTTCACCAAGCCTGAACTTATGTGGATGATTACGCAATCTACTGGAATCATAGGGCTCGTCATTGTATTCCAGAAATCCATTGTAATGAACTGAAATATTACATAAATGTAATCATTATATACTATCATATAGGAATGTTCTTGAGCAATGCAGTATTTGTAATGTGATAAAAAGTTCAGATATGTAATATAAGAAATTTGTTGAATGTTATCATATGCCACACATTGCCACTAGCTTATGGCATATTTATAGTATTATCATATGCCACACATTGCCACTAGCTCATGGCATACTTATAGTATTATCATATGCCACACAGTCAGAAACTCATGATATATTTATAACATTATCATATGCCACACATTGCCACTAGCTTATGGCATATTTATAGTATTATCATATGTCACACATTGCCACTAGCTCATGGCATATTTATAGTATTATCATATGCCACACATTGCCACTAGCTTATGGCATATTTATAGTATTATCATATGCCACACATTGCCACTAGCTCATGGCATATTTATAGTATTATCATATGCCACACACAGTCAGAAACTCATGATATATTTATAACATTATCATATGTCACACATTGCCACTAGCTCATGGCATATTTATAGTATTATCATATGCCACACATTGCCACTAGCTTATGGCATATTTATAGTATTATCATATGCCACACATTGTCAGAAACTCATGATATATTTATAACATTATCATATGTCAGAAGCTCATGACATATTTATAACATTATCATTATTCTACTTGTTTCATGAATATGATGTAAAACTAAAAGATCTATGTGGATGCAAAAGCATACCCACTTGCCTACATTTTGTCACTGGAGAAGAATACAAAAAGAAATAATGCATACACCTCATTGCTTGGTTATTGATTTTTATCAGGCAACTCTATTATAATAACATCTGTCATAAGTTATCTTTAATAATAATAATAATAAAAATAATAATAATAATAATATTATTATTATTATTATTATTATTATTATTATTATTATTATTATTATTATTATTATTATTATTATATCTCTACATATATAAAGTTGTTCACGGAAGCCATAACAGTGACCTGCAAAAACAAGTTAGGGCACCTAATACTGAAACATTTCCGAACAGACCTGATTTAGAATACTGCACAAAGACACAAAATATTAAAATAAACAAAAAAAAACTATTATTTCCATTCCCAACTGTCAATATATAAAATCAAGTGAAATATATAAAGTAGCAACAATAAAAATGTAACCAATTTAAAGGAACCCATGACCATAGCTGCTTTATTTGAGGGGCAGTGCCATACTGAGGGGTAGGGGGCTTTATAATATTGGATTATTTTCTATTATTATTATTATTATTATTAATACAAATCTTTTGTTAAGATTTGATACAGGTGACTGACCAACCAGATCAGGCTGCGAGAGATGCAAGAAAAGTAAATACTTTATAACAGAGACCTTGAAAATAGCCAATGGCAAAGTGAAAAAGCCAGTCCAATAGCCAATGGCAAAGTCGAAATAACATGTTCCGCTAGCAGCTGGCTTTTAATGAGAACACTGCAATATGGTAATACTCCAGTGATTGTTGGCAAAAAAAGCTCCACAATCCAATCATTTCTTCAATGTATCACCCTCAACAACCTCAGCAACATTCTTTGAATTCCATCCAACATAACTCAAATTGTTCTGCTGAGAAGCACTTACACACACACATACCAGGGTCCATGTTACCGAGTGAATGTGGTGAAATAGTAGTTGTATTGCCTGTAATTTCATCCAGATACACAGAGAAATTGAAGTTTACTTTGCCTTTTATCAAGCTGACATCTTCAACCACCCCACACACAGCTATTTTGTCATGCATTGGCCCTTAATATTCTGTTCAAAGAGCAATGTAAAGCGGTTTTAAAATAGTATTTTCATGCTCTTGATCAACTTTTGTGTCAATTTAGTGATTATTTATGTCTGTAATTACATTTGAATTTCAATTTAGTGATTGTTTATGTCTGCAATTACATTTGAATTTAAATTTAGTGATTGTTTATGGCTGTAATTACATTTGAATTTCAATTTAGTGATTATTTATGGCTGCAATTACATTTGAATTTCAATTTAGAGATTATTTATGGCTGCAATTACATTTGAATTTCAATTTAGTGATTATTTATGTCTGTAATTACATTTTGAATTTATGAGATTTCCTTCGAAATTCAAAAGAGGCTGGAAGAACCGGGTGAAATTCCAGGCATCTGTAGCTTAATCGAGAGAAACTTCCAGGAATCTGTAGCTTAATCAAGAGAAAATTCCAGCCATCTGCAGCTTAATCAAAAGAAAATTCCAGCCATCTGTAGCTTAATCAAGAGAAAATTCCAGCCATCTGTAGCTTAATCAAGAGAAAATTCCAGCCATCTGTAGCTTAATCAAGGGAAAATTCCAGGCATCTGTAGCTTAATCAAGAGAAAATTCCAGGCATCTGTAGCTTCATCAAGGGAAAATTCCAGCCATCTGTAGCTTAATCAAGAGAAAATTCCAGCCATCTGTAGCTTAATCAAGGGAAAATTCCAGCCATCTGTAGCTTAATCAAGAGAAAATTCCAGGCATCTGTAGCTTAATCAAGAGAAAATTATTACTCTGTGGAGGTTTATAGGCTGCTTTCTAGTGAAGGTAAACAAGTTTGTTTAATATTTCACCATGTAAAAGTAATAAGAGAGGACCTGTACCTCTATATCTCCCTCCTGTTTTCAATAGTAACCTATGTTCAAGGTGTTTTCCAAAAACAAAGTTTTATTACAATTTTCCTGAATCGAAAGAAGAAAAATGAATGAGTATCTTTTGTTCTTATAGTATCTGGCTCAAAGTTTTGTAAAATAGCTGTTGTATACGTTCTCTACACTCTCTTCTCCCTATTTTCCCACCACTTTGCCCTATTCTGGCTGGGGAAAGAATCACTCCACCCAAAATCTGAGTCCAGACTGGACCCTAAAACATAAATGCAGACACTATCAATTTCCATATCAACATCCACACTGGGGTGGTAATAAATATTACCTCATAGATAAAATTTTAGGAGTAGGATTAATCAATTATCAATATTTAAAATTCAGTATTTCTGTTAAAAATTATTCCTGCAGGATGCAATAACTCCAACAAGATCATAAAAAGATCATGTGACTTACAAGTAGGTTTAAGTCACATGACAATTTGCAATACACAACTGAATAAAATAAAATGGTGTACAACCCCTGCTTTAAAAATTAAAATGCAAATATCTAATTTATGACCCAAATATATGTAATCATTTTATTATCTATAACAAGTGGCCCAAGTGGGTCTGATTTCACTCACCTGGGTAGTTGATGTATGTATGCTTGTGCATGCAAATTTATACACATATTTGAAACTGTACAGGAGAAAGAAAAGTTTTGAGCACATAGCCGCTATGTTGTCTATTAATGTTGGTGTCATTCATCCATTCCCAGCTCATATATCTAGGATCACTTTCTCTGCATGAAAAGGACAAGTCATTTATACAAATAGCACTGTCCCCTTTTTCTGAGTCACCAATAACCTGGCTGTAATTAATAAACTTAAAAACTGTTACTTGGCATTACAAGGGGAGTTAATCTGTGCAGCAAATAGTGAGGTGCCTTATAGTGAAGAACTATTTACTTCATACCACCTTTTCACACACCCCAGCAACCTTCCCCTGGAGTCCCACCTTAGACATGTGACCAGAAGGAAGGTCCCACCATCTGATTAGACTGGATTGACTTCCAAATTTTTCAGGATTTGTTCAAGGTCATGGATTTATTTGCACTTAGTAATTAAATATGACAAAAATTACTAATAATTGAAAAACCTTTAAATGACTTCATCTGAAAACCTTTATTGTCAGGATGCTTCCTCTCAAATTTGGTAAAATTCTGTTGAGTAGTGTTTGATAAGAAGTACTTTTAGGTTGTTCTGTTTTTAGTAATGATGGCTATATCTGATGGTGGATTGACAGCATATGTATAAAATTTACAGCCATCAATGTCAGGATGCTTTCTGTCACATCTGCTCAAATTCAGTTAAGCAGTTTATAAGGAGAAGTCGTTTAACAGTTTTTTCTTATATTTAGTAATGGTTGCCATATCTGATGTCAGATCGACATCATTTGAACAAATTTGGAAAACCTTCATACCATGATAATTTCTGTTGAATTTGGTCAAATTTAACATTTTGTCTATTTATTATAATGGTGGCCATATCTGATGGTGGAATAGCATCATTTAAACAAATCTGAAAGAACTTCATGCCAGGATGCTTTCTGCCAAATTTGGTCACAGTCTGTTAAGCAGTTGTCTAGAAGAAGTCATTTAAAGGTTTTTCTATTTTTAGTAATGGTGACCATATTTGATGTCAAATCAGAATCACTGGAATAAATCTGAAAGAGCTTTATGCCAGAATCCTTTCTATAAACTTTGTTAAAATTTTGTTTAGTGGTTTTTGAGAAGTTGTAAATGGCAATTGTGAATGGATGACACACAAAGGACCATGGACGATGCATGACGGACAAAGGACTATCGGGCAACCAAAAGTATTATTGAAAATTGATCAAATTAAAAATTATAATGAAATTTATATATTTTCCAGTGACAAACATGTTCATTAAATTATCCCTCTGGGTACCTACAGCAGGGTGCCTGAATTATCTCCAAATAATTACCTTTTATCAGCTGATCTTGAAGAGATTAAACCTGTGTGTAAACTTCTATCACACTTTTCTACTAGCTGAACTAATCTTGAGTAACAAGTATTGTGTGCAATTAGGACTAACTATACAAATGATAAAAGTTGCTGAATAATTTTGACAATGGCAGTCTTGTAGGCAACTGCATTAATTTACTGGGCAACCAGAAAAATCTTCTGGGTAACCAGATTTTCAAAGCTGGTTGCCCAGGGACAACCATGGATTTTCAAAATTTTCTACCCCTCACAGCATAGGCTAAGACTTCAGTCACATTGTGAACAGCACACACCAAGATTGCTGTCACATTGTGAACAACATAGACCAAGACCTGACATATAATGCAACTGTGAACAGCAAAGACCAAGACCAATGTCACAGTGTAACATCACAGACCAAGACCAATGTCGCAGTGTAACATCACAGACCAAGACCTATGTCACCGTGTAACATCACAGACCAAGACCAATGTCACAGTGTAACATCACAGACAAAGACCAATGTCACAGTGTAACATCACAGACCAAGATCTATGTCACAGTGTAACATCACAGACCAAGACCAATGTCAGTGTAACATCACAGACCAAGACCTATGTCACCGTGTAACATCACAGACCAAGACCAATGTCACAGTGTAACATCACAGACCAAGACCTATGTCACAGTGTAACATGACAGACCAAGACCTATGTCACCGTGTAACATCACAGACTAAGACCAATGTCACAGTGTAACATCACAGACCAAGACCTATGTCACAGTGTAACATCACAGACCAAGACCTCTCTCACAGAGAGCAAATGTGAACAGCACAGACCAAGACTGCTGTCACATAATGCAACTTTCTGTGAACAGCACTGACCAAGATCTGTTACATAGTACAACTGTGAACAGCTTAGACCAAGATCTCTGTCACATAATGCAACTGCAGTCCTGAGTCTATCTTGTTTGCATTAGAATGCATTATATATATGGTTATGAATATCTGCTTTTGACACAGTTGCGATGTCTATTCCTTGTTAAATTATGAAGAAGAAAAGAGCTTATACTATTTCAATAATTGCAGTAAATCCTGTGATTTGAAATGGTAAAGCGAACAAAAATGTATGTAGGACCTTGGGAAATCTTTAGTTATTAACAATCTGCCATACATTAGACATGCAGGCCTTCCATTGTGGAAAACTGATTTGATCTCAGTAATTGTGCCCTAATGAGAAAATTCACTTATCAACATACACGTTTCTTTGTATATTTTACAAAAGCAGTCAGTGACCTTCAACCTGTACAGTTAAAATTTTTAATATATTCAGGTATTATTTTATGGACATTTAATGACATGGTACTCTTCCGCATTCTTTTCTATGTAATTAACATTACTTGAGACTAGATATTCAACTAAGTGTAGCTACAACAAAATGCATATCAATCTAGTATACAGTCTTTAGAGACTGTGGACTGCTTGGACCTGTATCTATAAAAAAATATAAATTTTTCAAAATGTTCAGTACTCCACATTTCACAATCAATCATCCTTTAATGTGATAAATCCATTTACTCAGAGGAAAAATTCACTGTCTGGCAGTCCTGGATAAGTTCAAAACTTTTCTGGCCAAGAAAATGTTTTGTCACTTCCCCAGAATTTTATATAGAATATAAAGGAAAACTTCTGAACTTTCAACAATTTAATCAGAATTTTTATTCCAGGCAAGCAGACCATTTTTAAAATTTTTCCAGCACTGTCTTGTACCTCTGACAAGTGATCCCATGGGGACCACGCTCCCTGAGCCTGGCTGCAGGATTTTTTTCATGACACCACCATCTTTGTTAGGAGAAATATCCTCCATTTTATGGCACATCTGTTGAAACGGTGTACTGGTCTCATCATCCTCATCCAAATCACTGTCTGTGGTTGAGTAAAAATTCTGAAACACTTGCTCAGCATCAAAGTAGTTGTTGTTTCTTGGTTCAGCTGTAACAGAAATATAAAATTTAGAATTAGGATAAGATTTGTGGTGTAAAACATGAAAATCCAAAAATCTGAAGTACTTAAGTTATGATACTGCATGTATTATGAAAATTAAAATTTCAAATTTCTGTAACATCATTCATATGCTTAGGCAATATTGAAACAAACCTGACAACCTTTTCAAATTATTTTCTTATAAAGTACATTTGCATATATCATTATGCATGGAGATAATACAAAATCTCCTTTTATATTTACATTCCCCTCATGTTGGAATGTTTGTACCTCTGTTTAAAATGTTAATAATAATTACTATTAGTGACAGTTTTTGAAAGATGAATTTTTAATACTGACTGTTAGAGTGTGTCTTCACACTTGACACACTGCAAACCACTGGCTGAGAACGGTGTTTCACTCGTCATTTTCCAATAAAAACTTTGTTATTGAGACATGATACCAATACTGATTGTAATAATTCTCTTAAGTTGTTTCAACTTTTATTTCCCTCTTCATATCAGATAAAAGTTTACACATGGCGATTTGACTGATGATATTGTCACTGTGTCGTCATCAACATAGACATCTGCTATCCATTGCCATAGTCTAATCCATTAAAAAATCTGTATTCTGATTGGCATAATCAAATTTCCAACTCAATTATATGTATCACTTTGAAATCACAATTTTCCAACCATTTTGTAGTTTTTGTGTCATCTGGATGTTGAAATAATCTACACGACACAAAAATACACTGTCAGATCTAACCAACGTGACACACTGTTGACATCTAGTTCCAGACTGTGCCAAGGCCATATTTATCATTTAAATCTAAAACTTAAACCCAAGTCTGGTTCCGAACCTTTGATTTGACTTACAAAATCTGGTACCACTTCGGTACATTACATAAATAATTTTTGGTAACCACTAAATCATTTTTGTGTGCAAGATTGGTTTTTGAATTATGATTATTTTAACGTATGATTATGTGAATCATGATTAATTTAATATTTAGAATGATTTTCACCTGCTATTTAACACTGCTATCATTTTTGTCATTTTAACATGCTTTGATTATCACGAATCCATTATATACATCATTCTACACATTTGCAAATTTCATATTTTGCCATTTTGAACACTAAAATTTGTATGAGAAACATATATAAGCCTGGAAGCAACAAAATAAATTGTTTTGTTTTGTGCTAGTATAATCTAAATAAGAACTTTTTGTGGTGAAAGCATCTTTTGTTGACACCACAATACAATGGAGAGATCTAGTAAAAGAAAAAGGTTTGAACTGTCCATCTATTCCATTTTATTTTGGCTTTGACCCATGACACATTACAATATATAGTATAGTCCAGGGTTGTGTAAATTCAATGCATGACTTGACCTACTTTTGTCCTATGCCACAGGCATACAGCTGGATTTTTCTTTGGATTTCAGCAGAGTCCCATGTAAAGCCCTAATACTACATACAATACTTTTCCCAAGTCAACTGACGTGCATTTCTTGGAATCAGGAACACTCCCAATTAGGGGAAAGAAAAACCCTGAGAAAAGTTAAATTTTACTTTTCTATCATTCTTGGAAAAGTAAAAATTTGGAATGGAATTAAATCAAATTCCAAAATAACTAATGAGTTAAAAGTTCTACCTACCTTGCTGCTGTTCATCGTGAACAACTTCAAATGTAACACCGTCATTATTAGGGTCCCTTAGGTCATTCAGATCAATTCCATCATAAAGCCTCACGGTGGGCTCTTCATACTACAATTAAATAAAAGTAAGCCATAACCATTTTTCAAGCACATGTAGATTATACTTTTCTTGTTTGACAACATGTACCATAGGTACTAGCATGTAAGTCAGACCCCAGTCAGCGCAGACCCATAATGCACTAGCAGATCTGCAGTTTGTTAGAACTAATCAGTAGGAAACACAGAGACCCTTATCTGCTGGCTCATTGTGCAATGGCAGATAAGGGTGTATTTTGTTTGCAGTTAGGTCAAACTTATACGAAGTATATATGGTATCATATATCCTTGTGTATATTATGCATTAAATTGCAAACAGTGTAGACACAGACCTGTCAGCACATAATTTACCAACAGATTTGGGTTGATAATATTTCCAGTTGGGTAGGCTTATGTATGGTTTAATATCACACAGTAAGCCTTGCAAAACATTACATTTGACAACCTGCTTAACAAATACTTCTAGAGTGATCATAACATACATTTTGTCCTTGAAATATGAACAGAGACAGCTCCTTAAATAGCATTCAAACACAATATCAGATGCGGAAGTTAATCCTCTGCATAATAAATCAAAAATTACAAATTCATCACTGCTATTTAATCAGTTCATAAAGGGAACCGACACTTATGTCGGTAAAGTGCCTTTCATTCATTTAATTGGATTGACTCACTGGATTAAAATCAAAGGGTGAGTCATTCGAGAGGATCTGGTTTACACAATACAAGGAAGCTGTTTATAACACTGCTAATTAATCACATCGGCTTTGTTTTGTTTCACATGTTTTGATTGGCCAATAATTATGGTCGCTAAGCCCAATATGCTGTCAAACAGAAATAGAACGTGCACACATGCAACAAGTTATCCATGACCAATTGTGGGTGTGATACAAGATGTAAATAAATACATGGAGAGGGGTAGAATCAAGCATTCAATATGCCTGGAGGGCATGAATGGCCAGATAAAGGTAGATAAAGTGATTATGGCACAAAAATAAACACTTGCCCAACTTTTTTTTAAAGAGGAAAAAAAGCAAGTGTCTCTAACTAGCTACTTGGAAAATTTTACTTGCCCAACTTCAAAACTGAATAGCCTGGAATGTCAGGCTATGGTATTTGCTTAGCCCTGACTCAGTTCTGGAATGTCAGGCTATGGTATTTGCTTAGCCCTGACTCAGTAATAGTCTGGAATGTCAGGCTATGGTATTTGCTTAGCCCTGACTCAGTAATAGTCTGGAATGTCAGGCTATGGTATTTGCTTAGCCCTGACTCAGTAATAGTCTGGAATGTCAGGCTATGGTATTTGCTTAGCCCTGACTCAGTAATAGTCTGGAATGTCAGGCTATGGTATTTGCTTAGCCCTGACTCAGTAATAGTCTGGAATGTCAGGCTATGGTATTTGCTTAGCCCTGACTCAGTAATAGTCTGGAATGTCAGGCTATGGTATTTGCTTAGCCCTGACTCAGTAATAGTCTGGAATGTCAGGCTATGGTATTTGCTTAGCCCTGACTCAGTAATAGTCTGGAATGTCAGGCTATGGTATTTGCTTAGCCCTGACTCAGTAAATCATTTTTGGTCTGAACACTGAATTTTATCTTTTGTTCTTATTTATTTATTTATATATACTATAACCCACAATGCTTCCTTGTACAGCCGTCAAAAGTAAAGTTCATTACAGGTCATTGGCTGTGTAGTTCTACCATCGTATTAGATACCAAGCCTTAACATCAAGGCCTCTACTTGTCACACTTTTTAAAAAAGGAAAGAAAGAATCTAAAAGAAAACCAAATTAAAGACCCCAGAAAAACCACCCTGTATACAGAATACGTCAAATTAGTACATGGCTGGAATGTGTACTCTATAGTGCATTACAGAATCCATGGGAATAAGAATATGATAAATCATAATTATTTCATGGATCTACTACAACTTGGCCATACAAAGATCTTAATTGAATTTATCAATTTAATTTTGAACATTTTTGATCAAATTCCAATTTTTTTAACAACTGTTCACATCCATTTAGACATTATGGGATTGTGGCCTAATGCAAGATTTACTTACCTCCAAAATTGAAGAGCTTGACAACATGCAAAAACTATGCACCTCCAAAACTGAAGATTGATGATAGAAGTGCTCCAATGAGCAGAGGTAATTTTATGTTACTCACATTTACACGCATTTCTGAAGAATATTACCTAGTTCAAATTACAATCATGACATATATTAGACTGACCTTAGCAAGTCATCACAACAAAACAAAGTAAAGGGGCCATGTGGTTGGAGCTATTTTGCTAGACTCATAACATGTATACGTGTCCAATGAGCTGGTCAGTATGGGGATAATATCCAAATCTGGATAGTAAATGCCACATAGCTGAGGCATTTACTTAGTGGTGTTGGTGCAGAGTGTGCTGACCCATTGATCAGCAATGAAAATCATTCACCGTGACAATGCCTCATATGTTCATGACTGATGCAGTAGGATAAAAATTAAAAAGTAAGCATAGTGAAACTCTTTCGGGTTTGTTTTCTAAGTAGTAACACAGTATTATTATTAGGACATAACGGTCTATGGTATTTGCTTACCCTACTATTTGTCTGTACCCCTCTGCTGATTTTAAAAACGAATGCATCAAGAATATATAAAAAATGCATAAAACTTAGTCATTTCATTTATCAATTTATAATTTCTAACCTGATTGTTGCCATGGGGTCTCTAATACTATAATCTTGTTCGTGTTTCAAACCAAATGGGAGTTTCTTTACTAACATGCCTTCCATATTTGCATGGGTAAGTCTATTTTTCCAGACAATAGGAGTGATTTTGTTCATTGTCTGCGATAAGTGCTGAATAATTCTGTAAATTTCCATAATTTTGGGCATTACATCATTTTGAACAGATGTACATACGGGTTACACCGCTTGCCCTTTTCATTTTGTTCAATTTTTGGGGAGAAATTTAAAGCTGGACATTGCAAATATTGGATGCAGACGACACAACTTTTACCTTCTATGTAACACCAGGAACCGGAAAAGGATGGCAAGCAGACTCGTTGTTTACCCTGAAAACTTCTGTTTGGTTTGAAACATGAACAAGATGACAGTGTTAGGAACCCCCTGGAGACAGTCAGGTTAGAAATTATAAATTAATGAATTAAATTACTAAGTTTTGTACATTTTTTATACCCTTGATTCTTCTCGTTTTTAAAATTGGTAGGTGGGTACAAACTGTGGGGAGGGTAGGCAAATACTATCATCCTCCTCCCTGTTTTGACACAGTGTGATAAACTCACAGTTCTTGAGAGAACTCATCTCTCAATGACATCATGAGCACAACATTTGTTTACACAGATCAACAATGAGCCATACAGACATAAAAATTTGTCAAAAATCCTATCATTATTAGTTATAAATTGAAACTAAGATACATGCCACGAAATAAGATCCATTTCACTAATTCTCTTTTTTCCAATCAGTAATTCCTCATAAACATCCTTATTAATTATTCTGATGGGGCAAATCCACTTCCCGCCATGTACTGAACATGTGATTGCAACATGACTCACAGTCGATAAGTGCATCAGTAACACTGTTCAGAATACTGTACAATGTTATAAAGTTTTATGTGGAGCTGTCGTTACTGATTTTCAGAGATGGTTCTTTCTTATTATAATTTGTGCATATTTACAAGAAACTCTTTAGATATATTTCAAAATTATATCAGCATCCTCTACATTTATTGTTACATATATCAAAGTATTAAGATTTTCTATCTGATGACAAATAAGAAATTGTACTTTAACAGTAAATTTTCAACATCCTTTAAGAGAATCTTGATATTTAACTTATTTTCATCAATATAATTTTCTTAATAAGTTTCTTTGTTTTTGTGGGTTTAATGCCATTTTTCAGCACATAATAGGCTCTACATGGCAGCCAGAATATTTGGTGGAGGAAGAATAATGGAGAACCCCGAGAAGAACCACTGACCCACGGGACGCTAGTGGCAAGCTTTCTCACATACCCACATTGGCAGAGCTCGAGACTCAAACCCACATGGACAGAGGTGAGATGTCAGTGATCTGTAAAGGCAAGTGCCTTAGTCCACTCAGGCACCTTCTTAATAAGTATATAATGGTAAGAATGATAATAAATTGAAAAAAACTTCTTTTGTAACTTTATGTCTTTTGTCCCTGATTAACTGCACTTCTAGAGAATGAGTTACAAAGGATGCAAGACAATTTTGAAGTACCAAAACAGTACCTTTAAGATTTGATGTTCTGCATATCCACTTTGCAAATTAATTTTTTTTTAAACTGATCATAAGCTAAATCTAATATTTGTAGCTTACAAGCAAACAATTTTATTACAATACCATCATTATTTTTCCCAAATTGATTCTTTTAGTTTCTGAGACAAAATCTCTCCCAAAACCAAAATTATGACAAATATAAGAAAAGCTTTAGGAATGCTAAATTAAGTTTCTTTATGTCATTTCTCCTATAAATTTGTTTTTTATATGTGCTATTGATGCCGCTCTGCAACTTATTTTTTTACCGGAGCATATGTACAGTGGTGTAGTGCGCCAAACAAGTGACTAATACACAAACGTTCTCACAAGGGGTTGTCTGGTTGAAAGCATGCAAAGAGGAGTATGAGGAATATGACATTGTAATTTGATATGCATGCTTTGCTATAATAATTAATGTTTCAAAAGAATTTAGAGGTATAGCTATGAAAGGAGCATATTTCTAAAAAGGTGAAAATACAGTAGGACCCCGCTATAGCACGCTTCGTTATAGCACGAATTCGGATATAACACGATCGTGGCATGGCTCCCGAAATTTCATGTTTTTTCGTACATGAAAAGAAACATATTTTTTTTCAAAGTACGAAAAATAATGTGTCAAAAATTAATTATCATTTGGGGAAGAGATCGTGTATGATTTCGGATATAATACGATCGTGGCATGGCTACCGAAATTTTACAATAATTTCGCCAATTTCTTGAACTACTGCAAAGTTTTGTGCCAAAATAAACAAGACTTTGATTTAATAATTTGGTAAGCTGTATTGTATTCTTGAAGAAAAAGTGTTTTATGATTGCATCTTTCATTATATGAATAAAGATGCTGAACATTTCTATTTGTGAATGTTCATTTCAAATGTGTCAGTAGTCAATCACTGCACTTTGATTTTAGTTTATTTTTTAAAGATGTCAGCTCATTTTAAAGCTGATAAGTGTTAATCTTATTATTATTGATACATGAACAATAAAGTCATTAAGTCCTCTTTGTGTTTGTCTTCAATACATTCTGTGTACAATCGTTGCTCAAACAATAGCCGACATATGTTTGCTCATTCAACTGCATACACAGCCAAGCACCAAACAATGTGGTGGTTGATTAAAAAATTCACACCTGAATTTATAAATCAATTAATTTAAGTCATTGAAAATCATCAAAGTCAATCTCAAAGCTGAAGGTTGTTCAAACCATGCGGCAATGATTTATAAAACATAAAAAAAAAATGAAACCCGCCAACGTGCACACGTGGTTTGGCGGTGTTATTAGACAATCGTCACGCAATCAGTTGACCAGTGAATAATATTGTACATTCCCTATAAAAATGACCCCATTGTTGATTAACAATTATTCTTGCAGTAGTCGTTCAAACAAATAGGTGTCAGGGTTTTAATTAGTAGTTATTTACAATGGATAACAGTACACGAAAACGTAAAGCTTTTACTGTTAAAGAGAAGCTTGAAGCCATGGACAGGATTAAGTCCGGTGTTTCAACAAGTCAGATTTAATTCCCAAGTGACATTTCCCAAGTTATCTGCCAGTGCACGTGGGCCGATAAGCCTCTGGCTTGTAAAAGCACTCACATTGTTTTCAAGTAGAGTTCTACAACTTCCTGTGCATATACTTTGACCTTAATCCCTTAGCTTGTAAAGGCACCACACTCTTTGTTTTCCCATGTGACAAACCTTTGATCAAGCCGCGAGTTTCATACTTGCTCAGTGCCAAGTAACAGAGGGTGATTATTTGAACTCCCTGTGATCTTGCCGCACAATTGACACATGTCCAGTTGCATCCTTTAATAGATTCCTGACTTTATGATCAAAGTGTTACTTGCAGAGACAAAGCTCAGTCTCTGCATAAGCACCCGCATATGACAGTAAAGCTGAGGAATCGGAGTCGGACGTGATTTACAATTACTAGACGACGACAATTTACAATGACTAGACGACGATGTAGGATTTCAGAACTGTATCAGACAATGATATTATACTTCTGTGTGTATATTTTCGATGGAATTATTATGGACTCACTCCTATGGATGCCATGAGATCAGTTGGTGAGTACACGTGTTGAACCTTAACTATTCATGCTATACAATAGACATGTAAATATAAATGTTCCAACGCATGGTTCTCTGAATAAAGTAAAATATTATATGTGCAATCTCTGTTTCACTGCATGTGCATTTCTCGTTTAATATGCATTGATTTAAGATGGTAACTGTGCCAATGAAGCACGTTGTTTTGAGCCCACAATTGACCCCCCCCCCCCCCCCCCATTTTTTTGGTGAATGCATCATTTTCTTCAGCTAAATGACTTGGTTTTGTCTAGGTTGGTTATAGCACGGTTCGGGACATAGCACGATCTCATTTTGTGGACCCCGACCATCGTGCTATAGCAGGGTCCTACTGTAAGTACTTAAGGGCTATTGGTAATTCAAATAGGCTTAATAGGGTGGGTGGGTGTGGTATAGCCATATCTCACTTATAGTACACAAAAAAAGAAAAGTTATAAAGTATCAACTTAAAAAACTAATTTAAATGTGCAGGTACAATCTGTTTTGTGGAAAAGATATTTATAAGAGCTAAAAAAGGCACTTTGATATTGCATTTTACGCGCAATAGATCACGGCATTGAGACAGTATTGAGCTACTGCATTGTAATTATCGTGTCGGATGAAGACTAAGCAAGATGCAACGAGCGTTACATTTTTCATATACACCGAGCCTTGCATACAATGCATGTGGCAAACTTCACGATGCCATGTAATGGGGGCTGCCATTTTGATCAACTCAGTCCCATGACTGACAGTCATATTTTACACATACCTGTAACCTGATGGTTATTAAGCTTTCCGTATTGAAAGTACAGTTGTGGACGGTACTGTTAGCGAGGAAAATTCCTAAACATTCCTGAAATACATACTATGAAATGACTTATTTGTGTGTTTACACTTTACTTTCTTTTCCCCTCTTCTTTCAATTCATGTCATTCAGTAATTATTACTCGGCTGAAGTTTATATCTTCATGTATTATCAGTCCTTCATTCTTAATACCCATCTAAAGGCAATGAAAAGTACTTGACATTAGTTAATTATCCCAAATATACCTTATATGTATGAATGGGATATATATTGAATTTGTTTGTAAGTATGAGAACTATTGTAGTTGTTTTATGTGTTTCCGCTAGTGTGTGAGAAGGCACTTCACCTAAAGCCAATGCCAAGTTGAAATTAAGGAAAAGACAAATTTTAACCAAATTACAAACTGATCAGGTGAGGTATATGAGCAGTTTCATGCTTCAGAAAAAGGTACTTTGTTCAATTCTGTTCAATGTTACGATTGTCATTAATCGTGAATTTTAAACTAAGTATAGCGCAACATGCTTATTGACAGTGAATATGACATGTAATACATGTATATATCCATGTGCTTTTCTACAGTGAATTCTACATCATGTAGAATAAGCCATGCGTAAATAAAGAAAGACGTGAACGGAGAATATGAAAATACTCCAGACTGTGGGGATTTTCATAATGTTTGGGGCTGAAAATTGTGTCATTAATATTATTACCAAAATATATGTAAAATTGTGTTATTGTCTTCATCATATAATGCTGCTTATGGCCACTGCAGGCCTCCCGACCTTTTTTTTTAGGAACTACTGTCAAGGTTGTTCACGACTGACAAAAGTCCATTTTATTTGCAAACACTTTGTGCAGAAAAACAGCTCATGTTCAATTTCTGCAAGTTTTATACAAAATCCACTTCTCCTTGCCACTAAATGGATTATTCATAGGTAATAGTGACATTTCTGTTTCAATGCATACAGACTCCATATTTCTGTACACTGCAACAAAATCTGTGGACAAAAAGGTATGGCATTGTTTTTATTATGTTATTCTTTCACACACTCACTGCTAAATATTACAGGACACTTAACATAAAGAAATGGGACATCTCTATTACCATAATTTTTAGCCATTTCTTCACAATCAGAGTACCACCCCCACCCACCTGTACTGAATTGTGCATTACCAATAGCCCTTAAGTGCGTCAAAACTGAGGACTGTGCATGATAAGCATGCTGAAGTGTCGCATTGTAATTTATGAACATTTATTTGTATATAAAAAAAAAGATTTGTTCACGTACCCTCCCCCCCCCCCCCTCCCCCCTTTGTGACACATTTACAGTCAAAATCAGGCATACCTCATCGTTCATCTTTGCAATCGAATTAAGAGCGGATACTTGTCTACTAGTTGTCTGGGAACAGACTATGGGCCATTCGGAACACCCTCTGCTATTTCTGCGAGACTAAATATAGCACAGTAATTTAGGTAGCAGGGGATAGTTTCGTGAATTGGCACCTTCAAATTTCTTATTTAAGGATATTATGTGACTTTTTGATCTATTATTGTTTAATAGTTAAAGATATTAATATATTTGTCAATTGGGTGTTTCAGCCTTGTGTCGTTCTTCAAACTGATGTTAGGCATGTACACCTCCCATAGTCAGTTCACAGCATGTAGACAGCGAAATACCAATTGTCGGCTAGGAAGCAGAGCCTAGCCCGGTTACTATAAACACCGAAATACACTGAAAAACCGAAATACGCTCCGAAATACACATGCATTTACATTTTCTCGGTGTATATATTGGTGTACACACAGGAATTATGATTTGTTTTTGTTTTAATAGTAATATAAAGCAAAATAAAATATGATTTATGTGATTTTGATACGAATTATTTACTTTTTTTCCTAGTTATAGCACTCGTCACCCGGTCGTACTTTATTGGACAGGTATTGTAAAACAGATGATCGTTCAGGATCGGAGGTGGTATGATAAACAACTGATCGTTCCGGAACGGAGATAATCTCAGGAACGGACGATATAAGTCGGTTTAATTCATATTGTTTTAATTATCTTAATTCATGTTAGAATTTACTGCACACACCTAGACCAGGGTAATTTTCTTGACACAGGAAAAGCTGTGGAATTGTTGTTAAAATCAGACTCGAGCGTAGAATGCATTCCATGTGGTTTGAAAGAAATGGTATACTTCATTGTGAATAATGCGAAAAACCTCGAAAAGAGGTCGAATAATGGCAAAAGTTCTTTTTCAGACGACTGTGGTGTATGGGATACATCTGCTGGTGCATCCCCTACTGTGAAGTATTACTTAAAAAGACAAGACCAGCGGAAAACTGAGTATAGACCTTTGGATCTTCAACCTGGCAAAGATCAAGTTGTCGTGATCCACAGGTACTTTACTCAGTTGAAAAAGGACAATATGTACAAAAAGAGGGTCACATGGCTAGGGGAGGGGAATCTGGCAAGTAATTTGTCACTGGTTTAATATGTCGGGAAATTTCCTGGTTTAACGCCGCATGGAAACTCGCGACAGACGACATAATATTTGCGGACTCCTGACGATGTTTTAGATGACATTACAGAAATGACTGGAAAAATGAAACTTCATCAAATATTCAATAAACTCACTACAAATATGGTGAACTGTCCCAACCGACAGGACTTCAACAAATTTATGACAAACAAAAATATCAAAAATCAAAGGACAGAAACTTTTGAAGATATCCATTTACGCTAAGAAACTGACTAAAGAAATTCCCTTTCCTTTCCTTCTGTTTTAATTTGTAGTTGTGTGACAGGTACATGAAACACAATTCGTTTAATATTAAAATGATGCCTTATGTATTTGTTTTTAGTAGTATCAGTAATATGAATGAAAATGTGCGAAGTATGAAATTTTTAACATTATTAAATTAGATTTTAGAGCTAGAGGTATTAGTGCTATTCTTATCTTTGCAATCCATGTCAATGAGGCTTTGATGAACTGCTTTGCACAAAGATACACAAATAATCATGTCTTCTTGATGTGATTACTACATTTCTCGAATCAGCTATTTCAAGAGATGCTAACATATGATCATGATGATCAGGAATCTTAGCATTAATTATTCGGAACCTACCATCTATACTCGCGCATAATCCAGGTCCAAATGCAAACAACATAGACCCTGATCTGCTGTCGCATAATGCTTTTTAAAAAATATCCTGAGTTGCCTTTGTCTGTCATCATATATCCTGGCTTGTTACAATCGCACTCTTAATCTCACTCTTGCATATACTATCTTATATACTTTTGGTAACAAATACAAACGAAACTAAAGTTTAATGTACGAGCTGTGATAAATACTGCTAAAAGATCCAAACCTGAACACTGAAATATACTTCCCTACAGATTTCGTCATAAACAGGCTGTGGTGTATATAAATGTGAATCAGGCACATGATTGTTTTCGGTTGGATTTATTGGAATATATAAATTAAACACAAATGGTTAACGACAGACTGTCGATTTATTATTTTTCATACAAGCACTTATTATTTTCGCAAAGAAGTCAACACCTTCCTCAAACAAACAAACAAAAAAAAAACTTGTTTTGTCCTTGCTCATTAAAATGCACCTTGTTTGCATCATAGTCTTTTGGGAATCTAACATTCGGTCTAATGAATCCAACATTCAACCTCGAAACCAGTTTCCTTATTTTTATGTCTTTGGGTATTAAATGAATTCTTTGTCAATTCCGAATCCTCTATGAATATTCCCAGTTCACATATTTCCAAAAAGAAGACTTTCTTAACACTATTAAAATCAACTGTCATGTCATCAAAAGCAGTATATAAGTACATGTTTCACTATTGCCAAATATTTGGAAACCATTAAAACAAAAATTAAATTAAATGCTATTTATTTGTCAAAAAATATATCATTAAAAGTTAAAGTAAATATATAATATAACGTCAGCGAATATTTTTGATACTTTTCACTTTCATTCTGTGTATGTATTACTACGATTCGATATTTATTAGATCTATCGAATCAAGTACGACCGAGTAATGTAATTATACGAATTGTGCTATAAATAGGAAAAAAAAGTAAATAATTCGTATCAAAATCACATAAATCATATTTTATTTTGCTTTATATTATTATTCAGACAAAAACAAATCATAATTCTTGTGTGTACACCGATATATACACCGATAACATGTAAATACAAGTGTATTTCGGTGCGTATTTCGGTGTATTTCGGTTTTTCAGTGTATTTCGGTGTTTCTAGTAACCCGAGCTAGCCGTCTATAGCAGAAGACACGTGGGTTCAAGGCAAGTAGAATATCTCAAAAACTGCCTGGATAGCAACTATTTTGAATTGGATCAAGTTGTTTAGTACACAGTGTGTTTCAGAATTATCACCTAGAGAAACGGCTTGCGTTTGCACTGTGAGCATCACTTTGTGTCAAAAAGGGCCTTCGGACATGAAAAATGCATGTATAAATTTGGAGTTGTGGTGCATAAACTTTTTATGCTATGTACTTCCATTGACTTGTCAGGCCAAGTGAGTGAATTGTTTATGTTTTGTTGTATTATAGCTATCCAAATACATGGACCTTTTTGATCTCACTTGTGTATTTTTTGTTAATGAATTTTTGTATTAAGCAGGTGGACGCAGCATTAAATTTATGCATAAACTGTCCCTTGCACCCTTACAGAAAAATCATACATTTTGTTCGCCGAAAATATCATCGCAAAAGAAAGAAACCTTACTCTATTCGGACTACTTTGGCTATTTCTGCAATTTGATTGACTGTAGGATTGACCGATGTGCTATGAATAAAAAAAGCTCTATCTTTCGTAACTTCTTTGTCAATCCTTGTTTCCTAAATAGCCAAAGTGGTCCAAATGGGAACTATCGACATACATTTTATGATTCGTAGGATTGACCTGGAAGTTGCGAATGACTATGGGCGAAGATAATAAACGATGACATCCAAATGGGTACAATGAACGTTAAATTATTATCTGCGGGCGTCTCACCAGATTGCCTGGTGCGGAAAGTAATCATCAGTCGGTAAGATAGCAGAATAACATCTCTGTAAGTTTATAATATATCTTTCGACATTAATACATTAAAAGTCAATTTGATTTTTATATCGTATCAAAAAGAGATATTTTTATTTTATTTTTTTTACAACAAATTATACAGTACTGTCACAAGAACAGTTACACTTCAAAATTACATTAATCCCCGCCAAAGTTTATGTACTCCTTTGACTCAACACAGAACTTAACCATGTTGTGACTCATGGACAAGCGGACGGACGACGGACAGACAAGGGTAACATTATATCGAATTACTGGAATGAAGTAAAAAGACAGATAACATTGGGGCGGGATGGGAATACGACGAAATTAATCACTCATAATTTGACAAATCCCATACCTGCTGATATTTACCGAGTTAGCGCTGTGACGACTTTCCTACAGATCGTGTAAGGCCTAATTGGAAATCAAACAACACTAAAGCTTACTTAGGCAGACCATTGAATCTTTATGTTGTTTTCACGCAAAACTCAGCACCACTGACAGTTCAACAAAAACCTAGTAACTCATCTTCAACGATATTAACATTACCCATTGTTCAAACTTTGTCTTCTACTAGTATGTGGTCACTGGAGGAGGGTGGTTAAGGTCATAAAGTTTAAACGGGATACAAATATTTATTTTCTTTATTATCTTACATGCGTATAGATTCTCTTCAAGTTTAGAACTGCACAGATAATCTCTCTCATGGTGTAAAGGTCATATCGATACAATTATTTATTTTCTTTATTATCTTACATGCGTATAGATTCTCTTCAAGTTTAGAACTGCACAGATAATCTCTCTCATGGTGTAAAGGTCATATACGGGTCATGATATAAAAAAGGGACAAGTAACCACTTTTTTGTGCTATGCCACATTTGAATAGTTTCAAAAGTTACTTTATAAGATTAAATAGCCGACAAAAAGTGACCATTATGCTGAAAATATTATTCTTCAGCCAGTAGGATAGTCACTTTCTCGTGGGGTGCAGAGATCTATAGGAGTACTTAAAATGAAAATTGGAAATAATTAATTATAAAGTTTCTTTGTTAGTTGTTTTGGACAGTGGGCACTAATAAGCAAGAATTCAACAAAACCTCGGCATTAGATGTGCATTGCGTCTCAGTAAAGACAGTTAGGTATTCAGTATTTCAATGGCCAATTATAAGTACCGGCAACGATGTTTCTACGCACTGGCAACGATAAATATGATGAAAGCATGTGCAACGGAAAGAATGTGTGTGTGTGTGTGTGTGTGTGTGTGTGTGTGTGTGTGTGTGTGTGTGTGTGTGTGTGTGTGTGACAATTTGTTAGAAATGCACATGCAAAACGTCAGGGTCCTAATTCTCAAAACTTTGTGAGCATGAAAATCAAGCCGAAGCTCACAACCCCAAATTAAGATATGATACTGATGTACTCAAAGTAGAGGAACTCTGAGCCTGAGTTTTAATTTCTAATTCCAAATATTTCGAGAATACATGACCAGGCCTAATTTCACTAGCAAATGTTTTAAAGTTAAGTCTTAAGTCTTGAAACATTTGATTGATTAATTTTTAAGTCAGGATTAACGTTTCAGGCATTTAAATTGCTAGTTTCTAGATCAAAGTTTGATGTCCAGAAACAAGTTTTGTTAGAGAAATCCTGCCCAGGTTACAGCAGTTACATTAATTGTTTGCGAATCCTGGCCAGGTTACAGCAGTTACATTAATTGTTTACGAGTCCTGGCCAGGTTACAGCAGTTACATTAATTACCAACACCCACACCAACTGACCAACACCGCTACTGACCAAGATCCACATCTACTGACCAACACCAACCTCTAATGAACAGCACCCACGCAGTGTTACTGGCCATCACATACACCTACTGACCAGCACCAACACCTACTGACCAACACACCTTGTTACTGACACCACCTGCAACTATTGACCAACACCCCACTCCAGTAACCAGAACTCACCTCTACTGACAAGCACCCACGCCTACTGACTATTACACGGTGCTACTGACCATCACATACACCTAATGACTAGCACCCCCTCTACTGATCAACACAGTCTTACTGACCATCACTCACACCGACTGACCAACATCCCTATGGAAAGTAAACATTGAGGGGCACTATAGCTCCCTATAAACATCAAACACGATGGAGAGAAGAACAGACACACACTTAATGGCAGACATTGGCTAACTTTAACAAATCAATAAGTGTGTTGCAAAATATCCAATGTCAATGCTGTATGGAGCCGAGTTGGTTTTCTCACTTTGTTATACTGTTTTCGTGTTTGTCGCACAACATTTTATACGCTGAGTTAAATGTAACCTATATACGCTCCGATAAACATTGGCAGAAAGTGTGCTGCAAAATATCCAATGTCAATGCTATATGGAGTCAAGCTGGTTTTTCACTTTGTAATACTGTTTTGGTTTTTATCGCCCTAGATTTAATACAAACAGTAGATGTGTGTTTTTCACACAATCACATTACATTTCTCATTTCTCCCCATAGTACCATAATTTCAAAATGGATACATAATGTTTAATTCCCATCTCCCCCCTCCCATATAACCATTATGCCCCCATATCGCCACACTATATTACTTTCAGTTTATTTCTTGTTTTAACCGTAGATTAGAGTCAATATACTCTGAGCCTCACATTGTTGGCCACCCATTATACAATACAATTTTACATGCTGTGATTTATCTTACATATACTTGCGTTGAAAATATATAATTTGATGCCTATTGAAGTTAGTGACCTCTCTGTGACCTTGACACAAACATGGCAAAGTGAAAACTATCAAAACATTATTCCATATACACGTTGGTTAAAGTTTAAGACTGGAGTAACTTTTATCTTCGATGTCAAAGGATAGTGGTATTTGGAGTCTTTATTTGTATTCACTCAGATTGACATTGTCATATTTAACCTTTATTGTACCAATTGACCTTTCTGTGACCTTAGCACCCTCACACGAGGTGACCACGGCGCCACAAAATCAAATCCATACTCCTTGGGGAATTTCTTTAGGATGATGGTCACTTTTCTTTTCTGGTTATACGAATTTTACATCTAGGAACCATTTCCCGGTTTTGCTCCTTAACTATAAATTTTCAGCTTACAAACTTTGATCCTAGAGAATAATCCAGCAAATTTTGACAGCTTGTACGTGTAAAAACTATAATTATAATAACTGAAATGTTTCAATCTTTATTTTAAAAGTTTATGACTTCAAGGCATAAATTTTGCATTTTTTTTTTTTTTTTTTTTTAAATGAAGAGATTTTTTTAGGCGCACATCTTTTTCTTTTTTCTGTCTGTACTTCTGACTAACATTTCACTATTGACATAAGTATCAGCAGCAAGGATAATATAAAATTTCAATATGAAGAGAAAGTTTTAGAAAGTTAATAAAATCGGAACCAGGCTACTGGGCAGGAGACCTCTTATGCTTGTACGTGTGTGTACCAGGGATCAAACTCAGATCGCGGAATGCAAAGCAAATGAAATGCCTATGCACTATTCGGATCTCCTTTAGTCGGAAATGAAGATTTTGTTATCCAGAGTGGTATTTCAGATGTTTGTAATCAGAGTGTACGAATAAATAGATTTTATTAATCTGCGAGTCGACAACACAAGTGTGAATAATGTAGAGAAACCGTACCGATAAAATCAAGGAGTAATTTAACCAGTATAAGCCTGAAATTACCAAAGTTCTTTTTTTTTTAAAATGTTTTAATTGAACACGGATTCCCCACTAAAGTGCACGAAAACTGAGCTATAAACACAAGACTTAAATAAGGTGTAACGGACGGACATAGAGACAGACAAGAATAATACTTTACGACCCTACCACTGTTGCAGGGGAAAATAAATTTGAAAAAAGATAGTGATTTTCAGGTGAATTTGCTATAATTAATAGTGACAAGACAGGAAGTAGCCATTTGTAGTACAAGAGTGATCATAATGATATGATGGTGGATAATAGACTGATTTTAAGCAGTCTATATAATGCAAATTATTACTATGAAACTGTTGGTTGGTTATCTGATTAATTAATTTTCACATAAACGACACATCTTGACATAAAATACTTGTCAGTACTACGGCAATGAGAGTGAAGTGCCATCATGACACAAAATACTTGTCAGTACTACGGCAATGGGAGTGAAGTGACATCATGACACAAAATTCTTGTCAGTACTACGGCAATGGGAGTGAAGTGCCATCATCATACAAAATACTTGTCAGTACTACGGCAATGGGAGTGAAGTGCCATCATGACACAAAATACTTGTCAGTACTACGGCAATGGGAGCGAAGTGACATCATGACAAAATACTTGTCAGTACTACGGCAATGGGAGTGAAGTGCTATCATGATACAAAATACTTGTCAGTACTACGGCAATGGGAGTGAAGTGCCTTCATGATACAAAATACTTGTCAGTACTACGGCAATAGGAGTGAAGTGCCATCATGAAACAAAATACTTGTCAGTACTACGGCAATAGGAGCGAAGTGCCATCATGACACAAAATACTTGTCAGTACTACGGCAATGGGAGTGAAGTGCCAAGCACAGAGACATATCATGACAACCAGCTTAGGCTGGTCTTGGCAGGATTTCAACTTTCAATGCAATATTTTCACTGCAGACAAGCTGAATCTTTTTTTTTTTTTTTTTCTTTGTAATTTATCTGCAAAGTTGATCAAATTTTATGAAGTCTAATTTCTCAGATCCAACTTTTGGCTGAACATATCGAACTTATGCGTTTAGAATATAATTCATACGCTTGAACGGCAAAATACAACAAAATTTCGTTTTTAAAGCCAAAATAATCTCTCTTTCTCTCTCTGGGTTAATCATATTTTGAGTCAGAAATTTTCCGTACACTTTTAAATCCAGTTTGTGAAGTAGTGTAAAAGCTTTAATAAATAGCCGGAGAGAGAGAGAGAGAGAGAGAGAGAGTAACCTGTATAAAATGTTTGAGATTAAATCAGATTTTCTTACAATTTTGTCCAGAGAAAGGCAAATTTAAGTACTTAAATTTCCATATGAGTGTAGTTATAGACAAATTCTTTTTTCAGAACAGGGACAATGCAAAAACACCGAATTTCGTCTAGTTTTAAAGCATTTTTACAACTCCACAACCTGGGTTTAAACGGGTGCGAAAAAGTTTTGACTTGAAAACAGGTTATATCCATCAGCTAAACAGATAGAAGAAGTTGTTTTCGACCGTAAAAAGGGATGAAAAAGACCCAGTATTGGACAGTTTTCACCGCAAAGGTTCAACCTTAAATTCACGACGTAAGGAAGTAAAATTTTTTGACAAATGTGGAACGTGACCTGCATCAAATGTTTGAGATAGAAATAAAAAAGTTTAGCAGATCATATTTTCTTTAAATTCTGTATAAAGAAAGACAAATCCAGTTACTTAAATCTCCATATGAGTGTAACTGTAGGAAAATTCATTTGTCAGAACAGGGACCGGGCAAAAATATAAAATTTCGACTATTCTTTTAAAGCTTTTTTGCAAGATTACAAACGTGGAATAATTCTAAATTTAAAAGCACAATAAAATCCATTAGCTAGTCAGATAGAAAATATTATTTTCGATCGTAAGAGATGAAAAAGTCACTATTGGTCAATTTTCACCGCAAAGATTGAACTTCAAGCAGATGACGTGTGAGGAAGTGAAAGTTTGTAACAAATGTGGAGCATATTATGAACATAGGTGGGTAAAAAAGTGTGCAACATTGCAAGTATGACGTCATGGTTTTGATGCCATGTAAACAGCATGACGTTACTCTATTATCAACGTATCAATATGGATAACAGAGTTTCAGGTATGTAAACTGACCTTTTCTTCGTGAACAATGACAGGAATAGTTTAAGAAGATACTCCTTTCAAACAATATTGCTTGTTGTGACATGGGGGAAGTGATTTGTTATGGAATTTGTAAGACTGATCTATAATCTTTATACAGAGATTTGTTTTACAGTGATGCTAGAAACAACCACTCTAGGAAAGGTAAATTATTCATTGTTTTATCCTGATATCTCGTATAGCTTTTTACAAAATGGACGTTCAGGCTATTAGCATTTAAAGCGAACTCTCTGAGGAACAATTCTCAAGTTTCCTTTCTTCTTGTAATCATTTAGTCACGAAGCATGACACGTTTTCCTAACATCAGACGGTATGCAGGGGGATGGTGGGCAACGTGAGTTAGCCATGGGGCAAATCTAATATATTTGCCGTTGCCGTCATGATTATCATGATCGAGGCAGCAGTAGTATCTGTAGTACAAGTAGTATTGCTGTTATTATTATTATTATTATTATTATTATTATTATTATTATTATTATTTCAAGATAATTTTGGGGATACAACGGGCTGTTGTATGTTTCGACGCAGGTCAGCGTCAAAGAAACAGAGGATTATAGATGAGCTGCTCGGTAAGTATATGGAGAGATCAGTTTTCTAAATCTCTTGAAATAAATAGGCTTTAACTAGATAGATAGATAGATAGATAGATAGATAGATAGATAGATAGATAGATAGATAGATAGATAGATAGATAGATAGATAGATAGATAGATAGATAGATAGATAGATAGATAGATAGGTAGGTAATGAAGAAATTAAATTAAGGATGGAAGGAATTAAAGCAGAAACATACCATCCAACGACGAAACCACCCGATACATCAATTTAGAAAAATGATAAATATATACATTTTCGTACATGTTCATTATAAGCATATAAAATGGGACATATTGTAATAATAAATAACATAAATAAAATTAGATATATATTCTTACCCATGCCGATCAATTTCATTTATTCAACTGTTTTTTTGTTGTTGTTTTTTTTTTTTTTTTTGGGGGGGGGGGGGGGGGCACATACTGCGCAAATATTTTTTTTTAAATCGTCGTATTTTATTCATGTTTTTTTTCTTCACTTTAAATGGTGACAAATTTGCACGGGTTTTAGAACATTAATTGTTTCGTTTATATGTTGAATTTCTTTCAAGAGTGGATGAAACACTGGAAGACATCTCTTAAACATCTTGAGCGAAACAATGTTTACAAATTTATTTCCACGAATAAACGTTGTTATTGTTATTTTTGTGGGGTTCTTTTTATATTTTTTGTTACAAAAAGACAAACTATATCTGACTCTCAATTTAAAAACATTTTTGTAAACAATATGTGCAACTTGTCCATTAGAAAGCTTAATTGGACGAGTGCATGTACAAATATGCGCAACTCATCCATTAGAAAGATTCATTGGACGAGTACATGTAGATTATTAGAACAGAATACAAGTGTCTCCTCTCATGTAATATACTGCATGTATATATATATATATATATATATATATATATATATATATATATATATATATATATATATATATCAAAAAAACGTTATATCTTATATCGATATTACAGCTACCAATCAGCATTTGTCTGGTGCTATTGCCGCTTGCAGCCAAACAAATACCAGTCTTTTCGAAAGGGTGGAAACCAAGAAGAGAGAATGCCAGGAACTGAAGCAAAAACTACAGACCCTTAATGAAGAACTGAATAGAAAGAATGGTACATATTTGGTTTTGAGAAATACGTACCTTTTTGGTCATGTCCATCAGTCGGTTCTCATTGTAACCCGAACTCCATATACACCGATTAAGAGAGGGTGATCTTGCTGAGTATAATATTTTATGAGGAACAGTAGATGGCAGCGAAGATTTCGAATGTGATCGGGGGAGGGGTTTAACATTTTTGTAAGTTGAACTCCATCTACGCAGTTTGAGGGAGTGTGATCACGTTTGTCATAATGTTTCAGAGTACGAGTGTAGATAACAATGAAGATTTCAGATCTTGAATACAGCTCTGTGGGATGGAGGGGGGGGGAGGGCTCCACCGTTATTTGTGATGGCTTCCGACTTTTGTTTTATTTTGCTTTTGCTTTGTTAAACTCCACGTGGCGGGTTTGCATATAGCTATTATTCACAAAAACTGCATTTCCACTCCGCATGGTCATGGAAGCTGTCTTAATTGAACAGAAAAAACACAAAAAACAAACAAACAAACAAACAAAAAAAAAAAAAAAAAAAAAAAAAAAAAGTTCTTGCTGTAAACGATCTTTATCGTCGTCGTCATAAGATAGCCGTATCTTCAGAAAACTAGTTTTAATTAATATTTTAATAATGTTTAATAATAAGAATTCTTTAATTTACACTTTACTCCATAGAAAAAAACTATATTTGTCGGCTACAACACAAAATTAGTATTATAGGGATATGTGTGTGATCATAGAACCTTTTAAATGCAAAGTTTAATTTAATAGAAAAAAAAATCATTTTGTTTTTCAAACAAAATATACTGGCTAGTATTAATTATTATCCACAACATATGCAGGAGATTGGATTCTAATTGAATATTGCACAACATTTCATCTGGACAGCGGATTGGATTCTAATTTGATATTGCACAATATTTCATCTGAACACAATGATTCGATATAGAGATTAGTGTATTCTTCCCATTGGTTGATGTTCCAGTTTCCATGTTTTAAAATCCTGCATTTGGGCTCAGGGTAAAGTGACGAACAGCGCTGATGCTGCGATCGGAACATCACTCGGCCATTTTCATTAAATCGTGAAATAACATAGAAAGTAGTTGCAGGAATCCACATCAATTTGATGTGTTTGGTGATTCGCCTCCGGCGGAGTGCACCACATATGTTACGACAGCAAAGGCCAACAATGTTCAGATTGTGACTTTGTCTCCTTCCGCCATATTGAAGCCTGGTACCCTGACCACCCAGGATGCTCCGCACACGAGGCCAGGCACGCACCGTTGAATGTCTGATACCGGTGGAGAAATTCAAGATGGCGGAAGTAATACATAAATGCATTGGCAATACAGCAAATAACATTAAATCATTTATTTCCAGCTGTGTCGCCACTGGCTCTCTGGTTGTGTTAGTCACAACTATGACAATTAAAGAAGTACTGAGTGTTTGTTTAAAGTGTCTCTATGCAGTACTGTCATTTTCAGCCATTATGTGTGAGTGGGCAGGTGGGTGGTGGGTGGGCGGAGGGGTATGGTGAGAGATTGCGAAATCGTCTGGCTGTGATTTTTGCATGTGTGTGTGTGTGTGTGTGCGTGTGAGAGAGAGAGAGAGAGAGAGAGAGAGAGAGAGAGAGAGAGAGAGAGAGAGAGAGAGAGAGACTTTATTTTAATCAAAGTTTGACCGATTGTGTTTGACCATTATTTTACATAAAGTTTCAACATTTTATAATAACCGATTTTTATGTCATTGAGCATACTTGTATTTTAGAATGTATTAATGGAACAGATAACGGGGTCGGGTAGATGGAATTAGGTTGGTACTATAATATATACCTATTTATGCAATGCAATTTTTGGAGAAAAATGGTTGGTCAGAATCATTGCTGGCAATAATAGCCAAGTATAAATGCAAAAAAAAAAAAAAAAAAAAAAAAAAAATTAAAAAAAGTAATTGTAATGGATTAAAACATCCTACACCTGTTTAGTTTCAAAAACATTTGTTTCCTATATAACATACCCCGAAGAGAAAATATCATTTAAAGAATTCAGAAACCGTTACAGGAACACTTGGTAGTAACAATGTTTTTTTTTTAGTTATATTTTGGTATTATATGGGTATATTTGTTTAAAATTTGTGCACGATATCTGTATTTATGTAGGTAAATTGTCGCACCTACAAAATTGTGCAATTGATTCATGTAATTTAATTTTGATAACCCTGAACTAAAAAACTGAATATCGCTATGATGATAAAATACTCCATTTGGCAGGAATGATGTATTGTTAGCCATCATTTTTTTTTTTTTTTTTTCGCATATATTTAGCAGTAGTTTCATAAAGACAAGCTACATAATTTAACAACAATGCAGTATCCAAGCCAGTGAACTGAGCGTTAGACACTGGTTACACGTCTTTGACAATTCTCAGAGCCTCATCAGTAGTATTGTGATATACTCTTGTATTGTCACACTTTAAGCAGCAGTTCTATAGGTCATAAACAACCCTAAGATTCCTGCATATTTGACCAGTTATACATTTGAAGTTATAAGTAAACAGAAGGTTAAAACCTGGACACTTTGTTAAAAAATGCACCTTAAGTATGTGTATGCTGAGTTACTTCAGTTGATACGAATATGTTGTAACTTATCAGGTAGCAGTTTATAAATCTGCCCTACGAGAAGCATATATTCATTCATGTTTCAGAAAGTTGTAAATGTTTTAGTGAAATTTGCATATTGTGGTCTGTCTGCAACATACAATATTTTCCGTGTACAAAATTGCACAAAACTGTTATTATTGCTTTACATCAAGTAATATCTACCCTGAAGTCAAAATATCACCAAGGCCTGACTAAATTAAAATGGAAAATATATATTATTAAGTTCCAAGATGAGTTATGTTTAAAAAATCTCTTAAGATCGTCAGTGTTTAACAGCGACCAAGTAAACCTAGCATTAACCTTACAGCAGAGCACATTTTTTTTCTTCATGTTAACATTGCTCAGTTAACAGTTACATAAATCTAATAATTTCTGTGTCAAAACGAATCAGTGATGGGTGTATTTCATGTAGTTATGATATTAATACTTGATCTATCCAGATTTCCAGTCGTGGCTATCACATCGTAACTAGCAAAATATTTTTTTTCTAAACAAGATAGATAGAAATGGCAAAAGTGTAAAAGCTCCAAACATTCCACTGCATAAATTGGTATCTATTGCATTACCATTCCAACCCAGACCCCATTATATTGCATTCATGCATTTTAAAATACAAGTAAGTTGCATGATAGGAAAGTTGGTATATTCGAAAATGTTGAACCTTAATGTAAAATAACGGTAAAACACAATCGATACAACTTTCATTTTGTTACGACTCTATGGTCTAAGTAAAATGTAACAGAAAGAAAGTGAAACCAACAAATCAAGTAAAAATCAACAAGCAATTTATTTCTAGACAATTAAAGTGAAAATTCAAAAGACACTTACAGTAACGTGAATTAAAATCCAGATAATCCAATAATCCTAAGTGTCCTAATCACAAGTTCTAAAAATAGAATTTTCCGAATGAATGACTGTATCATTGAATGTGTTGCTGTGCTAATAGTCTTTAATGTCATGATATGCCAGTAGTTTTTAATGTGCTGATGTGCCAAAATGAAGTACTCCAGAATATCTTTGAATAAGTTCACATAAACCCCCAAATCATCAATTTGAAATCCAATATACAAAAGTCTATGAGCACTTTTTTAATCCAATGAATATTTTAAATAATTCCTCTCTGAATTTGGAATGATTTTTCACAACTGTAATGGCTCTTTTAAGACTGATGTTAAGGTCGAAAACTGAAAAACTGTCCACTAAACATTATATATATATATATATATATATATATATATATATATATATATATATATATGTTAGATATATATATATATATATATATAGTTAGATAGATAGATAGATATCATTGATATAAATAGGCCACATGACATAATGTTCTAGAATAGTACGGTGTATGTGACTCTTAACACATAGCTCTAAGGAAATTCTAGTTTTATCTGTAAACAAAATCAACCTTGACCTCAAATTGAATCAACAACTTGTTTACCAAACCGTCCTTGAACTCAAATACTAAGTAAACAACCTAATTCAAGGACAATAGCTAAACATGTCAACATTATACTTAACATTAAGGTTTAAGCAAATATTAAAGTCAAGAAACATTTACAGTTTCCTAAAAATTATTTATAATATTATATAAACATCATACATAACAATTTAAAGCACAACCACACAATTGCGCAATCTATCACCTACCCTACCCCCCCCCAGTCAAACATAATGGCTGAAAATGACATTACTGCATAGTGACACTTTGAACAACACTCATTACTTATTTAATTGATATAGTTGTGACTAATACAACGAAAAAGCCGGTGGCGACACAAATAAATGAAATAATTGATTTAATTTAGGGTAACCATATTTGAACTTTTAAAAAGAGGACACTCATATATATATATATATATATATATATATATATATATATATATATATATATATATATATATATACATATATATATATATGACAAAGAGTTGATGTAAGGACCGAAAAGGAGGACATGTCCGGGAGAAAGAGGGCGTATGGTAGCCCTAATTTAATGCTATTTCTTTATTGCCAACTCATTTTTGTATTACTTCTCCCATTTTGAACTTCTCCACCGGTATTGGCCATTCAACGGTGCGTGCCTTGCCTCGTGTGCGGAGCATCATGGGAGGCCAGGGTACCAGGCTATGCCATATTGTTCCATGTCAACAAAAGTAGTTCAGAATATAGTTCTTAATGGCGACGAATTACTTCTGTTTGCTTTCTCCATGAAACGTGGCTTGTTTCTGCGAGGACTTTGCGTTCTTTCCTTTTCTTATGGCATTGGCATTCTCTCTTTCAGATTTCCTATTTCTGTTGCATGCCTGTCAGAGTTCCAGGGCGCGGGCAAATGTAAGGATCTGTGACAGGTCCATCTCTTCACGAAGTGCACGACTTCTAAGAGGTGTCGAATTCACACGTTGCTGAAAACCGCCGTAGCTTAGTGTGGAAATCATCAATTGATTGTCCACTTTGTTGTTTCTCTTGACGAAATTTGTTGATTTAAAAAAATTCGTAGTTTTCCTTTGGTGCAAAGTAGTTTGTCAGCTTTAAACAAAAATTATTTTATAGCAGTTGCATAATCATTGCAGGTATCTGGAGAGTTTCGATTATATCATTTACTTCATCCCTTAAATAATGTAAAAGCAGCGCACCCCGACGTTTTGTGTCTTTGATGTCCATTCCAATCAGAAGGTTTTCAAGCCGTTTTACCAATTTCAGCTATCAGACATCAGGTGTGCTTTATGGACAGAGAATGGCGGGAAATTAGGCAAACTTGTTGCCATTATCAGATATGAACATTTAACTACAAGTGTACAACACGGTATTTGGGTTGCAGAAGTCAAGTTTATATTACTATAAAACACTGCTTCTTTAACACTACAATACGTTATCGTCTGGTGCGCAAGAACCGAATGTAAAAGACATACAGTTCGAACGAGGACCAGAATCTAAAAAAAAAAAAAAAAAAATCTCCATAGATGTGTTTCATGGTGCGGTGAGTGACGAAACTGGACTGTTGTGAGAAACTGGCCCAATATCATTTTCTGTGACAAGACGATGGTTATATTAAACCAGGATGAAGAAGGTATTTGTGTGACGAAAACCCAAAGAGGAATTGAAACCAGAATGCTTTAGATTTTACAGTCTCCCTGTAAACACCCTCCCCCCCCCCAAAAAAAAAAAAAAAATAATAATAATAATAACGCACCCGCACTAGTGAAGCGGAGGGGTAGTGGCACCACGTCTGTGAAAAAGACTAGCGGTCGCGCCCTGATATCCACCGGGTATAACTTTGAAGCAGACGCAACCGCATTTCTTCATGCCATGACAGCGACGTGAAGTTTAATCTTGTGCTCGCAGCCCAACTCGAAAAAACCGCGCCAGGCTAGCAGGAAGCCGTTCAGGTCGCAGGCTATTTCCGTTTCCCACCACCGCCACCATGCGGCCCGACGAGGTCTAGCAGCTGGTCTCTCAAGTCAACGTCGCGGTCCAAGAGCGCATTGAAAATTACATGCGCGAGGGTTTGGACTGACACTTCGCGAGGTGTGTGGAACTTGAATTCCACATTTCGAAGATTGATATTCACAGTTACAATTCTTTCTGATGTTATTTAATCTTTCTCAATTACTGTTTGCATTCTAGTATAATTTTAAACAGATAAAATATGCCTCTGACTATCTGCTGTGGAAACAATTTTGAAGAGATGTAAATATCAGCGTATCAGTCGACTTAATCCACTACTTTATGTATGCGGTCATTAGTTCCTGGTCAGGGGTCCAACTACACAGTCCGTGTAACATTGACAGACGTAAATGAGGCCAAACGCAGGGAACTCTGTAAGAGATTGGGTATTTAGAGTGGTCTAGTTAAACCAGACTCTGGCGTGGCTCTGTGAGATCTTGGCCATACGAGGGTCTTGCAAAAAGGTGAGTTTTTCTCGCAACGCCAGAACCTGGCTTTCACAAAAATTAGAAAAACTATTGCATTGATAATGAGATGAGGTGACGTCTTACGAATAAGATTACGTCATACACATAATTATTTTATTGGATGATTGTGACGCACACCCTGCATCGGTAGTGGTGTTAAATTATATCCTTTAACTTTTAACTGTTATTTTGGTTTAAATGATTTCAGAAAATATGTCTAGATAAACCTGAGATAGGGAGAGATTTCTTTATTGTTTCACTTCTACAAAGGTTTAATGAAGAGCCTACTTTCGGTAACAAGGATCAATGAAGCATTTTACAAGACCCTAGTATGACAAATCTCTTACGGAGCCACGTGAGATCTGTCGAACGAGACTATATTTTGAGATGATTCCAGATTCGGCTGGAGTGAAAACTGTGTCTATAAATATCTTGATAACAGTCATAAAATTTCACTGCTTCATTGTGCAAATTGAAACGTAAATAATAAGCCACGGACCGAAAAACAGCTAAATTATAAGTTCACCTCGTTGGCCGAGCGAAAAACAACAACAACAAAAACAAAAACAAAAAAAACCAAAAAAAACAACAAAACAACAATAACAATAAGCAGCGAAACCAAAAATAAACATTGTTGAGTTTGGCTTGAGGTCATTGTTTTCCCTTGATTTCCAAGGGCCTCAAGACGTGAATGGTTCTATAAAGCATAATAATACTACACAGGATTTTCCTCTAAGGACCACACATTCACGAGACTGTAACTTTACACTGGTATGGTTTTTCTTACTTCACATTAGTATTATTTATCGGTAGGCAATTGTAAACGTTGATCGGTATTTCATGCTACATACCACACAACAGGACCCAAACACCTAATACGCATTATTATTCCTATTTATAATTACTAAATACTTATAGGTGAGAATATTCCAAGAAATCATTATAATTTTATTACGAAATTTGACAAAATTATTCCATACTACCGAAATGTCCCGCGAATACGGTTTAGTATGACGCCTGTATCTAATTGGCTAATTACTCGGTTTTAAAAATATCTTCCCAACACCGATTCCCCCACAAACAAACAAATCTCACTAAAATCTATCACAACTATAAACACACACACACACACACACACACACACACACACACACACACACACACACACATATATATATATATATATATATATATATATATATATATACATATATCTTAATTTTTGTATCAGCACTTTCACCAAATAAAGATTAAAACAAATATTGAATAGAAAAAAAGGAGAGGAGAATGTAAATAATTTGATGTGTTTCAAGAAAAATAACTTTCAATAGAATGCAAATGAAAGTGGCTTACAAAGTTATTTCACTCAGCGTCCAAAATGTCTGCAGATGATATCTTTGACTACCCCGTCCCCCCCCACCCCACCCCCTTTTATTAGTGTTAAACAGTCATTTACGTTATTTCAGATACCCTGAATAGCACGAGCGAGTCTTTGGAAAGGAAGACCAAGAAGTGTCAAAGTCAGTTACAGCAGGTGACAGAGCTTCTCTTCCAGAAGGACACCGCAGAGAAGACCGCCGCCATGTTGCGGGCAACCAAGGACAGTCTGGAAAAAGAACTCAAGGCCAGAATCCAGGATTTGAAGGAAGCAAAAGGTGTGTTATAGCACTTTATATGCACTTCTTCATTTCTCTAATCCATTTTTTAAACCTAAGTCGTCGCAAAATCAGAAAGTCATGCCTTATTTAAAATCTTATCTCATTACCTTTTGTGCCTTTCGCAATTTTTTAATCTCAAAACATCTTGGAGACTTTCAATGTTAATGTACCTAGTCTGTGTCTGTCTTGTTTAATCGGCCTTTGATGACATACAATACATTTTACAAGCGCCCTTTGATGACATACAATACATTTTACATAAGGCCTTTGATGACATACAATACATTTTACATAAGGCTTTTGATGACATACAATAGATTTTACAAGCGGCCTTTGATGACGTACAATACATTTTACATATGGCCTTTGATGACATACAATACATTTTACGTAAGGCCTTTGATGACATACAATACATTTTACATAAGGCTTTTGATGACATAGAATAGATTTTACAAGCGGCCTTTGATGACGTACAATACATTTTACAAGCGGCCTTTGATGACATACAATATATTTGACATAAGGCTTTTGATGACATACAATAGATTTTACAAACGGCCTTTGATAGCGTACAATACATTTTACATAAGACCTTTGATGACATACAATACATTTTACATAAGGCCTTTGATGACATACAATACATTTTACATCAGACATTGTTCAATATACTATGTGATTTTCTACTTGTTATTTTTGTATTACTTTCGCAATATGCCAACATAAAATAAGTGTGATTGCAGTTGTATAAAGAACGAACCCAATCTACCTTTTTACTATGTCAGCGTCCTATGAAAAGCTGGCAGGGGTGATGGCAAATAAACAAGAAGAAATTCGCCGTCATATTTTGGAAAATAAGAGCATACAGCTGAAGCTCCAGGATTCAGAAAAAACAGTCAAGAAGATGAAAAAAAAGTGGAAAAATATGTCATGTAGGTATAATAATAATAATAATAATAATAATAATAATAATAATAATAATAATAATTATTATTATTATTATTATTATTATTATTATTATTATTATTATTATTATTACTGCTACACTACTACTAGTTTTGTTTACCACGCCTTATGGTAGTATTTTTGCTGGGCATCTTACGAGATGTGACAACTTTCTGTGGATTTAGATCCCAGCAGTATTGATGCTGTTCCGAGGAGTACCCCTTTTATAGTACTAGTTCACACTTTAGGTCTATTCCTAGCGTCTTCAGGCTGTCCCCTAGTCCGTCAAGTCGGCCGTCAAACAGTTATGACCCTCCGGATGCCATGTATAAAAACGCTGCATTCCCAAATACAACTTGAAATCTGAGACAATGGCATAACATGATTTTGGTACTTTCCCAGAGCAGAATAACATTATGATTTTTTTCTTTCAAAAATGTATACTTAAGTCGAGAAAAAAAGGGAGAATCTGACGGAGGCCTTGTATTGTTGGGTAGACGAGACAACATGTAAATAAGCTAGGGCGAATTGCATTACATTGTTCGTCACGCGCGCGGATCACGATATATATTAACCGAGCAAAAAGGTCAGCGTGGAACTTGCATCTGGCACAGCCCACTTATAACCAAGACGAAGGGTTGCAAAGTAAAGTACAGGGCACCTTTAATTTCGCAAATAAATATGTCGGGTCAAAGAAGATCTCCAATAAAAACTGAGTGAAAAGAGCAAAAATCGTTATATATATATATATATATATATATATATATATATATATATATATATATATATATATATATATACACACACACACACAACAACAACCTGAACTCATGATTTTCTTAATATATTATTATATTCTATTTATTGAGAGAACTACATTTACAATATGGTAAATGTCGGATCTTTTATTACAAATTTCCTCATGTTCTAAAAAAATAATGTTTCAGAATGAACTTTTTCGATTAAAAGCTACTGCTAAAATTTACTGCTCCCTAAAGAATTGGAGATAATACAACTTGTTAGATTGAGTTGAAGCATAAGATTCTGTGCTCGAACTATACTGTAGGATTTAAAAATGTTTGCGTTGGCTATTTATGTGCGAATCAAAGATGCATCTATCCTATGACACAGCCATTGGTTAGCATCACGCACTACATGTTACAGGAGTCATTACAATCCATGCCTAATATGAATTGTAATTACCGTAATATCCATGCCTAATATGAATTGTAATTACCCTAATATCCATGCCTAATATGAATTGTAATTACCCTAATATCCATGCCAATTATGAATTGTAATTACTCTAATACCCATGGCGTGAGATGGATACTTAACAACGGCTGTGTTATAAACAAAATCTCAGTCGCGACACAGAATTTTGCGCGGAAATCTGAGAAAGCAGGCAGTTTAAAGCACAATAAATTCCTCCTATATTAGAACGAGACCTGTCTGGAAGTGAACATGGATGCAAAAGTTTAACATAGATGTGATATTTGGCTTTTCAAATGAAGGTAAGCCGTTGATAATTCCCGACATTAAAAAAAAAACGCTGCTAAACCCGCAGATTTACGCGTATGAAACTCTACTGAAAGTAGCTACTTTTTAGCTTAAATTTTGAAAGTGTTAAAAAATAACAAAATGAGGAAATTTGGTTTGTTATCTTTTGTGGAGCTATTTTAATTGGCTGAGTGTCAACTTAAACTCATGTCCATAACTTGAATTGGCTGATAGTGTCAACCTAAACTCATGTCCATAACTTGAATTGGCTGATAGTATCCACTTAAGCTCATATCTATAACTTTTAAGTGGCTGATAGTGTCAACTTAAACTCATGTCCATAACGTTTCAGGATATCGGACCCTATTTTCTCCAACCTTTGTTAGCACGAAACTCGAGGTCGGGTAATGTTTACGTTCTACAATTTGACACTGAATGAAGTTAGAATCATGAATATATTAGAATTGTTTTTAGAATCTTGGTTTGTCATTTATATATAAAAAAATTAATTAAAAAAGATCTTTCTGCATCAAAAGTCTCTCTTAATGTTTGGTTCAGTAGTTTTAAGGTCTATGTCACTTATACTAAATACAGACATTTTGTTTATGTGTGACAACTCGAGTTTTGTGTAGTGGATGTCCACCAAGCTGGCACTGGATACTTCTTGGTGCAAAGATAGTCCCTTACTACCGGCATTGGATACCTCTTGGTGCAAAGAAAGTTTATTATCATTTCCAGGTTTGTATGTTTAAGGTGAAGGTTGCTGTTTCTGAAAAAAGGAACTTTCTTTTCATGTAAAAACTCGGTTTCTTTCCAGCAGCGTTAACCAAACTTTGTATTTTAGATACGTCTTGGTGCAAAATAGAATGCCAACACATTTTAAAGGACGCACAGTATCATAAGTATTAGCGAAAAGGCCAAAATGGTGTATGTAAACGAATCAAAGTCATAACCCGACGAGGAATGGAATTATGTAACCTCCGCTTATAATCGAAACTAAAATCAACCCATATGTCGTTCACATAAGCAAAAAGTTCGTCAGGGTTGTTCATATTTTTTGGCAATATTTTGCAAAGATTTCTTGATCCGAAGTCATAGATTTTCAATTATAATTAAATCAGGCGAATGTGCTAGCCATGTAATATATCGAATATTATTTAATCGTTGGAACCCCTCAACTACACGAGCCCGATGTGAAGGAACGTTATCATCCTGGAAGCGATGGTTCATCGCTAAAATATTTAGGTAAAATTGGCGAAAGCTATTGATCAAGAATGTTACGATATATCTCAGCATTAATGTTCCCATCGACCTTACACAAAGTCCCACACTACAGTAAGTGATGCAACCCAACACCATCGTCGACACCACCCTTGTCAGGGAGGGCACATGTACTAGAGACAACATGTTTACTTTGAAGATCGCCAAACTCACATTGATATTGTCCGATAACTATTTTTGACGCATCACTCAATATTACTTAAGTACACTGGTCATCATTCCATCTCCAACGCTCTAAACACAACGAGAGCCTCTTTTTTCTGTTAATTTCTTTTATGCACATTTTCTTTCAAACAACTCGACGAAAATCTTGTTTCTGGGCAAAACTCGCTGAACAGTAACATAGTGAACTTTATCAATCTTGTAGTCATTAAATTCAGTTATATCCCTAGAAAACTTGACACGATTTTCTTGACACTTTTCAATATGGCGGCTTCATTGCGTCTACTTCTTTTGCTAGGCCATGCTTCCTCTCAACGAAACTGTCGTAAACACACTCCGAATAGTAGATTCGGGAATCTTCGGCAACGTCACAATTTCACAATTTCTATGAGTTTATTTTAAATTTCTCGTTTTAAATCCTCAATCAGTTGTTTTATGCCAATAGTCAGTTCAGCAAACGTACGTCCAATGTTTACAGATCAGTTGTGTAATCTCTCACACTACAAGCAGGCAACAATAATAATAAATAAAAAAAATGTATAAATTAGCTGGATCCTATGTAAATTTTTGAGGGGCGTCTCAAAAGATTATAGTGTCACCAAAGCGCGAAATGTAACGTCAGAAGAGAGGATAGGGTTTGTTTACGTCTACTATTTGTTGCCCTATTGTCACAAATGACTTTCGGTATACTTGTACAAAATTCAATTGAAAACTAATCAATGGCAAACGAGTTTGATCTTTTTTTCACTTTCATATTTCCATCTCCTCCCAATAATCTATAGTTATACCCCACCCCGAAAAATATTTACACATACATACAACAATAATCGGTCCATATAAATAGCTACCTTCCCTCACCCCATGTTGTATGTGGCAGACTGTTTTCAAACAAATTTTATAATTTATTTATCTCGACATACTGTAACAGCAGAGAACATTTTCTTCTTAGTAAAAATCAAAGAAAAAGAGGATGCATATGCCACATTGCAGAACGCGCTCGCTGCCTCTGAAGCCCGACAGATGGTGTTGGAACAACATAAGCTGACGTGCACGGAGAGCTCACTGGCTAATGTTAAGATGGAACTGGTTAAAGTACTGAGTAGGTTTTCTTTCTCTGTTTTCTATGTTTATAAATAACTATGGCAAATATATCCATTGCATATTTATAGCATGGTATATACAAAAAAACTACATACTTTTTGTTGCGAGTGGCCGGAAAGAACGAGTTTGATATGGCGTGGCGATGTGCAGAGTCCGTCAGGCCTAGACCGATTTCTACGCCAGTCCATTTCAAATCAGTTCGTTCCTCCTACTAGCAACAAAGCACATATGTCGTTCGTTTTAATTACATGCCCACTCTTTTACGCCTTACGCATAATTTTTGTCAGAGAGTTTGAATAGAAATGAAAACACGTAGGGTTTTTATAAAAGTCTGGTTCAATGCGGACGTTTCTGAAATCATGAAAATAGTTCATGCCTGGGTGTGCGATACAGATTGTTACGGTTTGAACATCCGCATATAGCGCTATCTTCAAGATATATACACAAAACAACCAGTGGTGTACTGGCCATTGGGCATACCGGGGCAAATCCCGGTGGGCCGCCGCAAAAAAATCCGTTTTTACCATCGGTGGGCCGTCAAAAAAATCCATTTTACCGGTGTTTTACTGGTGTGAGCAAAACCCCGGGCCTGTCCCGGCAGATAAGTCCAGGGCCGAGTTGCTTACCCAGAACACTCCTGAAAACAACACATTGTTTTATTCCGAGTCGGCGGTGAGATCGAGTTTGATATGTTTAATATGGCTTAGGGATACATCAAGTCCATCAGGCCGAAATATAATCCTTCGCATGCCAAATAAGTTCTTTGCCCTGATTCGGGACTATATATATATATATATATATATATATATATATATATATATATATATATATATATATATATATATATATATATATATATATATGCTGTAACACGCAAGAAGTCTCACTACAGAGCGAATTAAACACCTTTTGCGTGACCCTGGCTTGAGGTCCATTGTATTCCCTATTTCCAAGGATCTCAAGACAACAGTCGTTGCCAGCTGAAGGATTCTTAAAAGCGCAAATACTATAAATTATTTTTCTCTAATCACCTAACCACCAGACATCACGAAACTCTAATTTCACACTTGCATGTTTTTTTCTTGCTTCAAATTTGTATGACCAATCAATAAACTTTTCCAAGCCGTAGATTAGTACTTCACGCTATGCATCCCAAAACACGACTCAAACACTTAATACAGAGAATTATTCATATCTCAAATTACTAAACACTTATACATTAGAATATACCGAGAACTCCTTGTGTTAAGAAATTAGGGAGGGTCCATTTTACGAAACTAATCCATGCTACCATAAAGTGTTGTGAATACTGTACATTATGACGTCTGCTACTAGACATTGGCTAATTACTCAGTTTGAGAAATATCTTCCCAACACTGAGTCGTCATAATCAGCAAATAATCAGTCAAATCTAACAAAGCTATAAATGAAGACGTAAATGCAAATAGCATACACCCTAGTTTTTTTTGTTTTTTTTGTTTTACAATATATACATGTGCATATGCGAGATGAAAATGGGTACGTAGTAACAGATGGAATAGGTATGTATTAATGATTTTAAAAAAATACATTTAATTTTCCGTCTTTGACGTGGCAGTAGTTTAATGTGCGTCTTGAGGTACAAGATTTACAGCGACTAACGGGAATTTAACATTGAAGGTAAATGGTAATATTGTTAGAAGTGGTCGACCTTCATTGGGTAAAAGGATTATAGCGACTAACGGAAATTTAAAATGGGGAAATGTATGGTCGAATATTTATAGCGACTAACGTGAATTTAACATCAAAAAATGTATGGTCGAAAGTTTATAGCGACTAACGAGAATTTAACATTACGCCGTAAGTTTACATTGAGGAGTGATATGATAAAACAAATTTATGGCTTTAAACGGGAATTTTAATGTTAAAATATTTAGATACTATCCAACACACAATTTTTGATTACTATCCAACACATCACTCTTTGATATACTATCCAACACATACTTCTTGATTATTATCCAGCACACACCCTACTATCCAACGAAAAGGGTCGGAGTGTTTATACACACGCTTTTCTTATATATGACCATATTATCACACAAGAGTAGGAGTGTTATAGACACACTATACCCACACAAACATACTATCACACAAGGGTAGGAGTGTTTATAGACACACTATACCCACACAAACATACTATACTATCACACACAAGAGGGGAGTTTTTAAGTTTTAGTTGGGTTTTAAACATAGACACAGACATAGACATAGACATACACAAACATATAAACAAACTCAGATTGGCAATAATGTTGAGTAGTATCTCTCTTTTTTAGAGATCTGGGTGGACATGAAAGGGGCCGTTGGGTTTTGTCCCAGATCATGGATGTTTATATATATCCAGGACAACTGCACCTCCCAGGTCTAGCTCGACAACAAGGACACGTCTTGTCTAAGTATTCTGTGAATCTTCTGACGCGGACAGTCAGCTGAAAAGGAGGCATGTTGGCTTCTATCTCCCAATCTTCTTTCTCCTCATCATCAGGAATCCAATCTTTTTCCCCCTCTGCCTCATTTTCTCTTGGACCCTCATCCAGTGGGCATTGAGGCGTAGGAAATTCCTCTCTCTCCTCTTCCGCTCCTTTGCCCTCTTCTCATCCACCCAGGCAGCCTTGATCTTCTTCACTTCTTTGTTCATCACTGCTCTGACGAACTCCTTTGCTATTCTCAGTGAATTGGTCTCCCTCTTTAGATGGCGCGTGTAGCGGGGAACACTCCATCTCCTTTACCCGGCCCAGAAGGTGCTCCAATCTCTCGATCAGACTGATGGGTTCCAACAATTTTCCAACTCTGCAGTTCTGGCTAGCCATATTTCCTTGCGAACGAGTCAATGATGAATGGCAAAACCGATGATGATGATGATGAATTTGAATTAGAGAAGTTAGCGGCCCTTCGTCCATTCATGTGTAACACCCCGCACACTATTTAATTGTTTGTCAAATGGGTTGCCGGGTTGCAAACTCATTTGACGCATTACTGCGTGCACCGTACGCTACTTAATTGAATGTCTGGAGAGGAAGGCTGCACGGACGCGGCAAGGGAGGCGCGAAGCGGAACGGAAGTACTGAAACGCCAAGAACGTACATGATCAAATTCTGCCCAGTTAACTAAATCGGGCTGTCCCTAACAACCAATTATGTGATAACACATATTTAATTACGTCAATCCTATCAGTTCCAAATTTATTTATTTATTTTGTCATTTAAGTAAAAATTTTGCGTACATAGTGAACATAATTTTTCCAAAATTGACATCAATCTGTGAGTACAAGTGACTCATTTCAATTTTGTATCACGCACACAGTACTTAACTCAAAGTTATTGTTTAAGACGGTGGTTCAAAATCGGTAAAATGTATATTTTAAAAGAGTATAATCTAAAGGGGTTTTCAAAAATCGAAACGGAAAACCCCGTACAGTCAGCCAATTTTGATCAGCTGGTCGATGGATGCTCTCCTAGGGGTGGGTCAGGTGCGACCGAAGGGTTCGACTCTATTCATGTATCACACCGCACTCTGGGATTCAGTGTTGTCGCCAGATTCCGCTGATCTTTTTCCAGCCCTACTTCTACCGCTGTCTCTATCTCTGGCCCCCGTCCTCCTGTCGGTAGCTCGCCAAAGCTCGCAAATATGGCTTTTCCAATTGTGTATTGATTCAGGTAGCTCGATGGGGGGGGGGGGTTATTGGTTGACTGACCACAGTCTAGCTGAAAGCACGGCAAGCTAGCTTTCCTGATTTGCAGTCACCCCCACCCCCCTCTTCATCTACAGTGGCTCTGTTGTACAACCAGCTGGTTTTCTTCCCGTGTTATACTGGGGGTCCCCTATCCATGCTACAGTTTGATGGCTAGCCTCTCTACTATTTAAAGATGACGTGCCTCTCCACGTGCGAGATGGGTTGTCCCGTGCCAGCTTACGCCTACATTTCGCCTCGCTGGCTTTTCGGTGTCGTCTCTGGCTTCTCCGACCTTCTTCTCTCCACGGCTGGCTCCTGACTCTGTGACCTGAATGATGGCAAAACCAGCGAACGCACCGATTTATATGCTTCAAACGCGGCCGTGAAGGAAAACATCTCTCCTAATCTGTATGTGGACGTGAAGGTAAACATTTGTGGGTGCACTACAGAATACAAGTCATGAGAAATCCCGCAGACCTAAAAAAAGCACTATTCTTCTTTTTCACATAGGTTTAACATTATACAAGGGTTAGATCGTGTTTATATATATATATATATATATATATATATATATATATATATATATATATATATATATATATATATACACACACACACACTATACCCACAAATACACTGGGTTTGAAGGGGTTTAAGTTTAATTATTTTGTGGAAGACATATACATACACAAACGTACAAGCAAAAATTGGCAATGATTTTAATAGTATCTCTTTTCTAAGAGATGTCGATGGTCCTGAAAAGGGCCGTTGGTTGTCGTCTTTGACCGTTGAGATGTTAACGACCAATATATACAGGACGGCTTGGTCTTGCCATGGGCTTCACTACAGCGCAGGGTCTTCTCCTTCTGTAGGAGACAGTGACCTCATCTGTCTCCATTTTCCCCTCTCCCTGCTGCTGCTGTTGCTTCTCTTCCCATTCTTCTCTTTCCGGTCAGGTCATCTTCCACTTGATCTTGAGTCGTCTTGAGGAAAATGGTGATCTTCTCCATTTTCCTCATGATGAGATGGCATCTTACACTGTGCATATGTACCAGGGCTTCGCTTAGTTTATAAATCTTAGACGACGTGGTTGCTGACCAGTCAACGATGGGCGGCAAGACTGACTGACTGAATTTGAATTATAGACGTGTGCGACGAATCTCGTCATGTACGTCTGATTAATATGCGCACAGCGCACTATTTAATTTGCCCCCAAACTGTTGCTGTAGCATCAGTTTGGGGTTCGTCAAGCGGTTTAAACAGAGCTGTAAAAACCGCTTGCGCTTTACTGCATGCACAGCATGCTATTTAATTAATCGGCGTGGGGGTGCGAATAGCCCTCACGCCATTTAATTGTGTGCCCAGCACACTGTCTGTTGCTTTGCAATGTCCGGGCGCGGAAAAGGCGGAGTCAGGAACGGCCAGAGAGGAGCTTCTGCGTCACAAGGTGGTGTCTGTGGTCCAGGGTGTGATTTTGCCTAAATATTGATGTCGTCTTGCACGTGTCGCTATTTTTTTTTTTTTTTAAATTTTAATTTTAATGAACTCTATATGATTGGCTGACTGGTACCGTGTTGAAGTTGGGTTAAGTCCAAGGAGCTTTGCCCTATACTTGATTCTATGCATGTAGAAGTAATCGTTGCCACTTTGTGCGGCTGGGCCTGATGGCTTTTGGTTTTTAAGCCACCTCATATTGTCTATGGATTTTGGGCAAGACTGGTGAACGAGCTGCTTTATATCGTAGAAGCACGGACGTGAAGGAAAATATCCCTCCGATTTCGGTACGCGGACATGAAAGAAAACATTTTGTTTTTACAAAGATTGGCACAGAATATATATATATATATATATATATATATATATATATATATATATATATATATATATGTTCAAAAATATTTTTTTATATAAAAAAAAAGTGAATACAATTGTTTCTGAATCACAATTTTCTTAATAATCCCCGCTCACTGATACATCAACTATGATGATGGAAGATTAGGGCTAGTCCCTTCCTCTTCATTTACAAAATACCAAAAACATTAAACGTGAACGCATTTATAAGGTTGATAACGTTGTGGAGTCAGACTATACTTCCAATGATCTAATAGAGTGTCATTTTGCCCTTGATACACACTACGTTTCTGAGCAAAAGAATATAGATAACCATTATGTTCACAAAACGACCCTTCTATGTTATCATCGTTTCTAGTATACTCACGGTCAAAACAAGTCACTAAATGTTCTAACGAGAATACAAGACTGCGTTGATGAAGAAAATGCACACAATATTGTCCATACACAAATTCGAAGATATTGTCTTCAAGAGGAGGTAAGAATCAAAATATGCCACACTGTGGTCGTTGGGAAGGTAGACGGCTATTCAATGTGTTCCTGGGTGATGACTCTCGTCCGTGTTGATGACATAGTCTTCATCGTCTTTATGTTTTCGATAAGGAAGTTCATCTTTAGCACATACCACTGGATTCCAAGAAGCTGTGTACGAACTGTGAGTCAGAATGTAATGAAGTTCCCAGGCATTCATTCTTTTCACAGATAATGATAAGTCATAAGTTCACACTTGACTTTTTCCTTGAAAATATCTGTCAAGTAAGCCGACGAACAGAAAGTCTCAGAACTCTGTTGCGCGAGAGCTTCGATGCGTTTCGTTTCCAAAGAAGTCAATAGAAGTAAGGAATGGTCACTCAAGTCTTTATGCCACTCTTTCAAAACTTATCTTCTGAGATGAGAGTAGATGCATTTTCCAGATACTCTTCAAATTTATCTTCGGAACTCATCATTAAACATTTGTGATGGTGTTTCTGACTAGGATGATCGATTTGACATCCATAATAATGTTCTATGTTTAGACCTTTGATTCTTTCAGCCAAGTGACGAGCAAACCAGAAGACTTAGTGTTGTTCTTGTTTTTGGATATATTGACATCATGACTGTATTTTCTTCTTGTCCACTTAAGACCTGTAACTGTTGTTCTGTATATAAAACATCCTCTTCGCCCATTTCCATAGGTCCCATCCTTTTTTCTAATAGCCTAAGATAACTTTTCTCAAACTTGAATTCCAGAATATTGTCATCTTCTGCATAGAATATGATGTTCACTGTGTTCGCCAGAGCTAGTGTAAAATGAAGTTCCACACGGAGTTGGTCCGATTTTATAGGGGGGGGGGAGGGGAAATGTCCTTCGTCGCTGCCTTGGTCTGGAGTGAAATCAGATCCCCACAAAGCATATCCTCTTGCATAATCGTCGTACGTAATGATGTGGCTACAGCTGGTTCATAATTGTCCTGTTAGTTCAAACAGAGTCACGTAAGATCTCAAGTAATTTTTCTGGGCAAAGTTAAGTTCAAAAAGTCTGGTACACAACGTCTGACCATCTCGGGTGACTTCTATCTTGGACACGTTGAAATGTTGGAACTTGAAAGGATTTTGATCGATAGCTCCGTTGAATGCCGCATTTCTGACGATGCCAATGAACAGATGTGTGGCAGTTGACCTAGGAAAACATGATCTTCGATCTTGGATCGGAGTCCAGAGGCAATGTTGAAGGTTGTAACATCCACTCGTCGTAGAGGATACTTGGCTGTCGTTATGCTCAGAGTTTGACTGATGTCGTTTCCCACTTTAGGTAAGAGTTCCACACGTCGTATGTAATGTCTGGCTTCTTCGATGCTCGTTCTGTACTCGTTGTCATTAACCATCAAATGGAACACAGTACTATATCGATTCAGTCTCAGACGTACATCCACACCATTCAGCAAATACTTGTCGTGCAACCGCATGTCCAAGTGTAAACGATCCATCATTTCCAAACTACGTCCTTTTGATTTTCTTTTGGCGGTCGTTAAATCCAACATTGTGAAGATCGTCATCCGCAGTCAACTCTGTGTCTTTGAGCTTGTTCAGTGTGTCAGGTTTCCACACCACTGAGGCATCCAGATGTGTGTTCTTGGCTTCTTTTTTGTACGTCAAGAGATTTTCCAGATACGCTCGGTAAGAGTAAGGGTCCATGCTGCTGCTCACCAGTTTGTTATTCAAGTACAAGTCCACCTCGCTGAACAACGAATGTATGAAATTGTTGACAGGAGTTACTTTGGCATTGGCGCCTGGATTGCTGTTGTTCGTTTCGATAACTTTGATTATCAGGTACAAGTAACTGTTATTCAAATCGATGTAATCTTCGGGGTGTTCTTTGATTTTAAATTCGATAGGTGCTAAGGTGGTCAAAGACGACACAGGATTAAATTTTACGCATTGGGATTCTTGCATTGACTTCATCGTCGGGAGCATGGTAAACATATCGAATTCTGACTTGGAACATTCGCAAGAATCTCGGTGCATAATTTTTCTTTTATTTTTTCAGTAATCAAAAACGTCCAATTCCCTGACTGCTGTTCTTCTTTTCTTATATTTGTTCTGATTGTGTCTATGAGATCAGAAGGGTTTTCGACGTCTCTTTCTGTCTTGTCCTTGCTGTGGCGTAGAGCAGGAATTATTGCCTTCGCCAGGAGTGTGCAGCGAAGTTATAGAAGTGTCTCGGCGACCCAGAAGGTCTTTTCCTGTTTGAATCAAAACATTTTTCCTGCTTTTATCAAGGCTTCTTTAGAACTTTTGTTGGTCAATGAGTACATTCTTTTCCATGCGTAAAAGGTGCATAATTTAAAGCATGCAATTCTCGACTGACCTTCGGTTTTAAGATAAGTGCCACCGTACGAGAGCTGACTTGAACCTATCTCTTAAATCATGTCCTCGTTGTCGGAGCGACTCCTCGGTACGCAGGGTACATCTGTTACAATTCGAGAATACAATAATTTGTCCAAGATCTCCTTTTATACTAATATTAACACTGTCAAAATACGATTTGCTGACAGAAAATAGTGAGGATGTACAAATTATCAGTGAACCTGTTACGTGTTTCATCCTTCATTGTAAGCAGCTATGGGAGAATCCACTTTGAAAGGAATGACTCACAGCAACGGAACAACTGTGTTTCCTACGACGTTGTATTCAACGACATCCGAGTACATAAACATCAAATTCAGTCCTTTGTTTAATTCGATAGGGTTGCGAAAATACTTGTAGAATCGATCGTTGTTGTGAATGTCTTTTGACTGCGGTTGTATGTTCGTGTTTCTTCCCAGAATATCATACAAACTGGGAGAAAATCTGATAGACAGCGTTTTGCCGTCGGAAAAATCCATTTAAGACGATGAGAAATGATATATATTCAATGAGTACACTTCGGCGAGTTTTCTCCAGTGCTTTGCCAAACTGATTGTTGAAAATAGCTGAAATCGTATCGACGAGATGTTGAGCATTACAATAATATCCTGCAGGAATTCTCATTGTATAGATATTCATTTGAGGATTGGCTGGCGATAGTGTTTTGGATTTGTAAATGACAAACTAATTTTGTCCAAATATTCTTGAACTTGTTCGTTGAATATTTCGTCAACGAAAGTGGTTTGATCTCCAACCACATTCTTGACTTGAGTGGGATATATGATTTCAACCTAAGCTACTTCCCAATGAGCTTCGTGATCAAACTGTATGACTGGAGATAATTTGGCTCTGAAACAACATAATTTGTTGTTGGGAAACACATCCATAGAACTCTCATTAGATAATGTTAATTAGTTCGACGGTTCTAGTCTCTGAATGGTCATTCATTGTCAAAGGGAGATGATTTTCCAAATAGGATCCCAGAAGAAGGCTGCTGATGTGATTGGAAGAGTGGCGACTGACGTTGGCGAATCGGTAGATTTTAACGAAGGACTGAGAAGAAGATAATCAATACAACTGCTGAGTAAACTAGTCCACATTTGTTTATCTCCTTGTTGCAAACTCAAATTTTCAATGGCTGTTCCTATGACAATACACCACAAAGATTGGGCAGAAAAACACAATTTGATATTTAGGGACACGTTCTCCACACCGCACCCACAGTGATTGCTCTTGTTGCTGTTTTTGTTGTTGTTCTTGAAACGACGAACTCTGAGAAGGAGATGTTGCTGTGTTTCTACTTCTTTTTTTTATAGTAAATGACTTGTGAAGCAACAATCCAAGAATCGAAACTGGGTGGATATCCTTTGCAACAAACTTTCACTTCTTGGAGACGATGTGTTCCCTCTTTACGTGTTCTTTGATCGAGAATGCTTTCGATATCGTATACGTCGTCTTCTTTTTTAGTCACACGTTGTAACTCAGGCAAGTAAAAAGTTCCTTTTAACACTTCTCCGTTTATATCTTCCAATTCATAGTTTTGTCTTTCCAACGCGAACCAAATCTCCTGTGTTTAAAATATTTGTTTCTTGGATTATGCCTCAGACGTTCAAAACAATCGCATTGTTTACACACACTATACCCACAAACATACTTATATACTATCACACAAGAGGGGTAATTATAATGGAGGGATTTGATTTTTGTTTCATTTGGCAATCATTTGAGTAGTATCTCTTTTCCAAGAGATCTAAGCGGTTCAGGAAATGGTTGTTTATATCTATGTCTTCTACGAAAAACCATAAGTATGTTTGTATGTATAGTGTGTGTAAGCACTACCACCCTTCGCTATTTTACAGATAGAGAAAAATATTTTCTTAACAAGTACAAACACTCTATGTACGATGCATAACTTCCTTTCTCTCCATACTGTTTAATGTCTATAGGAGACGATGTTACTTCAATTTTGCCGTTTCCAATTTCGAACAGAACAAATTTTACTTTCTCTCTCTGTCAATCTTTGGTGTGTGTTTGCTTTCATTTACCAACAGATTCTTTGTGTCAAATTTATGAACAGTGCATGCAAAGACAGGACAACCACTGGGACTGGAACTGTTTAAATTTAAAAGTGTAAGTATAAGCTGTCGTTCTAAATTTCCTGGAAGTCACTTTTTGTGTGGCTAGAACGTGAAAACATCTTCAGGAGCTAGCGAACGACTTTCTTTTTTGGCTGATTTAGACTCTCTTTGTCCAGTGGAGGTAGATGGTGTTGGATATGCGTTAATCATGCATTCTTCAAAATCGCTAGCGTGAACTTTTGGAGAGTGTTTGGTGACACAGAACGTTGTCGTCGCTTGGCTTCTGGTTTCTCCTTGGAAATGTGTGATCGTTTCATGAAAGTAGATTATTCAAATTTAATTTGACTAGATTACTTCTTTCCTTCTTTCTCCATATATATATATATATATATATATATATATATATATAGAGAGAGAGAGAGAGAGAGAGAGAGAGCACACTCGACCTAAGAGAATACACTTATTCGGTTTTCAATCTGTGAAGATGGATAGTCAGAACAAATCGCACTTCTGGTCAAAGATTTAGAGAGTAATTCGAAAGTACACTTCTAACAAGACTTCTGACTACTCTAGAGATAAAGTCGAGACACCTGCTATATGAAAAAGGACATTGGGCTCCAGAATGTCCACATCGTCAAAGAAAATGAACCTCTAACAGAAGAAAAGAGAAACAAAAACTAAAGATACCTCTTATCAATGTCAGAAAAAAGGTCATTGACCTTCAGAGCGTCCCAAGAAAAAAGAAATCAAGGAGAAGGAGCATTCATTCAAGAAGACGAGACAAGCGGAAGAAACAACAGAAGAGGAAGAACCCATATCAGTGAAGAAATTCAAACGAGAAAGACAATACAAAAGTGGACTTTTGTGATGTGCTATGAAATTTCATTGTGATTCTGATTTCACAAGAATATACCAAAGAAAATATAAGTGTATCTTTGTCTTGATTTTTTTTCTTTTAGTATGGATAAGATACTCAAACTACATAAACACACTTTTATGGGAAAAAAAATGGCGTATTGGATAGTAAATGTAGGGTGCTGGATAGTAGACGACTGGGTGTTGGTCACTACATTTTTCGTTGGTTTGTAAGTGTGGGGTGTTGGTCACTCAAAACGGTGTGACGATTTAAATTTTTTTTTTTTTTTTAACATATCTTTCACAATTTGTAAAAGAAGTTATTAAAATGTAAAGTTTTTGAATGTTTTTTAAAAATTGCAATTTCAAAATCTAGACATTTTTCAGTTTTCGCTAAATTTGGCATAATTAGTTTCTTTTATTTGTAAAAAAAGATGCAAATTTGTACATTATTCACAATTATTTTTTTTTACAATTTGTAAACATTCTTTTTACAATTTTTACATTTTGGGGAAAATTTCGATTTTAATCTCTCTACTGATATCGGGATTAGTTTAGAAATTTTAGAATTACGTTTAGTCTCGACCATATTTTAACAATTGCTCCGGACTTTTTTCAGTGTCCGCTAAAGTCCATATGAGTTTCAAAATTTTAGTATTACATTTAATGTAAGCGAACATTTTTTTTTGTTTTTTGTATTTATTGCGGATATTTTTCCGTTTCCGCAAAGTCCGGTACAGTTTCAGAATTATAGTACTGCAGTCCAATTTTTTTTTTTTTTACATTTTTGTCTGGATACTTTTTAGTCTCCGCTAAAGTCCGGTACAGTTTCGGAATTTTAATTCTATAGTTTTAGTATAGGCCAAAGTTTTCTTTTTTTAATATTTTGAATTTTAGCACTACTTTTAGTGTGGGCCGAATTTTGTGGTTTTTAGATTGTCTCCGGATTTGTTTCAGTCTCCGCTAAAGTCTGGAACAGTTTCGGAATTTTACTACTACATTTAGTGTAGGCCAAATTATTTACATTTTCTCCAGATAATTTTCAGTCTCGAATAAAGTCCTGTACAGTTTCGGAATTGTAGCACTACTTTTAGTGTCGGTCAAATTCTTTAACATTTTTTTTCTGGATTCTTTTTCAGCTTCGCTAAAAATCCAGTACAGTTTTTGAAATTTAGTACTACTTTTAGTCACGTTCATTTTAGTGTTATTATGAGTTGGTTCCCTTGATTGAAGCTATTTATAACATTAGTATATTATATGCAAATTTACTGATACCTCCAGCATGATCTGAGGTATAGGTAATTATTTATATATAAATCTTGGATATATGCATATAGTCACTAGGCAGCAGGTCACTACACACGTCGTGTTGGATAGTATATGTGGGGTATTGATCAGTACACACGGCGTGTTGATGGTATAATGTGGGGTGTTAGATAGTAGATGATTGGGTGTTGGTCACTGCACATGGCGTGTTGGATAGTACTCAGAAAATTTTTGTTGGATACTATATAAACATTTTAACATTACACTCCCATAGGGGTCCAGAGTGTCATCTAATGTAAACCAACGGCGTAATGTTAATTCTCATACGGCTCTAGAAATATTGAGGCCAACAATTTCTAACAATTAAACCATTTAGTCTCAATTGATGTCAATCACTTCTAACGATGTAACTAAATCAACACTCAATGTTAAATTCCCGTTTGGGTTTATAAACTTGTACCCAATGTAGGTCAACTACTTCTAACAATGTTGCCATTTACCCTCGATGTTAAATTCCTGTTAGTCGCTATAAACCTTGTAACTTTTTACAAAGGAAGCACCATTGTCCCCCGTGAGGCACATATAACTAACTACTCGTGTCATTCAATATGATTATTGAAATAAGAATCTGCCGATAGATCACCAAAAATTTCCGTATTGCACACCAAGGCTGGAAGTATTTCCACACGTATGTATTCGAATGAATATATGTTCAAAGTTAGCGAATGTCTCAGTTCTAATATGACCTTTAAATTGGAATACTACTACTACTACCACTAATAATAATAATAATAGTACAATTATATCATCAACTACTGGAAATTGAAAATAGTATAGTATGTGTTTCTTTCGACATAAACTCATCGAATTTTTTTTAGTTTTTATTACGCATCACATTTAAATTTTTAAAAAAATAATACAAACTGCAATTAGTTTAAAATCATGTTTCAACAAGTTAATATATCTTTACCTTGTTAATATGAATAAGTACAAAAAATACAAAACCACATAAGTGTTTTGCTCCAAGTCGGGGCAAATAACCTCGACGTATTTATGCATACGCCCTATTGCAACTCGTTCTTTCTGCTGACTTGGACGTAAAAAAGAAGAAGCAAAAATCTTCCCAAAAGACTTATTTAGTTTTGTGTATGAATGTACAGGTACTATCTGACCAAAACACGACGTTGAGATTAATAGTTCAGCGGATAAGTGATCCATGCGCAGAGTATGTTTGTCCTTTAGCTGCAACGCAATATCACAAACAAAATTTCTCAACCGGATTGGCTTATTGCCACATAATTTGATTTTAGTATCCAATTAAATAAATGAAATCTGCGTTTAATTGAAAAATAAAAAAAACTGATAAAGTCATAAAAGAAACACAAGCTAACCATCTTTAACCTTGTCATGATGTTGGTGGTCGAATAGTACAATAATTCTCAACTTCTTTGGCAAGGTTCTGTATCAAGTTGCAGCAGCTTTTAGTACAACCCTTTAGTTTGTTTTTCGTCAGTCCCTATGTTCTTCGTCTATTCTGCCGTGTTTTGAAGCTAATGTAACGCATCTAAATTGAGCCATATTTTGACACCTTTCTGTAAATCATTACTCTTCAAAAACCGTTGATTTGTCTCTTTGTCTCTTGAAAGCTACCTCGGATTTTATTTTCGACAGGCTATTGGCGCTTCAATGCAAGATTATGTGTGTGTTTGTGTGTGTGTGTGTGTGTGTTTGTGTATGTATATGTTCTAATCTATATGGTCTGAGATAATATCAAATGAATTAATATATTTTCAATCAATAATTGAGTCCTAGAGCTTGATTATATGTGTTGCGGAACCAAATCAGTGTTAAAGTGATACACTTTCTCTAAATAAATAACTGTCGTTAACAAAGTCAAATCATGACACGTCGTAAATTATTGTACATTTAAGATGAGACTTTCATTAAAAAATTATACTTTATCAACTTTTAGAATCCCTTCAGCTGAAGAAGGAATCTATTTTAAGATTGAAAGAGCAAAAAGCGCAATTGTTGGTAAGTAGGTTTTATAAAATAATATGGAATTTCAGAAAAGGTAATTAATAGTGTATTTATGATGTTACTAAAGTGCGTTCCAAGTTGTCTTCAAAAGTAATAAGTACCACAACGCTTGAGTGCAATTTTATGTCAATCACCATTCCATTTATGAACTTGTATTTGTTACCTAAATTTACTTCTTACGAGAAACCATACTTTTTCCACCGCTTTTGGTAGAAAACGGGGGATAGTGAATTGGGCATTTGCATTTGTCCGTAATTCTATCCGTTATACTTTCATTTCCGCTTCAATACCTCGCTTAATCATAATTTTGCATTTCAGCCAATTTTGACATGGAGCTTGACTTTGCTAAGAACTTGGCGAAGTTTGATTGTCATCATTTTTGGTCATCGTTTAGTAGAGTTATATCCCCTGTTTGTCAGACAAATCCACTTTCATTTTCGCACAATAAATCCATTGATTATTTTCGGATTTTAACCAAATGTTGTTGTTAACTTGATATTGATAAAGCCTTGTAACTTCGATTGTCAGTATTTTATATCATCATTAAGTGAAGCTATAGCCCCTGATGTTAATAGGATCTTGATCGAGTTTGAATACCAGCACTCTACGTCGTTATTTAGTGGATTGATAGCCCCTGATTGTAGGACCCATTCAGGTTTTATGTCTGTAACTCTTAATTATTATTCGATTTTAACCAAATATGGCATGTAGCTTGACACTGATGAGTCTGAATGACAGCATTCTACTTTATAACTTTTTGAGATCTACGGTCCCTGATTATCAGACTAATTCTTGTTTCTGTATTTTTTTGTTGGATTTCAAAGAAATTTAGTCGGCAGCTTCATATGAGGGGTATATAAAATGGTATGAATATTAGTGCGCTGTACAACAAAATTCTTATACGTCAATGTATCCTCTCAAAGTACTCCCCATGCACCTCTGCACTCTTTCTTAGTCTGATTATCCAATTATTAAATGCCATCTTGTATTCACTTTTTTGGTATGTTGTTCATACACTGGATAATTGCACTTCCCACCGCATGACTGCTTTCAAATTGTCTGCCCCTCAGCGAATCTTTGATAACAGGATTCAGCCAAATATCACTTGGAGATAAATCAGGGCCGTATGGAGGATGTGGATAAGTGTGAATGCTGTGCTCCTTCAGAAAGTCTGTCACAACGGCGGATGTATGCATCAGTGCGTTGTCATGGAGTAGATGTATACTTTGGTTACCGGTGCGCGGACGGGTGATTCGGTAGTGTTCCACAACGTTTGATAATAGCCCCCCCCCTTCCACCTCTATCCCCAAGGGAGATGGCTCCAAATCAGTTCAGCATTAAAGTGTTGTCCTGCACCAGCTGGCCTTTCTACCCCCAGCCGCCAGAGTTTCTAGAGTGTATATACTATGGAAGCAGTGCCGATCAACAAAGTAGGACAGGGTCGTAGAATATGACTCAGTCCTACGCCTAGGAGCAGAAACTAGCCTTCATGCTTGAATAGGAGGCTTAACCCTACGCTTATGAGCATGAACTGGATGTGGAGTTGAAACAGAAGGCTCAAGCAAACGTATTGTATGTCTGGGGGCTGGAACTGGCCGCGGGCCTGGTGCCGGAACAGCTGGCTGTCCGATCGCCAGTAGTGCATCCAGCGCATCATCATATTCATTTTTGGTTATCTGCCCTCAACGAAGCAACTCATTCAGACTGGTGATAGTGGACATCATTGTCGGCGGTATACACTACGCCAGGCGAAAGCGAACAACTCAATGTGCCTGGTCTATGAGAGCGAAAGGCCAACCAACTGGATAACCCACCTGGACTCACACAATCGCTATGGCCGGGCCATGATGTAGAGTCTGCCAACTGTTGGTTTCAAGTGGGTTAGTTAGCCAGCGCAAGCGCTTGAATCAGTGGCCGCATATTCGCCCAAGGGTTACATTCTTGAAGTAGACCTCGATTATCCCGTGGAACTCTATGACGCGTACAGTAATTACCGATTGACTCCAGAGGCACTGTGCGCCAAAGAGAGCTGGCTGAGTGACTATCAGGCCTATTTAGTGAACGAACTGGGAGTACGGGGTGGGGTGGGAGTGGGGAGGATATGTTCAGCGAATGCACAGAGCTGGTCCCCAGCCAACGCCCCAAAAAGCAATACGTTGTCCACAAATAAAATCTTCAGCTCTACACCAAGCTTGGCATGGGAATCACAAAGATTCACAGAATGCTTGAGTTTCACCAGAGTCCGTGGATTGAGCTGTACATCAAGCTCAACACCGGCTTGAGGACTCAGGCCAAAAACGAGTTTGAGAAAGACTTCTTCAAACTCATGAACAATTCCGTCTTTGGGAAGATCATGGAAAACCTCAGGAAGCCGATCCGCGTGGACCTGGTCAGGCCCTAAGGAAAGCTGCGAAGGCTGACTGCTGACCCAGCGTCTCAGGCGTGGAAAATCTTGGATGGCAACCTGGTCGCGGTTCACGGCACGAAGGCCAGTCTCAAGCTCAATTGGCCAATATATACCGGAATGTCGATCTGTATCTGAGCAAGCTCCTGATTTAGGACTTCCATTACAACCGCGTCAGAGCCATGTATAGCGAAAGGGAGATCCTGCTTTACACGGACACCGATAGTCTGCTCACGAGTGTGGAAACGGACGACGTCGACAGCGATATGGCAGAAGGTGCAGAACTCTGACACCAGCGACTACCCGGCTGGCCATCCGGTGTTCAGCAGCGTTAACAAAAAGTTCGTCATTGTCAGCAAGTTTAAGGACGAATGCAACGGGACACCGATCGTGGAATTTGTCGGGTTCTTCCAGAAGATACAACATTAAGATTGCGAGCTAGAATCAGACCAGTGACTGTCCAAATGCAGCGTTCGGATTGTTCCATGAGGTGATCGAAAAGCACACCAAAAAACTCATCGAGGAGAAAAAGGGGATACCAAAGAATATCAGAAAGGCCAAGGGTGTTTCAATGGCCCACGACCAGAGGCACAACTAATACCTAGATGCCCTTACCAATCGGAAGGTCTTTCATCATCAGATGGTCACAATGCAGAGCGACTGCACAAAATGTGGGTGTATCATATCAATAAAACGAGCATATTTACGCTGGACACCAAGACATGCAATGCCCCAGACGGTATAACAACGCGGGCATATGGTTACTATCGCACGATATAAGAGAAATACGGCTTGGCGGAGGAGTACCTCAACGAGCTCTTGGTCGGAGGTAGCTTGAAACTATCTGCAGCGGGCTTACGTCCAAACAAAAAAAGGCGAAGATTGATACTATATTCGCCCACCTTAGTTGTATCTTTTTGGGTCCTCGACGTATATGCAGACTATCGTGCACGCCGTTACCTCGTCCTCCTCCGATTGAGGGGGTCCTCCACAGCCTTCTAGAGTTTAACCGCTAGCTGATCCGCCCCACCTTACCTTTCTTGGATAGGCTTTTTATGTATTTCTTGTTCACATTCCCCATGATTGGCGGCTTGGATAAGTGTTGCCGCCTTTTCTGGCATTATCTGCTTCTCGTCTGGCGGCTTCACTTTCGGCAGCGAACCCAGAGCCAGCTGCTTTACTAACACCTTCAGCTCTGCCACCTGCGCCGTCATATCATCGCGTTTTGAGCATTAAATTTTACTACAAGTAGTGCAATCTGCCGCTGCATTGGCTTCTTCATCAGTTTCTCCATGTCCTCTTCGCTGTTGACGATTTTGCAATTCTGGCGTACATGGTGGAACATCGAAGCGAGGCTAGTGAATCGTCGCCCACTGGATTTGCACGCCTGCATTTTGAGTCGATAGCTTCCGATAAATCCTTCTATAAAGCTTTTGCAACAGCCGGCAACATTGCGGTTTTTACCGTTGATGCCACACTAAGCAATGGTGGTGAGCCTGTTAGCCGGGCTCAGAGTGTTGATATTGCCTGGGATTCTGTTCGTAACGTGGCCAATTCCACCCAACCACGAAATGTCGCTTCGAAAAGATATGTCTACGAGGCGACGACCTCAGAGTTCTCAAAGCCGGCGACAGCATGACCGGGATCATAAACATGAGATCCCACAAGATCGTGTTTTTGTCAGACCCAACCAAGCCCCAAGACGCAGCCACGAAAAATTACATAGATATCCACGCGATAGCAGACGGAAAAGATTATATAAATAGCCGCGTGATTAAAAACAACGTCGACCTTGTCCCGCCACTCACCGCCCATCGTACCGTAGCCATTTATACTAAAGCAAGTTCTCAGAGGAGCGTATACCCCGCATTTAATGCGTTTAACTCGCAAGAAATGAATGGATTGCTAACGTTGATGATCAAAGAGCTTATATATATATATATATATATATATATATATATATATATATATATATATATATATATATATATATATATATATATATGCCTTTCCCATTTTAAATATGGGGATTCACTAACCGCATCACAAAATTTCATCTGGAAGGATTCATGGGGACGTCAGTGTATGATCTTGAGGACGCGTGGGACACTCTAGCTACGTATTAATTCAGCACTGTCAAGACAGTCCAGTTATTTGAGATCAACCCTCTGCCTAGTAGGGCGTACAAGATGTACCGCATATTTATTGAACACTTTAAAGGGACTTCCACCGGTCTTTCACACTGGCAGATCTATTCATTAGACGAAACCGTTGAGGGGCTTCCCCACCCCCTCTTCCAGGCCGGCGCCCACTACACGATTTAGCAACCGCGCCATTACCGCAGACCCAAATGACCTGGTCGTGTTCTCCGATGCCGCGGGAGACCTTAAAAACTCAGACGTGGACGTCTCTGCGCTCCTCACCAAACCAGCCAATGTAGCTACCGGCAGCATTGCGGTCTATGACGCCGATGGCACACTGAGAGGTGATGGCATGTCCATGGAATTTTCAAAAACGATGTCAACACCAGTGTCGCCTCGAGGGTCTCAAAGGCCGGCGATAGGATGAGAGGCGCGCTGTCGATTGGCTATACATGGCGGCCAGTATATTTGGCGGAGGAAACACCCGAGAAGACCACAGAAAGCTACTGGCAAGCTTTCTCACATACCCACGTTAGCCGAGCCGAGACTCGAGCCCGCGCGGGCATAGGTGAGATGTGAGTGATCTGTAAAGGCAAGCGCCTCAAACCAATCGGCCACCCGGGGCCCAAGTGGGTTGACACATAGCGGTTCAGATCGGGGTGGAACGTGGATTTAAATCAGACAGATATTGCGCGCTGGAAGCACCCAGAGCACCCTAAGCCGACCCGAGGTCAGCTTGGGGTAACCGCTCTTTAACTGTCCGCGCAACAGCCAAAAGTACTGACCTGGGGGGGGGGGGGGCCACAGGCGCGATTGCTGCCATAATGACGATGTGGTATTTGGCGAAACGACCTCGGCGATAATCTTTCCTTCCCCAGCGCCATCTATCACTTGACTCACCAGACGTATGATCTTCGAAAAAGATATGCTCGGTGGCGTCACAGTAGTCAACCAAAATATACCCCCACTCGCCACCCCAAAAAAATAAAAATCACTAAACCTGCGAACAGAAGGCCCGTTGGCTGTGACTCTCGGCGAGCGTGTTAGCCGGCGTGTTAAAGACCGTGTCAATTCAGGAACTAAAAATATTAAGGCCCCCCCCCCTCCCTTGATGGTGTTGAAACTACACTGACGGCTGTATCTCTGGGCACCGGTGTAGCGGGGATTGGAATATTGTCAACTGTTATCACTGTCCCCATTGCGATTGCCCTTGAAATCACAGCCTTGAATTGCAGTTTGATTTCTGTAGATGGAAACTTTATCAGCCGGCGGCTCACCATGATAGCTAAAAAGCACGACGAAATCTGCATCTTGGCTGAAACAAAGATCAACGCAATCTCGAACCACATATTGAAGGTGCTACGGGACAACACGATCTCCGTCCTCAATGGAGTCGACAAATATGCATCCATGAAAATTGAAATACGGGCTGCGTTGCACAAGGGATAGATTTCAGTTGTAATTGACGAAGTGGCAAGAAACGAATCCAATGCCGGCGGCAGAGACAAAGCTCATGGAGATCATTACAAAAATATCGCTGGGAATTCATAAGTTGTGTGGTGTTAGCAAAAATGACAGAAACCTCAGAAATAGCATAAATGTCTGAGCAACAACTCTTTGACTCGAGGACTATCCCCAGCGTGCCCCCACCATATAATGCATTGAGTCCACCTTAATTTACCGCATCTGTGTTGCTTAGTGACATCTGGGGGTAGCTGGTACAGGACAGCACTTTAATGCTGGGCGGATTTAGGGCCGGCCCCCATTGGGGGGAAATGGGTCGGTTGGATCTGCCCACAGTTAGCCTCTAAGGTGTGGTAGGACAAGATCAGCCTGGGGGGGGGGGGGGATTATTTCAAACTTTATTGGACATCTACAAAAACTCTCTTGACAGTCCGACTACGTTGAGCAATTTGTAGTTTCTGCTCGTTTTCTCGGATCCATCCAAACTTTATTATATATTCTTGAGTCAGGTCCAAAAAAGTAACTCCATGTTTCATCACCTGTGGCAATCTCATTCAAACGTCTCTGGTAACTCTTTGCATATTGGGCGAGTTGCTGTTTGGCGATTTCAACCCGAGTCTGTTTCTGATCAGCTGTCAACAAATGCGGAACCCATCTTGCACAAACCTTTTAGAGCTTCATATAATTCTTCAATATATTAAAAACAGCTGACAAATTAATGCACATGCTAATAGAAATATCTTCCACTGTGTATTGAGCATCTTCATCTATTGCCCCCTTCACAGCAGCCACTTCCCCCTCACCAGTCACAGACAACAGTCTTGCAGAACATGGGACATCTCCCAAGGATTCGTGATCATCTTTAAAACAATGAAATCACCTAAAAATTGTAGGATATGACAGAGAATTGCATCTGCAAACTTTATTCAAGTCGGCCTTGATATCAGTCAGAGAGTACCCTAAGAACGCCCAGATTTTACAGTATGCTCTTTGCTCAGTAGCAGAATTGCTCTATTTCTCCAACATTTTTATGTCACTGTTATTTACCTATGTTACATCACATGCATATATCTGCAGGTGTCCGGCATACTGTACATGCAGCTGCAGATAAATTTATAGAACATTATTTTGTCTATCAATTGACATTAAACTTATTGACATGTTCAAAGAAGTACACAAGTTATAACAAAATATTAAAAACTTTCAAATACCCCTCGTACTGATGAGAATTCAGAGGAGTTTTGATTTGTCAGTGTTGCCTAGTTAGATTTTCAGCATTTTACATCAGTTTTAAGTGAGTTATGTCCCCTGATTGTTGCAGGGCATCCTTTTTTCTTTAATCTTATTAGATTTCAACCAAATTGAAAATGCAACTGTCTCACAGATACAGCAATATAGCAGTTCTGTTAAACATTAGAGAATTACATCAATTTTTGGAGATTTCAGCATGGCCCCCAAAATGCCTAGCTAACGTTCAAATATGCAACTTTTCAGTGAGAGTTAGTCTTTCAGTTATAAACATTTCCATATTTCAGTGCATCTATATGAAGTTTTGGAATGCATCTTTGATTATCTGGCTGAACATCAACAGTCAGTATTTATATGACTTAAAAATCTGCACTCATATTTTCAACATAACATTTTGCGAAGTTGGAAATGACATTTTTTTGAAATTTTTTTTATAAACCATTCGTCAAGTTTTTCCTTTTTTTGCAGTTTCAAGTAAATTCAGGTCTTCCTTTTCTTTTTGGTATTTTACAAAAATCCTCATCTATGTCTTTTATTTCACCAATAAAAAAAAAATAAAAAAATTCTTAATTTCTTCTATGTAGTCTTTCGTGATAATGTTGCAGGTATGGTAAAACCAACATTTGGACAACATCATGGTTTTGATACTCTCAAGTTTACTGAACATCGAAAGATTCCTTAATTTCCATATATTTATTAGTCACTCAATCCTGTAAATAATTGAGATCACAGTTTGATGAAGCAATACCAAATGCTCAATCCAAATACTTAAAAGTGTTATCTTTTAAAATTGTCATATCTTGAAGATGACTATCTGCAATATTGACTTGTCTGGATTAACTTTTGCTCTGCTTGCTTTTAAAAATCCTTTAATTTCTTTCACTGCTTCTTTGATGGATTGCACATCCACAAAAAAGAGGGTTATGTCAACAGTATATCCTTTAACTTTCACTTCATTATTTATGTAGTAATGAGACCTTTTATGTTATTTTTTTCTAATTGTGTCTGCATGTGTCTAAATAGAACATATGTACAAATGAGGTGAAAGTGGGCAACCTTGATGTACTCCTAGTTAAATTAAAAAATTCAGCCAAATGACCATTTGCCTGAATGTGTATTGCTGTATGGAGTCATTATCCAAATTCTACCAATAGAAAGTAGTTTCTTTTCAGAGTTTGCCAAAAGTTTTGTATATTGAACAAATATAATATTTTAATGTGTCAATTTACTTTGAACACTAAATGTCTGATCTAGGTGTATTACCTCTTGTGAACAACATTAATTTTATTTGCTCCTGGTTGACTTAGAGCTTTGTTCTTGCATACTTAACCAAGCTTTCTTCAATTGCACCATACTGACTGGGGCATTAGTGTTGTATGGACACAGGTTTAAGTTTAATACAGCTTTGCTAAGATGTTTTGGTGATCATTTAATCGTAAATGTGACCAATCATACATGTTCCTTATTTGAGGCCAAACATTCACACTTTAAGTTTTATTGTAGCAATTATGCACAGAGCTTTGCAATAATATTAAAATGTATGGCTATAACACACAGAGCTTTGCAATAATATTAAAAAGTTATGGCTCTTACACACAGAGCTTTGCAATAATATTAAAATGTATGGCTATAACACACAGAGCTTTGCAATAATATTAAAATGTTATGGCTATAACACACAGAGCTTAGCAATAATATTAAAATGTATGGCTATAACACACAGAGCTTTGCAATAATATTAAAATGTATGGCTATAACACACAGAGTTTTGCAATAATATTAAAATGTTATGGCTCTTACACACAGAGCTTTGCACTAATATTAAAATGTATGGCTATAACACACAGAGCTTTGCAATAATATTAAAAAGTTATGGCTCTTACACACAGAGCTTTGCAATAATATTAAAATGTTATGGCTCTTACACACAGAGCTTTGCAATAATATTAAAATATATGGCTCTTACACACAGAGCTTTGCAATAATATTAAAAAGTTATGGCTCTTACACACAGAGCTTTGCAATAATATTAAAATATATGGCTCTTACACACAGAGCTTTGCAATAATATTAAAAAGTTATGGCTCTTACACACAGAGCTTTGCAATAATATTAAAATGTTATGGCTCTTATGCACAGAGCTTTGCAATAATATTAAAATGTTATGGCTATAACACACAGAGCTTTGCAATAATATTAAAATTTATGGCTATAACACACAGAGCTTTGCAATAATATTAAAATGTATGGCTATAACACACAGAGCTTTGCAATAATATTAAAAAGTTATGGCTCTTACGCACAGAGTTTTGCAATAATATTAAAATGTTATGGCTCTTACACACAGAGCTTTGCAATAATATTAAAATTTATGGCTCTTACACACAGAGCTTTGCAATAATATTAAAATATATGGCTATGACACAGAGCTTTGCAATAATATTAAAATGTATGGCTATAACACACAGAGCTTTGCAAAAATATTAAAATGTTGTGGCTCTTACACAGGGAGCTAAATTGAAATAATATTAAAATGTTATGGCACACTCTTCAGAATATATTAGGTTTCCATAACAATCAGTATAAAATATATTGCCATATGCAATTGCAAAATTTCAATGGTTTGGCAGCGGTAACAATATGTCATGGCAGATAATCCATACAGTATTTACAATCCCTGTTACAGTAATCCTGATTTTCACCTTAGCTTGTTTTAATGTTTTCAAAGACAACATACTGCGTGTGATAAAATCCAACCTTGGGTCACATGGTATTTTTTTTGTCATTCAGAATTACATCCATGACAAGGAAGCGGCCTTTGAAATTCAGCTACAGGTGATGCATGACAAATTCAAGAGTCTGAGAAACAGACTCAGCCTGAATGACAATGATCTTCAACGCCTTACTCCCACTCCTGACACCAAATTCAGATCTGGGACAATAATGAAACTTGGAAAGACGGTGGTCATTAATGGTGAGAATTTCTTTCTTTTCATCTTTTGTGTCTTTGTTTTTAAGTTTCTTATTGCTTGCATTCTTTTCTTGTATTTTTTTAAAAATAAAGTTTACAGGTTTGTTCCATTATACAAACATTTGATAAAACTTGGCATTTTGGTCTGATGTTCTGTCTGTAAAATCTAGGCCTGAAGGCCTAAAGAATTATTCAAGGTATATTTTAGATGGTTTTCATTATTATTATTATTATTATTATTATTAATGAAATTACAGTTTAACAAAGACACACTAAATTCTAAGGCTGAGCCAGAAACAATCCAAATACTGTTGACATGAACTGTTTAGAAAAGACAGTGTAAAGCTTACGTTTTCCACGCTTCATTCAAAGTACCACAAATGTTACATAATTTGCCAGCATCTGTTGTTAAGGGTTATGGTGATGTTGCTTTTGGCCTTTCAATCCTACAAATACAAGGTTTACTTGTCTCATCAAGTGCAACATATCTGTGAAGTTTGGTGAAGGCTTATTCAGTAACTTAAGTTACTAGTATTATGCAAAAACTTCTTCCTTGTTGCCATAGTGATCCTGAACATTTTGATGACGAATTAATCAATAGGTTTCCTGGTACATGTATCATCAAGGGCAACAATACAGAATGTTTTGTGGAAGGTATTTTATTAGAACTCAAATTATTATGATGAGATCATTGCATGTACTTTCTTAGATCATGGAGACCTTGACTTTTGACTTTAAAACCCCTAAATCAGTTGGTTTTATGTCTTATGGAGCAACCCATCTGCAAAGTTTAGTGAAGGTATATCAAACAGAATGCATTATTGCATGGAAACCATTCTGCTATGGTCAGTAACAGTGACCTCAACCTTTGAATTTTTTTTACCTCAATTCCACAGGGTTCTTTGTCTCCTGAAGGGCAACAACATATCGCATTTGGTGAAGTAATATGTGGCAAAACTCATGGGACTGCATCAAAACTATTTTGCTATAATTTGTCAGTGATCTTGACCTATGACCTATTGACTAAAAAATCAATAGGGTTCTGTATCTCCTATGGAGCACTTAACATGCAATGTTGCGTAAGGCATGTGAAGCAGTACTCATGTTATTGCAAGGAAACCTATTACCATGGTTGATCAGTCACTGTGACCTATGGAAAAAGAAAACCATCAATGACAGTATAGTTGGATTACAAAACATGAAATATGTCATGGTGACCTAGTTTTCAATGATGGCTGTAGTATTCTTCATGAAACATTTACATACCAAGTCATGTCACTCTACAAGAAATAGTGTCTGAGAAAATGACCTAAATACAAACTCTAACTTCTGCACTGATGCCAGGTAGATCAATGGATGGACAGATAAACTTTCTGACAGACGTTATCAATCCATAAGCTAGAATTGCATTCCAATCCAGCCAAAATGTTCAGTATGTTGATTTGGGATTATTTTTCTTGCAGCTGCAAAACCTATACCATGTATTGAATACCTACAGACAAAGGTAAGATACATAGTACACTGTAATTGAATATAAACAGAGTAATCAAATGTAATTTCAATTATACAAGTATTTCCTTACAAGCATCTCCAACATAGCTATTAAATAAGCATACATTTGGAACTTAGCAGCATGGTTAATTTCAATTTTACATGTTTTTTTTATTGTTTCAGGTCTAAGGATCTAATCCATCTCTTTCCCAGAATTCCTCAAAGAAATTAACACAATATAGATTATCACATTTTTTGTTGTTGTTGTAATTTGAACTTCAATGCCTACATGTTCTTTTTCCTTCCTTCCTTCCTTCTTTCTTTATTTCTTTCTTTCTGAGTCTTGTACTTGAAACATTTTATGAATCCTGACTAGACATCTATTAAGCCACTGTATTGGTTGCTAGTCCTTCTTTATGCTCAGAATGAAGGTGCAGGAGGCATATAGCGACAGCAACATCCACCTGTAAACAAGGTGGTTTCTCCAATATAATTTTCATTTGCTATGATCTGCTCAAACCTCATCTGTGGCTTACCCATGGGTGGAGGCAGAAGCCTAATGATTTTGATATTCCTTTCTGCATGATAAGTCGAGTTTCCTTGGTCTAATTTTCATCGAACTTCACTGGTAGCCCACACTTGGGCAGGGGTAGCTCCAAACTGATTCTGTAGCTGAGAGGTGAAAGATAAAGATCACTGGAGCCAACATTGTAACTTTTTTTGTTGTTTCTGCTTGATAAGTTGAATTTTCTGTATCCGATTTTTATCAGTCTGCGTATGTAGTCTACACTTGAGCTGAGGCACCTCCCTATTGATTTTCAATCTCAGAGGTCAAAGTTCATGGTCACAGGAGCTAAAATTGCATTTTGGGTTCCACATGATATTCACATGATATATCTACTTTCCTAAAATTTCCTGCACTTTTTTTTGAACTTCTAAGTTGCATTTTACTAGAGAAAAGGCAACTCTCTATTTATTCTATGATCAGTAGATCTAAGGTCAAGATCACTGGATGTGAAGTTTCAGAATTATGTTAACTTTACATCTTGTATTAGCTTATATCAGGGGAGGGGGGAGAATGAGACAGTCTTCTGATGGCTATTTGTTGTAATCGACATAAGTTCTTAGCATAAACTGGTGAAGAATAATACAGAGACTTCAATGTTTGATGCTTTTAAGCTTTTCACTTAGTGCAACGAAAAGGATAAATAGAGGAATTTTTTACATGCATGCTCATTTCAAAGGAAATTATGAAACAAGTCTAATACTTTCCATCTTTTGCAAGCCTTGGTGATCAAAGGATCTAAATTAGTCTATGAATTTCATAAATTTCATTTGACATGAGCACAACTGTAAAATTTATCATGTGATGAAAAATATTAATTTTATTTGACGAACCTGCAGAATGGTGTAGTGAAATACATTCAAATGGCTTGGTCATTATTCCTTACATAACAGCATGGTCTTATTTGTGATGTTATGAGGTGTTATTATAGGTGTTAAATGTAGAAAAATTATCATATGGGTATGTTAACCTAAATAGTTGTGTGATAAATATACTTTCAAACTAAGTGAGCTTTATCCCCTGTGGGCTTGTTCATGCAGAATAGGTCCAATGTGCCCTCCTGTGGGCTTGGTCATGTAGAATAGGTCCAATGTGTCCACCTGTGGGCTTGGTCAAGTAGAATAGGTCCAATGTGTCCACCTGTGGGCTTGGTCATATAGAATAGGTCCAATGTGTCCACCTGTGGGCTTGGTCATATAGAATAGGTCCAATGTGTCCACCTGTGGGCTTGGTCATATAAAATAGGTCCAATGTGTCCTCCTGTGGGCTTGGTCAAGTAGAATAGGTCCAATGTGCCCTCCTGCATTTCATAAGGAAACTAACGGAGGCAATCTGTTTGCTCTGGGATGCATCCCATGATAAGGTTCCAGCTGATGTCTTTGACTTTTTAAAAAAAGACTTTGTATTTTAAGGATGTTATCCATTCTTTGCCTTTATCTTTATTTTGTATGCTTTTTTGGGGATACCTAAACTTAGTTGGCACTATATAGCCAGGATTGTGCTGATGTGCCATTAAACCCTATACATACATACATACCCCCCTCCATTCTTGATAATATATTGGACATCTGTACCAGTCCATTTCCCCCCGCACATGTACAAAGCACAAGTTATAAATATAGTCCGATTAGTACAATAACCAACCATGAACTGAAGCTTATATTTTCATCAATAACATTTACATTACAAGGTGATGGAGCTTGAACTAAAATTGTTCAGAAGAGACAAGCTGATCGAAGTATTAGAGGAGAGGATTGCAAGTTTACATCCTGGCTTCTCAATTCTCACTCAGCCTCATTTATATGCATATCTAGATGATTCCAAACATGTATCCAACACTATGATGTATGGCATTAACTATACCAAACTTAAGGAAGTCATGATGGAAGACCAGGAATCCTATGAACAGCTGGGTGACTCTCGGGTTGGATTGATGCTCAGTGGAGATGAAGAATCTGATGGGGAGATTACATCGGATACCGAGACACACCTGGATGAAAGTGACATTGATTTGCTCAGTTTAACACAGGGAGAGGAACTGATGCTGGAGAGGAGAGACATGATGGTACAGGAGTGGGGGAAGCAGGAATGGAAATATGAGGACAGTATAGAGGATGAAGCTTATCAGTCAATGTATGTCGATCCCTATGATAGTCAGGACAGCAATGGGAATGATACCATTACTGTTGGAAGTAAGTACAGTGGTCCCTCACTTTAAAGCACCTCAGTATACTACTGTCCTTCTTATAATGCAAGTAGTCATGGATCCCATTCAATTGGTGAAATTTGTTTTATCTTTTGCTACTTAATTTATTTCACTCCCCTTTAGTTCTCGGCTCATGAGAACCAGTTTTAGTGTGAATTCATATCATTAAATAGTCTATTTTAATGCACTATCAGGACATGGCCTTGTTGGAACATCCCTCAGTACAAGTAACCTCACTTGTAACACAGGTCACTTTTATGGTTCCCATGAACAGAGGCATAAAGAGAGAGCACTGCATTACTTGGCCTACTTTCACCTAATAATGAGATGAGATCATGTGTCCTCTCTCATATAAATATGTGTTAATAAATTTTAAGAAAACACCAAAAGCAGACAATTTTGAAAACTGACATCTGTGATAATTAGGATCTGATTGCATCTGCATGTGTTTCTATCTTGGGTTATAATTTACTCTGTATAGCTTTAGACTGTTTAAGACCATTGGTTGGTTATATGCTCTTAGTAAATTTTAATTTTATGACATTCATTTTAGTTTAAAGTTGACATCTGGGATACAAAATTTATTTGTTTTCAGAGTAAAGAGGTTTTGGTTTTCTAAGTAAAACTACTGAGAACTTTTGGACCAGAAGAGAAAACTTTTGGGACCAGAAACATGATTTGGCTTCAAGAGGATTTTTGGTTTTGAGAGGTTTCTTTGTCCAAAGTAACAGTATAATGTGTGTTTAAAAGCGATGCTTGGGATTATTTTAGTTTTGTAGGGGTTTAATGCCATTTTTCAGCACATGATTGGCCTAACATGGTGGACTATATTTGGTGAAGGAAGAACCCAGGAGACCCTGGGAAGAACCACCAACCCACAGAAAGCTACTGGCAAGCTTTCTCACATACCCATGTTGGTCAAGCCAAGACTGTGAGTCATCTATAAAGGCAAGCACCTTACACCACTCATCCACCCAGGGCACCATCTGTGATGATGGGGGGAAAAAATCCCACAAAAAATAGCTTAAAACAGGAGTCTGTTTTATGAAGGTTATTAAATAATTGGGTGGATGAATCTTCAAGAGCATGGCTGTATCAGTCAAATGATTGCTTCATACACTGCAAAATTGATCTTTTGACTAGTTTTGAAGATAGCATTCAAATTTTTTTTTCATGGGAAACCTGCCAATACAATGTAAGACCTGCTGTTCAGTTAAATTTTTCTCTCTAAATGTCATTCATTATAATTTAAATAGTATTTTTGAAAACTTTTGTACCTAACACAGTAAGATTTGGAGTACTCAGTTTCACTGAAAATAAAAAAAACCCAACTGAGATGAATGAGAAAACAGAAAATCATTGTTTCTGAAGATACAAGTTTTTTTTGTATTATTCACTATTCTGAGGGGAAGAAATTTAATTTTATGTATGAATACTTATTTTATTTTATTCTGTATTGCAGGTGCTGAATTTTCAGAGAGTGACATCAATGGATAGAAAAAATACAGAAGTAGAGGAAGAAAATTGGTATAGATAAATACAAGTAGAATGTACTAACATTTGCAAAATAAATATACTTTTCCCTGTAATTTTGTCTATGTTGTTGTAGTTCTTTTTCTTCTTCTTGTAACAAATATTCCATCACAAAGCAGACTTGACTCAATGTGGCTGCAGTACAGTGGTTTTTTTTCTCAAGTATTGTTGGTGTACAATCTTTCCATCTGTAACATGATTTTTAACTAGAAATATGTTCATGTAATGCAAATGCCCTGCTACAGTGACTAATATCAAGGCTTGAAATAGAGACTGCAGTGACCTACTTTTGATAAGAAGCCATGCTGGCTCAGTGGTTAGTGTGCTGAACTGATGACTGAAAGGGTGCAGGTTTAAATCTTACCACTGGATCAGTCTGGATCAGTTACTGCAGTGTATCCCTGTGCAAGACACTGCCTTGGCAGGAAGTAACTAACCATTTATGTGATGCTGTGCCATAAAACACCCAACCAAATCAAACCAAACCAAAGGCAGTGTTGTACTTATAAAAACACATCCATACACAAAGTTGCATGACTCTCTGGCCATAAAATGCCTAAGAAATGGACACAACCACAAAACTTAAACAAAGGCATTAAATTTAGGTTAATGTAACCTACTTTTTACAGGATGGTGCAGCACTTACCAAAATGCATCCACAAAGCTGCATGACTCTGAGACTAATAATTCTCACTGAACTGACCTAAATCCAAAACTTAGCCAAAAGTTACCAAGGCATGAAATGTAGGCCACAATGACCTACTTTGTGCTAGATGATGTTGTACTCATCAAGATACATCCACACACAAAGCTGCAGGACTCTGTAAGGTTGCAGGACTATGCAACCAATAGCTCCCAAGACACTGACCTATATGCAACATTTATCTTAAATCACTTAGGCATTGGTCACAGTGACCTACTTTGGACAGGACGTTGCATGAAAAGCATCCATACAATAAGATGCACAAGTCTGTAACCAACAATGCTTAAGAAACTGACCTAAATCCAAAACTTAACCAAGGTGTCTCCAACAGAGAGACATATATACAGAAAAGGATATATGCACCTTCCACATTTATGACTGAGAATAAAAATAGTGGAAATGATTCAGACCATACACTGTGACATCAATATCAGGATAAATTTATAAATTACATAGTCCTAAATGGGCTTGTGGGCATGGGTGTTTGGGTTGTAATAATTTCATCTACATCAGTTGCGAGTTGGCAGTCTTATTTCTACTCTTTCTTGGTATGGTATTGTGGGGTTTAATGCCATTTTTCAGCACATGATAGGCTATTCATGGCAGTCAGTATATTTGGTGGAGGAAGAACCTGAGAAGACCCCAGGAAGAACCACCAACCCACGGAAAGGTACTGGCAAGCTTTCTCACATACCCATGCTGGTTGAACTGAGACTTGAAATCATGCAGACAGACACGAGATGTGTGATCACAGTGAGAGCCCCTTAATTTTGCATGCTATTTGTTAGTCAAGTACACTCTTTGACAGATTGCATGTTCTTTGTTAGTCAATACTGTACACTCTTTGACACATTGCATGCTCTTTGTTAGTAAATACTGTACACTCTTTGACACACTGCATGCTCTTTGTTAGTCAATAATGTACACTCTTTGACACACTGCATGCTCTTTGTTAGTCAATACTGTACACTCTGACACATTGCATGCTCTTTGTTAGTCAATACTGTACTCTCCGACACACTGCATGCTCTTTTTTAGTAAATACTGTACACTCTTTGACGCATTGCATGTTCTTTGTCAGTCAATACTGTACACTCTTTGATGCATTGCATGCTCTTTGTCAGTCAATACTGTACACTCTTTGATGCATTGCATGCTCTTTGTCAGTCAATACTCTACACTCTTTGATGCATTGCATGCTCTTTGTCAGTCAATACTGTACACTCTTTGATGCATTGCATGCTCTTTGTCAGTCAATACTGTACTCTTTGATGCATTGCATGCTCTTTGTTAGTCAATAAGGCACACTTTGACGCATTGCATGCTCTTTGTTAGTCAATACTGTACACTCTTTGTCAGTCAATACTGTACACTCTTTGATGCATTGCATGCTCTTTGTTAGTCAATACTGTACACTCTTTGACACATTGCATGCTCTTTGTCAGTCAATACTCTACACTCTTTGATGCATTGCATGCTCTTTGTCAATCAATACTGTACACTCTTTGATGCATTGCATGCTCTTTGTTAGTCAATACTATACACTCTTTGACACATGGCACATTTCAAAGGCAAAAAAAACCCATAAATTGTCTTGTATGGTGTTCACAAAACACTCTATTCAAATTTTAAAAAAAAAATCAAAAAACAAATTAGTTCAAAACCAGGGAGTACAATACTCAACTGATTAAAACTGTATCTACAGTTATGTCTTACTGTTCCCAGCAGCTGCCTATTTGCTTGTCCTATTTATCAATGAATAAACTTTAAAATATCATGAAACATCTTACCATAAAATAACTTAATCTATGTACATGTAGTGACCTGCTGATAACAGGGCCTTACAGCAGATGAGCAGAGTTTCATTGGTTTGGTTTGGTTCAGTTTGGTTTGGTTTGGTTTTGGTTTAGTTTGGGTTTGGTTTGGTTTGGTTTGGTTTGGTGTTTTATGGTACAGCAACATAAATACTGGAAATTGCAGTAAAGTGCCCTGCCAATGAACATGCCACAGTAGCCAACCTTGCCAGTATATGTAAAAAAAAGAATGGTCAAATTGCCTTTGAAAGTTTCTACAGATCTTCAAGATCTTAACCTCCACTTAAACTTGTATTGTACAAGATACTTATACATGATACTTATGCATGAGCAAAATGCCTTAAATCCTTCACTAGATATAATATGAAATGAAAACAAGTCAGAAATTTTACAGTTGAATTTCAATTCAAACTGCACTGTCATATATACACATACATTTACATATTGATACTAAATGTGAACAAAAGTGGCTCTTAAAGGTCATAATTTTTAAAATTTATTCTAATAACAATTCTTCACATCATAAAACAGTTGTAAGAGTCTAATAACAGAGAAGCAATACCCTGAGCATGCTTATTAGTAATCCATACATCAATTCTGTAGAACATATGCAGCCCATCAGAATAGAACACATTCATTAAAATTAAGAAACCTATTAAATGATACTGCAGTTCCTATGAGCCTATACATATCTGTACATAGTCAGGCACAATGAAGATCCATTGATAACAAATCAATAATCCATTCCCACAATTCCAAAAACCTTGAATTCCTCAAACGTTTTGGGTCAAAACAATAACCATAAACATTAGTCCTCACAAATTAACTGCATTCTTCTTTTCTCTTCATCTCTGTCACCATTTCTTATCTAATTACATTCTAATCAACTGGTTTCTTTCTAAGTACATATGTTTTTTACATTGAGAAACTACATTCTGTGTATCAATCTATCACAATGATACTGATGTACTTTTTGATCCTACCTGTTTCCACATGGAAAAATCTTGTTCAAAATTGTATCCCAAAGAATTTTAAGTTTCCTTAATTTTGTGAATTTGAAATTTTCTTCTTTGTCACTATTGTGCAATAGTGGAGTCAAGCAATTGACTGCAAGCAGAGTCTACTTTACTGTGTAATTACAGTTCAGTTCAGCGTATTTTGACTGTTTTACTGGATGGCTATTCATCTGACTGTTTTACTGGATGACTATTCATCTGACTGTTTTACTGGATGGCTATTCATCTGACCTGTTTTACTGGATGACTATTCATCTGACTGTTTTACTGATGGCTATTCATCTGACTGTTTTACTGGATGACTATTCATCTGACTGTTTTACTGGATGACTATTCATCTGACTGTTTTACTGGATGACTATTCATCTGACTGTTTTACTGGATGGCTATTCATCTGACTGTTTTACTGGATGGCTATTCATCTGACTGTTTTACTGGATGGCTATTCATCTGACTGTTTTACTGGATGACTATTCATCTGACTGTTTTACTGGATGACTATTCATCTGACTGTTTTACTGGATGACTATTCATCTTGTGATATCTGAAGACTATCTATAATTCCAGCTTTTGTCAGTTTTTTCTTTGGAGCATCTGGAAGAAAAACAATGGATGTAGTAAAAGGCAAGGTATCAATGAGTTTCAAGCTTGTTAGCAACATGCCAAAACAAGATATCACCCAGGACACATACACTAACCTATAAATATATCAAATGCAATGAAATCTGTATATCAAAGTACACTAATGGGACCATACAAATCTGTATATCAAAGTACACTAATGGGACCATACAAATCTGTATATCAAAATACACTAATGGGACCATACAAATCTGTATATCAAAATACACTAATGGGACCATACAAATCTGTATATCAAAATACACTAATGGGACCATACAAATCTGTATATCAAAGTACACTAATGGGACCATACAAATCTGTATATCAAAGTACACTAATGGGACCATACAAATCTGTATATCAAAGTACACTAATGGGACCATACAAATCTGTATATCAAAGTACACTAATGGGACCATACAAATCTGTATATCAAAGTACACTAATGGGACCATACAAATCTGTATATCAAAGTACACTAATGGGACCATACAAATCTGTATATCAAAGTACACTAATGGGACCATACAAATCTGTATATCAAAATACACTAATGGGACCATACAAATCTGTATATCAAAATACACTAATGGGACCATACAAATCTGTATATCAAAATACACTAATGGGACCATACAAATCTGTATATCAAAGTACACTAATGGGACCATACAAATCTGTATATCAAAGTACACTAATGGGACCATACAAATCTGTATATCAAAGTACACTAATGGGACCATACAAATCTGTATATCAAAGTACACTAATGGGACCATACAAATCTGTATATCAAAGTACACTAATGGGACCATACAAATCTGTATATCAAAGTACACTAATGGGACCATACAAATCTGTATATCAAAGTACACTAATGGGACCATACAAATCTGTTCTTTATAGACAGAGGTTCTTTATATAGAAATGAAAATGATAATAAATGTAAGAGAAAGGATAAATAAATGTTCTTGATAAGCAGGTGTCCTTTAAATGGATGTGTCCACTAAGGCCAGTTTTACTATACCAACAAAAAGGAGGTTTTGTTTACATAAATATAACCGGTAATCAAGCAGTACATATCATTCTGATGTTTGTGTATGTCTGACATCACAAACTTGCAAACATAAACCAACTAATATCAAACTGATCATGTGACACTACATATTTGTTAACAGCATAATTCTAACACACCAGCATATGTAAAATGATTTCTGATTGGTTAAAACAAAATTTCCAGCAGTAAAATCCACAAAAAACTATCCAAAATTCTGATGCCATTGTAACATCATGACTCTCCTTGTGACACTGTGCCAGGGTGAATTACATATTTCACTTTTTTCTACAAATGTTTAAACAGTGTATTATAATGAGGATAACAGTCATGTGTTAGAATGTGGATAACAGTCTTATGTTAGAATGTGGATAACAGTCTCATGTTAGAATAGAATGTGGATAACATTCTTGTGTTAGAATGGTGATAACAGTCTTGCATTAAAATAGGAACAACAATCTTGTGTTAGAATGTGGATAACAGTCTTGTGTTAGAATGTGAATAACAGCCTTGTGTTAGAATGGTAATAACAGTCTCATGTTAGAATGTGGAGAACAGCCCTGTGTTAGAATTTGGATAACAGTCATGTCAGAATGTGGAGAACAATCTTGTGTTAGCATGGGGATAACAGTCTCATGTTAGAATGGTATAACAGTCTTGTGTTAGCATGGGGATAACAGTCTCATGATAGAATGGGGATCAGTCTTATGTTTGAGGATTTTAGGACATTAACAGTAGTTTTAATGTCACAAATATCTGTTTCAACAGTAATGCTGGTAAAACTTGATCATAATTACCATTAACATCCTCAAATACATGGCTGTTACCCCACAATTTATGCCAATTAGCCAAGTTTTGGTGTCTGCTGGCACAGACCAAATCAAGTTATCCAAATATCACATCCATTTATGAAAAAATGAAGACAATGGCAGCTATATGAGTGGAAGAGAAAAGAAAAGGCTTCCCTGCAAACTTGTTATTTATTTTGCAATTTTTAGCTCTACTGGTCAAAGACCAGAAGAGATTATGCAATGAACTGTCATCTGGCACCTGGTGTCTGTCCATTAGCATAAGTTTGTTATCACTACGCCTCCTAAACTACTTGGAGGAAAGTCATGAAACTTGGTACAGTTTCATTCTGAGCTTTACCTGGTCCTTAAATTTTTTTTTTCTTCCTATCTCTCTTTTTTTTTAACATACGGGAATTCATGACAGTCTTGCAGGCTGTCATGATGATATGAAGTTAGAAGTGTATAATCATAAAAACAAAGCCATTGTATAATGGTTTTGTACATGATCATTTAAAATGGGGAGGTAGACAATGACTCATGAAAGAAGCTATTCTTAGCCCCTTATCTTGCTGTCTCTGCTTGGGGCTAGTTGTATGATTACATTCAGTGTACATGACCAGAACCCCCCGAATCGGTCATCACTGGCATCAGTATTCAAAGATCCAATCAAAGTCGAGGGTATGCAGGTAGTATCACATGATCAGACACTTTTGCTTGGCTTTCAAAGTTCATACAACTGGTTTGAGTCTAATCATTCAACTATATCTCTGTGCCTGTGTTTTTTTTCTCCCAATCGGATACTCATATTCTATACTAATCTATACTAATAATAATACCATGTCTGTTTAATACAAAATTTTGTACTGCTTTAACTAGGGGACCTCCCCCCCCCCCCCCTCTTTATCTTGAGAATTCTGGGATCAGCACAGACTGTACAAGTCTTGTAGACTGGGACCAGCCCAAGTCACACTATGGATTTGTACCATAGAATTTTGATATTCAAATTAGTTTAATTCAGATACATGCAATTGGAAATCAGAATACTTTCTTCCTGCTGGGATTAGCCTAACACAATTCTACTTAATCTAGGATTAGCCCAAAATACACTCTGAAGCAGGGATCATCCTAGCACATATTCTACTTAATCTGTGATCAGCTGAAAATACACGCTGATGCAGGGATCAGCCTAGCACAGACTCTACTCAATCTGGAATCAGCCCAAAATACACTTTGATGTGGGAATCAGCCTAGCACAGATTCCACTTAGTCTGGGATCATCCCAGATATGCTGTGATCAGTCTAGCACAGATTCTACTTAATCTGGGATCAGCCATCTGCCTAGCACAGATTCTACTTAATCTGGGATCAGTCCACAATACACTTTAAGTCTGGGATAAGCCTAGCACAGATTCTGCTTAATATGGGATCAGCCCAGAATATATTGTAATGCTGAGATCAGCCTAGCACAGATTCTACTTAATCTCAGATCAGCCCACAATACACTTTAATGCTGGGATCAGCCTAGCATTGATTGGGAATCATCATTGTCAAATACAGTATGTTTCATGCAGATTCTACGAGTAGCCCCCCTAGAGAGCCAAATATTTATTTGTTTAAGTAGTGACTTTGAATATTTGTAATGATTGAATAAGGACATGTAATGTGAATGGAAAGAGAGATGGAGAGTGCAAAATACTCCTGCATTTTTTGTGTTTATTTTTGTACAAGGCATGTAATAAACTTACCTCATTGCAAGTTTATATTTTGTTGTGTATAAAACACAAAATACTTAATTCAAGTTAGTAAGGCATAAAATGTAGGTCATAGTGACCTTTGGTTGTAAGGATGTAGTATTAACAGAGATGCATCCAATTATCAAGTTTCATGATTGGAACATAAACAGTACTCAAGAAATTAACTTTCAACACAAAATTTGAAGAAAGTCATTGAGCATGAAATATTGGCCACAGAGTCCTTTTTTGCCAAAAAGAATGCATCAAGAGGCATCCACTCACCAAGTTTCATGATTCTAGGTAGGACAGTATGCATATAATATGCCAAAAACTCATGTGGTCATGAACTAAATGCAAAAATGTAACCAAAGCCAGTAAAAGATGAAATATTAGTCACAATAAGCTTCCCATGTTGTACGAGTATGGTAATAACTGTAATGTATATCATCATCAATTTCATGTTTCTGGAAATGAACATCAAGCACTAAATATAATCCAAGTCAGTGATGTGTAAAATATGGTTGATAATGACCTACTACGAAAGTAAGGGAATGAATAGTACTCATAAAGATGTATTCCCAGTTTCATGACTGTATACAGGATAGTATGCACAGAGCATGCCAAACCTATGTGGTCATGAGCTAAATGCAACAGCTCAACCTAAGCCTGTAAAATGTGATATATAGGTCAGTGACCTTTTTTATTATGGGTGTGGTACTAAGACAGAAGTATACAATCACCTAGTTTAATGATTACAGCATGAACAGTAAAAACATTACATATAGCCAAAGTCAGCGATATGAACATGGGTCACAGTGACCTACTTTTAAGATGAGGGTGTAATACTTATCAAGATGCATCCTCTTGCCATGTTTCATGACTCCAGGTATAACTACAGTATTATACAGTTTATAAAACACCAATGTGGTCATAAGCTTAATGCAAAAACTCAACATAAGCCAGTAAAATATTACATGTAAGTTACAATGCCCTTTGTGGTAATGGTGGGCATAAACCATACACAGGGATTGAGACTGAAATCAAGACAGTGAAGCTTAAAATATGGATCAGTGTATACGCTTGCGATGAGGGTGTAGTATTCATCAAGATACATTTCCTCACCAAATTTTACGAATTTTGGTACAACATTTTGTATACTGGGTGCAAAAAAAAACAAACTTTGGTTTTGAGGTAAAGCCCAGAAATTACCCTAAGCCAGTAAAATGTGAAATGTAGGTCACAGTTCCATTCTTTTGTGGTAAGGGTGTGGTACTAACACAGATGCATACAATCATCCAGTTTGATGATTCTAGCATAAACTGAGCTTGAGAAATAATCTTAAAACACACAATTTTACCAATGTCAGTGAAGCATAAATATAGGTCAGTGACCTACTTCTGTGATGGGATGTACTCATTAAGATGCATATCTTCACCAACTTTCATGAATCTAGGTACAACAGTGTATATATATATCATGATCAAAATGCAAGAACTTAACCTAAGCTAGTAAAATGTAAAATGTAGGTCACAGTGGCTTTCTTTTGTGGTAAGGGTGTTGTACTAATAGACACGCATACAATCATATAGTTTGATATTTCTATCATGAACAGAGCAAGAGAAATAAACTTAAACCACAAAATTAAAGCAAAGTCAGTGAAACATGAAATATTAGTCACAGTAACCTAGATGTGTGATCAAAGTGTAGTACACATCAAGCTGCATCCCCTTACAATGTTTCATGATTCCAGGTATAACAGTATTTATACAGTGTGCAAAAAACCTAAGCTAAATACAAAAACTTAACCAAGAATGTACAACTAATGTACATGTATGTACAAATGTAGCCCCCTCCCCTGGGGGTTGGTGCAATAAAACCCACTCCAAACTGATGGTTGACAGTCAGTGAGGCATATGTATATGGCTTTATCTGTGGACCCCAACATTGGGTGTAGTACAATAGCTTATCTCTACTTTGTAAAAATGAACTAAAAGACATGCAACCCTTGCAAACCTCAGTGTATAAGGCAGTGTGTTCACACTAAACTGCATAAGAATATGTTGAATGGCTCCTTATCTATGCTACTGCTACTGTGAAGATCCAAAATGTATCAAAAAATGTTATTTACTCTTTCAAAAATTAAGCCGGAGAGATGAAACATTTAAAAGGCAAATTTATTAGGCAGCTCACGTACAAAATGGAACTGAATTATATAAATGGGTTGCTGATCTATACTGGTTAAATAATGTGAATGGATAAACAGATGGATGAATGGACAGATGGACAGAAAATTAATTACTTTATTGCTCACATTTGTATGTGGTGATCTAATGATATAATAGATAGGAACTGGTTCATTATATAGATACCTCAGAAACTCAATACCAGAAATCCTGAAATCACTGTATTTGCCAGACTTGTCCGGCAGATCAAAAGTTTTGACTGGCACATACTCTGAGCAGCTGAACATTGGTCACAGGATATCTCAAATATCATTGTATCAAATTGTCTTTCATTTGTTTTTCCAATAAAATGCCAAATAAACACCTTAATGAAGTAAATTTCAAAGGCACTAAGTCTAGCTTACAGATTGTTTCCTTGTTGGACAATAAATAAAAGTGTTGCCAGCTAAGCTTAATATAAAGGTGACTAGGTCTAGTTTACACATTTTTCTTTGTAGGATAATCAACAGAAGTGTTGCTGACTAAGCTTATTTGGTCATCATGTTTTCCCAACTGATTAAACACTCTACAGCCAGAAAACACAAAACTAAAAGGTGTGAAAGCTTATCTCCTGGACTTCTCAAAAACCCTATAATTGAATGATTGCCCATGGGTGTGTAGTATAGACACTACATCAGTCCCCCATTCCACATGGTTTTTAACTATTTTGTGTTGCAGTGTGTCAGCAAATCATACCGTTAGAACAAAATTTTTGAAACCTAGACCTGAATTCATAAAGAAAGATACTAGCAACAACAACTAATTTTTATTATCATCCTCCGAGATTTATTTGGGGACCTGATCAAATAAAACTTCACCATCTGACTTTGCAGAAAATGCCTGTCAATTATGTGTTATTTATTTGCAAGGTAATAAGTCAGCTTGTTGTCAATTAATAATTAATTTTTAAAAAACAGCAGAGTGGAATAAGACACTTTTGTTGGTTGAAATTCCAATGTTGTTTTCTGACAGAAAATATGATTTTTTTTAATAACAAATTAATTTGAAAGGAAACCAGTTAATCATGGAAGTATAATATTAACACTAAAACAGCTGCAAATCCAGATCCAAAAATGACATATTTCCTCGTACATTTAATAATTGGGTATATCAATGTTTTCTTTTTGTCACAAATTTTAATGTTTTTATAATATATTTCACAAATAAATGGTCATCACATTAATTTTCAAGAATAAATGTCCGGGAAGAGCCATCAGAATTTCAGGACCCTGCTCAAGGCATATATCGAAACTTAAATATCACCAATATATTGATATTGTTATTAACAAATACAACTGTAGCATATACCTTCATGATAATGTTCAGCAGTTCTTTTCCTGAGTTCCTCCAAGTCATCAGCTGTCTCTGCCCACTCTAACACCAAGCGTCTCCCATACAAGTGAGTGCTGTGACACAGGACTTCAAAGGCTCTCTGGACATAAGAGTTAAATAATTATTTTGGCAAATATTTGTTTGAAAGCAGTAAATTTAACAGGTTTAGTTATTGAGTGTCAGGGAAAATCAGAGCTAATCCATGTACACTAATAAATGACATATTCAAATTATGCTTTTAGGACTCAAAGTAATAGCACCTTGCCTTAAGTATTTGGCAAATTTCAAAAGAAACAGTGTTTAAATAATGCCTGTAGAAATGACTACACCTCTTCTTCCTGTACTATAAGTTTTTGTACTAGTCTGATGCTTTGATATTTCACCTTCTGACCCATATGTCACTTATAATCTTACACATATCCTTGTGATCTTATGTATAATTTATCAATCAATTGTGAAAGCTAGACATGAAGCATCTTCAAAATCTAATCCAAAGTTGATTTTGGCCAGATGAGTAGGGTGATTGCTATGTCTCATCTTTCAACAACATTCATGCTGGTGAGACAAACGACCTTCAAAGATTGGTTTCTTATTTACCCCCCTTTTAGTCTTTTTGTTATTGCTATTCAGACACTTTCAGGAATTACAGCTCTATATATGACTAAATAATATTAATTTCAAAGCGAAACCTGCACAACTTTTAAAGTGTACCTCAATGTGGTCATGTAGGTAGCTTAATTGATCTTAAATAAAATATTAAATGTTGTATTAATATTTAATACTAATATCGTTTTATCAATATCTGTTCATTCCTGACTGTTGAATGATATGTACCTTAGTTATCATTACAAACTTCAAAATGAAAATTATTGATTACTATGGACTTTTACAATTGTAGCCTGGCACTAAACTGGGTAAAGAAAAGCAGACATTGTGTCTTACTATTACCAGTACAGTGTAGCACAAATTTTGTCCAAGAGATAGAGCTTTCATTGTGATAACATAGCGTGTGACATTCAATCCAGTTTAAACTGGATCAACCCTATTGATTGGCCTCTTCCAAAAATGTCCATATACTTTAACACTGATTTTATCAGATGTATTTCTGGGGTGGTTATATAACGATCTTGCAGAGAATATTGATCGATGAGGAATGAAATAAACTGAATAATTGTCATTTAAAGGTATGTGTAATCAAATTCTAAAAAATGACACCTATAGCTGAAATAGTCAGTGCCGCACACCGACGTGACCAGTTACACCTGTACTTTAACAATTACTATAAGCTGACTCTTGCCATGCATAAAAATGGTGAAGCAAAACAGATGGTTGTTAGTTAGGATCAGACATTGACTTCACTACCTTAGTTTCATACATGTGAAATCTCCCATATATTCTGGGTCTCTCCTGGAAAATCAGTAAAACTATTGGATTCCTGGCCAGTAAACCAAATCTCCCCTTTCTTGATACTTTAGGTAATTTTGTGAAATTTCATGATGTATTTGACCTAAAATGAGCTCAGACACCAGGCTAAAAAAAATTCTTTCAGTTAGAAGTTGACTTGCTGATGAAGATTTTTTACACAATGACAAATGCTGAATAAATCTGGGCTTTAGGAATGCATTTGTTACAGCAGTAATCACCGTTATTTTCAGTCAAAGTTAAGAAACAAAATTTACTATCTGCATATATAATATTATAATATCTATATACTATCTATATAATATCTATATACTATCTATATAATATCTATATACTATCTATATAATATCTATATAATATCTATATGCTATCTATGTACTATCTATATAATATCTATATACTATCTATATACTATCTATATATCTATATACTATCTATGTACTATCTATATAATATCTATATAATATCTATCTACTATCTATGTACTATCTATATAATATCTATATAATATCTATATACTATTTATATAATATCTATATACTATCTATATAATATCTATATACTATCTATATACTATCTATATACTATCTATGTACTATCTATATAATATCTATATACTATCTATGTACTATCTATATAATATCTTTATACTATCTATATACTATCTATATAATATCTATGTACTATCTATATAATATCTATATACTATCTATATACTATCTATATAATATCTATGTACTATCTATATACTATCTATATACTATCTATATAATATATATATAATATCTATATACTATCTATATAATATCTATATACTATCTATATATTATCTATATAATATCTATATACTATCTAAAATCTGCCTGTTTATTAATACAAGGTATGCAGGGCATTCAATTTGGCAGATACATACATGTGACAGAACAGAGAAGTCAGCTTAGGACAGATCAGGAGATTTGCAAAATTTGGGCAGGAGCTTTGACTTCAAATCAGGAGGATTTTTAGCAGCCAAATAGACAAAAATGACAACTATTGATCAAATTTCCTTTTTCTATATTAAAGATTGCACATCATCTCATCGCATCAGTCATTTCACAGTAACTTGTTGCCTTTCATACTGTCACTGTATGTAGCACAACCATTTTTAGTCTTCTTAGTAGACCTCTGACCTTCTGATCCTGAAACTCACAGGATTCTTACATACCCCAATTTCAAGCAATCTGCAATGTTTGGTGACTGCAGATGGTGGACAACTTGAATTATTGTGCAAAAAACATTTTTCTTTTTTCAGACAGTGACTTTGATCTTTGACCCAGAAATCAATAGGGTTCTTCACTGCCCCATGTGCATGCCATCCACAAAGTTTGGTAACTGTAGATGGTGGACAACTCGAGTTACTGTGAGGAAATGAAGTTGTTAACAGACATATGGATGTGCAGATGGCTGGCTGTCCTAATGCAATATATTCTGCCTTATGGCAGAAGAATAAAAAAAAACATTAGAAAAAATGATCTGCCTCATGTGTCTTTTGCTTAACCCTTAAATTGATGTATCTTTTTATAGTGCAAGATCCCTCAGTGCTGAATTGTGTGAGAAGAGAAATGAAAATTGCACTCTGCTTTTAAATTGCCTGTATTTTAATTACAGTACATAATAGATACACAAATCCTGTATGAAAAATTGTTGCTGAAGTCTGCACTTTATTATAAGCATCAAGTCACATATATAACTTTATCATATTTCCACTTACAGGTGCAAATATAGGTAAAATTACAAATTACCTTTGTATTTCATCTGTATTTTATTTAAATGAAAAAGTTCAAATATGTTTAAAAATGCTCTATTCTTTAGTTACTCAACCATATATATATGTCTGTTACAACTTTATATCCAGTTGTGATGATCACAGGTGTAGAATAGGTAACAGTAGATGAACATCCATTCGAGAAACACCACAAGCATGTTTACACCCCTTAAAGTCTGTAATAAATGTTCACAAATATTGTGCAGTTTTTCTTGTTATTTATTCTAGTATATGTCTGTCATCTAATGCCCATTTATGAGCTTGAAGAAGACAGTCACCTAACCTGTTCTGGTGTTACTTGCTTAGAAATATATCCCAACTTATTTTTTTGGTGAAGTATGGGGCTGATAACACATATTCAGCTGCCCAGGACTAATAAAAATCAAATTTATGCAACAAACCCATGGCCATAACCAATCCCAAAAAAGTTTCAATTCGTCAGGCGTGACAGGCTTCCATTTTCTCACTTGGCTGTTGTTAATCAAGTCTGTTCCATTTACTCCATGATCTTCATAAAGATTCATTTGATCTATGATCAAATGCAAGAAATCCTCATAACAAAATAGCCTTAAATGGTCTATAGGCTTGGTGTTCTCTATTTCTACATTTAATTTCAAAATACCACTGAAAAGGGGTTTGACTGTCATGTGGTCTATTTTTATCCATCCAGCATGGTCATCAGAATCGTATTCAACATCATTTTTCAGGCTAATAATCACTCATTGGTATTTCCAAAAACACTTTTCCAGCTCCAATAATCTCATATACTTCAAAACTTAAAAAATCATTGTCATCACTGCTATCATCAGCCAGTATACGCCGCATAATATCATCATCTGAAGATATATCATGCTGGGAGTCAGCCATTTGAGTTTTCTAGGTAATGCAATTTTTACCAAGCATTTGTAAGACTTCTTTGATGAATGCAAGGTTGAACTATGGCAGAATGCTTGTTCCAAGGCCTAATGTACCAATCAAATTTAGTTTTACAACCATTCATGTCAAGCTGATGTACACAGCAAAGTCAGGTATACCTACAGTTGCTTAAGAACTCTGAGCTGAGAAGCTGGCAAGTAATTGCACGGAGCTAGTTATGCAAGTCACTTGCCATGCACACAAAAGACAGGTGCTTTTTAAAATAAATGTGATGTATAAATATAACTGTGAAAGGTGCTTTGAGAAAATCATCTGGAATTGAAAGATTCCCAACAAATTATACATCTCCTTAAAAGGTCTGAACATTAGCTTTCTACTTTTTCTTGTTCTTATTTTCTACAAGGTATATTTAATTTGGTATCAGAGGTAAATACTAGCCTTAAGTGACATGTAGATTGAGTGCTTTAATTAGAACACAATTACATTTTGCTTTTATTTACTTTTATTTGGTGAAATCTGACTGGGTAAGAGAAAAGATCACAATGGAAAATGTCATTTATATTTATTGATTTCAGAATCTACTACTTTTTCATTCATTATTTTCCCTAAAAAGCTGAAAGAAATCTTTGAGAAAAAAAATTCTTTTCTTTTCTTTTTTTAAAATATAGAACTGATTGAAAATTTAGGTGAAAAACTTGTGTTGGGGATATATCAATATGTTGATAAAACAATCTCCTGCTGCAGTATTAGACTGTAAACCTCCTGCATTGGAAGCACAAATTTCCTGCATATGCCCTTTGGACTTATCACATGTATATAGTTTGCACGTCATTACATTTAACATGTGCACACTGTATGATGTTTATCTTACCTTGGCATCCTGCTTGGTCATGAAGTCAACAAAGCCAAACCCTCTGTGTGAACCAGTGCCACTCAGCTTCTTGGGAAGTCGGACTGTCTTTAACTCCCCAAACACCCTAAATTTAACAACAAACAACAAATGACACTGTCAGAAGACAAAAAACGCCTGCACGTATTTATTCAGAAAAAGTGTTTTACATTTGTCAATTCTCAAGATGATCAATCCTGAGTGATGATGACAAACCAAGTGGTTGATGTAGGTCAGAGATACTTTTTATTTCATATGGTGATGATGTACTTCTCTGGATGTATGCTCAAATCCAGTTTAATGACTGTACAAGCGCCAGGATCTATTAAGATACCTGCACATCAAAGGTGGGCCATTTTCAAAAAAGTGTAAAAAGTATATCAAAGTGACCTACTTTTTATATCAAGGTGTAGTACTCCTTGGGATGCATGTATATATCAAGTATCAAGAGTGCACAAGCAACAAAGTCTGAAAAATTCACCTAACTTTAAAATTATACACAATCACTGGATTGTTAAAAACAATTATCACAATTACCAGCTTTTGGTATTGTGTTGCAGTACTCTTGATACACATATCTATTTTCATGACTGTTCAAGCAACAGTGTTCCAGAAACTGACCTAAACACAGAAAGTGTACATGATCACATGAGCATGAAAAGTAGGTTACAGTGACCTGCACAGATCTATTTTAATGACTGTACAAGCAACAGTGTCGTAGAAACTTACATACAGGCAAACATGAAAAGCAGGTAACAATGACCTACATTGGTATGGTGACGTAGTACTCCTTGGGATGTATGCACACATACATTTTTGTCATTATAGTGTCTGATAAACTGACCAAATCATAAATAGTGTATATTTGCTAACATCAATGCGGACAATGACACCTGGGCTAAAGTATGCTCCCCTGCACTTAGTGCAGGCAAGCTAATAATATCATATGCAAGGTCCAAGAACAAAAAAATTAGATTGCACATGAATTCATGTTTAGTTTTTATGTAAGGCACATTGTTAGCAACTATTATAGTGTTCATAGACTTTAATATTCATTTAAAAATCTGTACTTTCAAACAAAAGGATAAATATATTTGCTCAGCACTTTTTTCCCTATTCCTGTTATTACTCAGTGTAACAAGACCAGAGGACTTCAGTACTTTAGTACTTTATGAAGTTGAGGTCATTGACATTAAAGTTTTAAAGTAAATGGCATGCTAGGTTTAAAATTAAAATTTTCTGATTGCAATTTGACATGAAATTACAGTTTAAGCAAAATGACCTGGCTTCTCTCTGAGCCTAGTCCACTTCAGAGACACTTAAAACAGTTTGCATACATTGTACATATGTCATGTTAACAAGATAATTCATCCATATCACACACAAAGAAATACCTATTTTTTTAACTGATCTCTTGGCACTCCACCCATATGTCAAGAATATATAAAAACAAATAAGATGGATGGAATGATCAGCCTTACGAATATTCTATTTTATTTAACCAAGTGTAATATGTACTTGACTCAGGGCAGCATCGATGCAGATCTGTCATTACATACGGCACTGACAGATCTGTCATTACATACTGCACTGGCAGATCTGTCATTACATACTACACTGGCAGATCTGTCATCACACACTGCACTGGCAGATCTGTCATCACACACTGCACTGGCAGATCTGTCATTACATACTGCACTGGCAGATCTGTCATTACATACTGCACTGGCAGATCTGTCATTACATACTGCACAAGCAGATCTGTCATTCACACTGCACTGGCAGATCTGTCATTACATACTGCATTGGCAGATCAGGGTCTATCTTGTTCATTCTATGACAGAGAGCCATGGTAGCTCAGTTGGTAGAGCCTTGGACTCATAATCCAAGGGTCACAGGTTTGATACCTGCCCAGGGTGGACCCATTATTTACCAGCATAAATGCTGATCTGCCATTACATACTGTACTGGCAGATCAGGGTCTATGTTGTTCGTTGAACAAGTGATTTTCAATTGAAGTGGGTGGACCCTTGATCTACCATTATACATGCAGATCTGCTGTTATACACTGCACTGGCAGAACTGGGTCTATATTGTTCATTCTATGAGTGATTTCAATTGAAGAACAGGGACCACTGATCTACCGGCACATTTTAAAATGACAGATATGGGTGTACAATATATTTTGATCAATACAGTAAAATGACAGGTCATTCTGCTCAACCTATACGATATTGCTACACAATAATGACAATGAACAGTGGACTGTATACAAGAGTTGTAGGTATACTACTTCTTAATGTGTAGATCCTACGACAATGTGGAAATAATGCAAACATTATAAGGATGAAAATTGTATGCATTTTCTATTTTTTATTGTAGCAAAACTGAAGAATGCAGAGTACAGTATATACTCGCATATAAGTCAAATCCAATGGCAAACTGCACAGGCCCAGATCTGCCATTACATAATGTGCTGGCAGATCTGGGTCTATGCAGTTTGTTAGGACTAATCAGTAGAACAAACAATACAGACCCTGATCTGCCTGTACATTATGTGACAGCAAACCAGGGTATATGCTTTTTTCAGTTTAATCAGAATCATATGTGCGTATATATGGTAAATGATAACTTACTTGAACAAATCTTCCACTTCACTTTTCTTGGCCTCAAAAGGAATATTTCTCACTAATATTTTAGTAGACTTCTGTTTTTTGGATGTCTGCCTTTTCTTTTTCTCTCCAGTTTTTGGTTGCCTGAAAGATGGACATACACATCTTGCTACATATTTCAACATGTAAAATAATGTACATATGAGATATGGGTTTTAATTTGTATACCTTGTATAATGTGAAAATGTGACAAAGAATGTAGACAATTCAGAGCATGTGATTTTAAAGTAAATTCGACCATACCACTGCCAGTGTTATGCAATTGAACTATTTTCCTCACCTGATGAGCTACTGCCCTCATGTGATTAGCTATTGCCCTCATGTGATGACCTATTGCCCTCATGTGATGAACCACTTCCTTACTTGATGAGCTATTGTCCTCATGTGATGAGCTATTGCCCTCATGTGATGAACCACTTCCTTACTTGATGACCTATTGCCCTAATGTGATGAACCACTTCCTTACTTGGTGACCTATTGCCCTCATGTGATGGGCTATTGCACTCATGCAATGAACCACTTCTTTACTTGAGGAGCTATTGCCCTCATGTGATGAGCTATTGCTCTCATGTGATGAACCACTTCCTTACTTGATGAGCTATTGCTCTTGCATTGTATAAAGCAGCTTAAAATGATGTCACATGTCATATATCAATTTAAGCAAACATGTAATGACATCAATTACTTTCTATGTATTTTCTTATTTAGTTTACCAAGACATACCCTTAGGCTAAAGTGATATTTGTTGGCCCTGCATTTACAACTGTTAGACTGGAGCTATTGAGATACTGCTGTTGCCCTCTGGTGTAGTCAATATTAAATATATTAGAACAAAACCTTCTGTACAACTGTTAGACTTGAGCTAGTGACTAGTGCCTGATGTTATGACTACTTGGGTTAACTAATATTGCTATTGCCCTCTGGTATAGTCAATATAAGTAAATTAGAACAAAACCTTCTGAAATTGACAAGTTCCCAGTGCATCACAAAATCCAGTTCTAGAGTCATGCTCCAAAGCCCCACCCACTCTCATTTGCATAGAGAAATCTTTACTAATTGTGCATAAATTGCAAAGTTTTACAGACATGCTGCTTTAAGTTTAAAAATAAGGTAATTTCCAATTGTTTAAATTTAAATCCAATCAAAATCTGTTGAGTCATCAGTGCTGAAAGTTACTATATATTCTCTTTATTTTAGTCTATTATGTGGGACATGTCATAAAATGCTCTCACACTGTGCAACATAACACTGTGCAATCACTCTTGCTAGACAACAATGGTGGCCCTTCTATTTGTTACAAGTAAAAGATGAAGTGCTAAATATGTCTGATCAATGTGGTGGAAGTATTAAGTAACTCTTGGTATAAAATTGTGATTATTCTAGAAAACACTGTAATTTCAGGTATAATAGCCTATGTGCATGCTAAACCTATTTTCTTGTAACAAATAAATGAAAAAAATGCATGTATCCATATTGACTGTTTCAAAATTCATGATCAAAACACCAACAAGTAAAAATAAATGAATAAATTAATTCCTCTTGTCTCTAGGAGCTGCAGTGGTTCAGTTGTTAACATGCTGGACATGTGATTGAAAGGGTGAGAGTTAAAAGCCTATAATTGGATCCCCCTGAGTCAGCTACCATTGTGTGTCCTTGGGCAAGGCACTTTACTCCAATTGTCTTGGAACTTCATGTGATACTATACCAAAGAAGAGCAAAACAAATCCTTTCAGCTAAGTTACAAGTGAGTTAACTATATTAGATATTCTGATGTATATTATTTTTTGAGAATCTGACATGGAAAGATAATCTTTTGTTAACTTTTCCATAGTAAGAGTTGTCTGAATACAGCATAGCTCAACTGTACACCAATGTGAACCAGTAACATCTGATAAAGACCAAATTGCTCCATTTTCTAAGTAAATCCAAGATTGTTAGGCAATGAATGACTTAACTATTTGCCATAAGCCCCCCCACACACACTCATCTGCATAGGAAAATCATTACTAATTGCACAAAATGAGTAATGTGAATGGCACATTATGCACCTGCCCCATGTTGAATAGTCCTCTATTTAGGCACTAATTGGGCATGGTTGACTATGGATATTATTGACCAATGGGTCTCAGTGACCTAGACCTATGGGCAAGGTATGCAGTCTTGAATATTTAAACTCACTGTACAAAATCCATTATTTTCTTACTATACTTGCCATGACCATGACCACTAACCTTCTTTATTACCTTCAGTGCAAGCCATCCACATTATTTGGACAAGTAACTTACTTTAGAACAAATATTATTCTACAAAATCCATTTTCTTTCGAGTCACAATAACCATGACCATTGACCTTTTGACACCAAAGCAATAGGTCTCTTTCATAAGTGCATCCCTCCACAATCTTTGGTTAAGGTATGTGGTTTAGAACTAATTAAAGTTATTATGCAAAAACCATTTTTTTTCTTTCAGTCACAATGACCATGACCTTTGATCTTTTGACCCCAAAATCAATATGCTTCTTTCTTACCCAAAGTGTAAGTTATCCACACACTTTGGAGAAGGTACATGGTTGAGAACCCAAGGTAATTGGGCAGGCCAATGTCTTAGAATGATATGTGTATTAGCTTCATAATGATTCATCCCATGTATGAAACAAGTGTCCCTCGAAGGGACTGATACTCTACTGGCTGAAAAGAATTTAAGGGAATTGAGTGGATGTGCAATTGACATAATTTTCATTTAGGACCAACTAGGTATGATATAACCATCCATTTGGGAGGAGTAGAAATAACTATTTTCAAGATTTCCACCATGATGGCCATATTGAAGGTCAGTTAGCATCATTTTCACTTAGGACCAACTAGACACTATAAGAATTCTTCTGGCGAAAACCCCATGTCAAAATGGTGGCCATACTGGATGTCAGATTGGCATTTTAATAGAGGACCAACAAGACATCATAAGAAGTCTTCTGGTGAAAACCCTTTGTTGATATGACTTTCTGTTTTGGAGGTGTAATGATAACAAGATTTTTAAGATGGCTGCCATGGTGGCCATATTGGATATCAGATTGGCACCATCTCCATTTAGGACCAACTAAACATCATAAAAAGTCTTTTGGTGAAAGCACAATGTCGATATGACAAACTACCTAGGATAAGTAGCCATAACAAGATTTACAAGATGGCCATTGTTGGCAGGAAATATTGGCAGTCAGATCAGCAAAATTTTCATTTAGGCCCAACTAGACATCATAAAAAGTCTTTCAGTGAAAACCCCATGTTGATATGACCATTCATTCAAGAGAAGTAGTCATAACAAGATTTTCAAAATGGCCTTTGTGGTGACCATATTAGATGTCTGAGCAGCACCATTTTCATTTTGGACCAACAAGTCATCATAAGAAGTCTTTTAGTAAAAATCCCATGTTGACAAGACCATCCATTCTGAAGTAGTGATAACAAGATTTTCGAGATGGCTGCTGTAGTAGCCATATTAGATGTGTGTGCGGCACCATTTTCATTTAGGACCAACTAGACATCATAAGGCATCTTTTAGTGAAAACCTCATGTTGATATTACCATCCATTCAAGAGGAGTAGCAATAACAAGATTTTCAAGATGGCTGCTGTGGTGGCCATATTGGACATCAGATTGGTACCATTTTCATTTAAGACCTACTAGACATCATAAGAAGTCTTTTTGTGAAAACCCCATGTTGATATGACCATCCATTCAGGAAGAGTAGCGATAAAAAAATTTCAATATGGCCACTATGGCAGCCATATTGGATGTCTGCATGGCACTATTTTCATTTAGGTCCAACTAGACCATGGGATGAATGTGTGTGTAAAGTTTAATGGCAATCCTCCAAATAGTTTAGGATGAGTAGCAATAACAAACTTGTGCTAATGGACAGATGGATGACAGATGACAGACAACAGACCATCCCATATGTTCCACTGGTTTGTGACTAGTAGAGCTAAAAACTATTATGGGGTTTAGAAAATATATGCAAATGACAAACTTTAACCAAAACCCTATTGAACTGTTAACGCTGCTGCCAACAATGGAAAAGTCACTGCTTTGTCTTGCTTGCCACTGCTTGACAATAAAATATGGACAGGCATATTGCTAATGAACACACATTAATGAAATAATTTAAATGCTTAGTTCCTTCATATGAGCCATAATCACAACCTTAAACAAAACATTAATCAGCTGTTTACTCCCCTGACAGTGACACCAGCAAGGTTGGAGCATGAGCTCTCCTGTATCAAGTAATAATAAAACCATATTTGGTAAATTTATGAATGGACCATGGTATCCAAATGATTGTAAATCTAAATGCACAGTGTGTGACATCACAGCCTGAAGTCTTACTATCAAATCAGAAAAAGTGCAAATGTCATATCTATATTTAAAGTAGATCTTGACAAAACATGTATGTCTATAATGTTTGTTATGTGATCCAAGTTGACAAATTAATTATGTTTCATCAATTAGCAAGTGAAATTATGCAATAATCGTTTAACAATGGTCTTGGGGCAAACTGTTCAATGATGTATGTTATATAGCAAAAGAAAGTTGCAATTAATGGAAGGCATATTTAGATCCACGATGCAATGTCTGCATCATATTGCAACAGAACATTTGAATGGTTTTTGAGCCATGCTGATTACAAGCAACATCCCATATAAAGACATGAAGTTGATCAACATGGGACATCACTCCAGCCAAAATGGAATACATGAGACAAAATCAACAAAAGGTAAATCAAGGTCTAAGAAGGAAGGGTCTTACCAAATTCCATTAGAGTATGTTGAAAGTTTCTTGAGCTGTGCTGATTACAAGCAATGTCCCATGTAAAGATATGAAGTTGCTCGACAATGGTCATAACTCCGCCCAAAACAGAGTTGGTCAGACAAACCACATAAAATGCACATCTAGGTCTAAGCGACAATATTTTTACCAAATTGCATGGCAATATTTTGAATGGTTCATCCCATAAAAAAGTATGAAGTTGATTGTCAATGGCTATAACTCTGTCTAGAATGGAGTAGACTAATCCCATAAAAGGTACATCTAGGTTTATGAAACTATGCACACACCAAACTGCAGCAGAATATGTTGAAAGGTTCTAGAGCTATACTGGTTACAAGCAACATCCCATATGAAGATATGAAGTCAATTATCTTAGGTCATAACATTATCCAAAATGAAGTTGATGAGACAAAACCCATAAAAGGCACAGCTATGAGACAATGTCCACACCAAATTGTATCAGAATATGTTGAATAGTTCCTGAGCTATGCTGGTTATATAGTGAAGAATTCACATTGATAAAAAAAAGGCAAAAACACTGGCAAAATTTTACTTGACAATACGAAACCTTCAAGAGGCACATCTATGTGTAATACCCAATACACCTACCAAATGGGATTCAATTATGTGTAAGGATTACAGAGTTATGGTAGTTACAAGAAGTGTCAAGGCAGAAAAGGTCATTAATATAGGGCTACCACATCTTGATGTGGGACCAGATGTGGGATCCTAAAAACACAAAACTTTAACACAGAAACTTACCACTGATACAGCCTTAAAAAATAATACCATGTCACATTGTATGCTAATGCAGGTTTGACCAAAAATATGCACGTGTGTATGGATGTAAAAGCACAGCTCAAGCGGCTCTTATGGCACATCACAAATGCAGAATTTTCTTTGTGCATGCTTAAATTTTTTTTCATCCATTGAAAGTTTTTATGATGGTGAAATCAGAACAAAGTTGAGCACAGTAGTAAAAAAAACCACAAAGACCTAAAAAAAAGGGATCAACTAGACTATTCCCCAAGTTTTACTTTCCAATGATGCAAAAGTGTGTAATTGTTTTAAAACCAGTCCAGTTGCCTGTAATCAACAAACACAGTAGAATCTAAATAGTTCAAACACCCAAGGGTCCTTGAAAATCAGTTGGGGAGGTCCGCAGTTCAAGTTAACAAGGTTTAATATAATTATAAACTTTCTCTTGCATGTTAAAAATGTTCAAGCCATCCAGGGTGTTCGATCCAACTGTGTTGAAGCCATAGAGATTATACTGTAATTATTTTTGACATACAAAATGGACAGCTATTATGAAAAAGTACAGATATTCTGTGTGATAGTTTCTTTACCTCTGCAAAAGGCTAAGTATGCACAGATGCTGCCATTCAACAAATCTCTCCATGTTGCCACTCAATGGCAGTCAGCTTTCCTATTATGTCACAAAAAATCAGCTGTACCTGTGCAGAGGCTTGGCCTATTTCCTATTTAATACGTAATAAATAAATCTGTAGCAAAATCCATATTTTTATATTTGAGTCTGTATCGTTACATTGTTATAGACCAGACTTACACTGTGACTCTACTAGATAGCTTCAGTTCCAGCATATGTCCATCCAGATCTGTGTGCTGTAGTTCCTTAATGGCTCTCTGAGCACTCTCTGCATTCCTGTATTCCACAAAACCATAGCCCATAGACAAAAACTGGCCTGGTTAATAGACAGAAAATGGCCTGGTTAAGTACATGATGAGTTTTAATATTATGACAAATTTGTTGTTCAATAAGTATCAAAACCATAATATGTAACCAAAACTATGAAGCTCAAGGTAGAGTAACAAATGGCAGGCAGGCAGGACAAATCAAGGGTTTTGCAGATACATGTAACACAAAATTTAACACAGAGTATTAACATTATTGCTACTGCCATAACTACCAGAAAAATGAAACAGTGGTTTCTCACTATAAAGTACCTCAGTATAACAGTCACTGGTATAACATGGGTATGGTAATGGATCCCATTATACTGCATTTTCTTCATATAATGTACACCAGTACAAGATGTCCTCACCTATATCATGGTACACTTGTTTGGCTTCCCTGAATAGTGTTATAATGAGACACCACTGTACATATGTCTCACCATTTGTTAAAGCAGTGGATATAAGGGGTTAAAAAAAACCAACAAACTACAAGATAATTAAAAGCTTTCTTGCTGACAAATTAATTAAAATTATTGATATCCTTATTCCAATGCATCTTTTTCCTTGCCAGCTCTTGGTGATCAATTGTGTTTATGATATTTCTACTGATTGAATATAAATATTGAACTTGCATTTCCATCAAAATAATTTGTATTGCTATTGTTGTAAAGTCAGTATTCTTGAGGTAACTTCCACAGTGTAAATTCTGCAAACAATATGTAACATGTACCGTAGATACTCACATATAAATCAAGTCCAACTGCAAACAACATAGACTCTGATCTGGCATCGCATAATGCATCGGCAGATCAGGGTCTATATTGTTTGTTCTACTGATTACTTTCAACAAACTGCATAGACTCAGATCTGCAGATGCATTATGTAAGTGAGTATATATGGTAATATGCACAAACAGATCCTACAACAGCAAATTTACTATTACTGCTTTAAAAGCTGGTCTAGCTATGACACATGAAATTTAAATATTGTGTATCACATATCAGCCATTAAGACTACTGGAAAAAGTAAACATTCCAAAGAAAGAGAGCAAGTTTAACAGCAAAAGATTTACTCTGTATGTAAATACAATAAAACTTCAATCACTTTAAAACATAATATACTTGAATAATGGACATCACTTGAATGACTTGCCCTGTCCTAGTTTAATCAATCTCAAAAATTCAAAGAACCTAAAACATAAACAAACATGTTGGTGTGCAGCACTTCAAGATCTATAAATTTGATTGCGTTTCAGTTGTACAGGGCCAAACACATAAATATCTAAAACACTGAGTAAGTGATATTATCCCAACAGTATCATCAAAAGGAAATAATAATAGTTGATAATATTGTCCCAATAAGATCATCCAAAGGAAATAATAATAGTTGATAATATTGTCCAAATAAGATCATCCAAAGGAAATAGTGATAATCTTGTCCCAAAAGTATCATCCAAAGGAAATAATAATAGTTGATAATACTGTCCCAATAGTATCATTCAAACAAAATAATAATAGTTGATAACATTGTCCCAATAGTATCATTCAAAGGAAATAATAATAGTTGATATTATTGTCCCAACAGTATCATCCAAAGGAAATAATAATAGTTGATAATATTGTCCCAATAGTATCATCCAAAAAGGAAATAATAATAGTTGATAATATTGTCCCAATAGTATCATCCAAAAAGGAAATAATAATAGTTGATAATATTGTCCCAATAGTATCATCCAAAAAGGAAATAATAATAGTTGATAATATTGTCCCAACAGTATCATCCAAAAAGGAAATAATAATAGTTGATAATATTGTCCCAACAGTATCATCCAAAAAGGAAATAATAATAGTTGATAATATTGTCCCAATAGTATCATCCAAAAAGGAAATAATAATAGTTGATAATATTGTCCCAACAGTATCATCCAAAAAGGAAATAATAATAGTTGATAATATTGTCCCAATAGTATCATCCAAAGGAGATAATAATAGTTGATAATATTGTCCCAACAGTATCATCCAAAAAGGAAATAATAATAGTTGATAATATTGTCCCAACAGTATCATCCAAAAAGGAAATAATAATAGTTGATAATATTGTCCCAACAGTATCATCCAAAAAGGAAATAATAATAGTTGATAATATTGTCCCAACAGTATCATCCAAAAAGGAAATAATAATAGTTGATAATATTGTCCCAATAGTATCATCCAAAAAGGAAATAATAGTAGTTGATAATATTGTCCCAACAGTATCATCCAAAGGAATAATAAAAGTTGATAATATTGTCCCAACAGTATCATCCAAAGGAGATAATAATAGTTGATAATATTGTCCCAATAGTATCATCCAAAGGAAATAACAGTTGATAATATTGTCCCAATAGTATCATCCAAAGAAAATAATAATAGTTGATAATAAGTGTGTCACAGTATCTCTCCAATGGATAAGCTGTAAGCAAATTACATGCCGGTTGAATCAACAATAGGGCAAGTGCCATGGCTTGTTTGACGGCATGGACAGCTGGTGAGTGTGCTAGACAGCTGGCTGGTTGGTCAACTCAGTTGCCACTCAGATGGTATGCAAATCTGTTGACTGGACAGTCAGCTCTGAAACCTGTGTAGAATGCGCATAGAGATGGATGGATCAGTGAAAAATCGCAGATGAAAAATCTCTAGTGATGCCAAATCAAGCATGGAAGAAGTTGCCACCATATTCCACACTAACCAGGAGGTGGAATGGAAAACCACTCAGATCTACCTTATAAACAGTGGTGTTGTCATATTAATGGCCGCAATGCTTCTGTCCAAGCTCAGCAACTTGGTACTATACGTGTCCAGGTGTGTGCGGTACCAGCATGACAAGAATGCTGGCTTTCTGAAAAAAGAAAGTCCTGGTGTTACCTTGTCTGACAGACAATTGGAGATCTCTCTAATGTTTACCAACTGCAGTAGTATATAAAAGTGGGGATGTTCATCCTCGTCTTCCAAGTCTACCAAAGCCTTCACCTAACAGGCTTGGCTCGCAGACAATGGAGTTGGGCACTCAGAAATTGGCCAAACTTATTATATTTCTTTCACAGGCGTTTTAAAGCTGAAACTCCATACACTCCATAGTCAGGTTAGAATATGCTAACTGACTGAGGTTATCTCTGCACTCACTATGGGGGTTGTCCTCATCAGGTACTATTACATGAGTGGCACAGTAATCTAGACAACAGATATGCTATAAATAACTGGCCTGTGTACAGCTGGTATCTCCCCAATGGGGAAGCCATAAAGAATTGAGCGAGCCATTGCATTAGTGGCTCGGCAAGTGCCACGGTTTGTCTTGCCAGTGTGAATTGTTGGTAAGTGTGTTGGTCAGTTGGCTCAGCTATTGTCTGGATGGACAGCCTGTCTGGTTGGTCTGTGCGGCAAAATGGATTGATTGGTAAACTGGATCCCCAAGGAGCTCTCCATACCATGGTGTGGGTGGCCTGTATATGGCACGGCTTACCAAAGTGACAGATTCCCATTCCATGATTGTGGAATACAGTCAGCCAGATGGCTGGACTGGCTAGTTGGCAGCCAGAACAGTGTTATATGGCCTGGATGGATGACAAAAAGGATTCTACAAGTACAAAAATACTCCATGCGCTCGGATTATCGGAGGTTATGTCACTTTCCATCGCCCAAGAGTTGACCCATCTCTTCAGGTTTTTCTGAAAATGTTTCATCATCCGCAATTGCTGGATTTGAGATGTAGCAGAGCTTTTTTGTTCCTAGCTTTAATGTGATCTGGGAATGTATTCAAAGGAGAAACAAGGTGCTCCAGTTTTGAATAATTATATTAAGATTTGGACCTACCAAATGCATGATGGATATGGAACCAGGAAAAACAACACAATGTTACGGCAGGATATCTTATTATACATGTGATCATAGGACAAATTTGAGTGCAAAATTACAATGAGGCGACAAAGATATTTTATGTACATGAATTTAATTTGTTATTATTATCTTGTTTTCATCCTTTTTTCCTCCTACCCACCCCCGTTGACAACCACACATACACAATGAGTTTTTCTTTCTTTCATGTTACATGGTGTTTCAGTTCATTATACATTTGGCTGTAATGGACCCCTATTACCACATTACAGTGAAGGAGTGCTGTTCCAACATCTGTTAAAAAAATTACTATTTTTTATTAAATTATTTCATATGGATTATTCACTAAACCAAAAAAATGCTATACCAACAAAACGAAAACTACCCAAGTGTAGGACCCAAAATACATTTTCTTGGAAACCCTAAAAATCCTACCTGGATTTTTCAGATCTTTTTTTCTTGCAATTGTAACAGTTTTTATTTTTCCACATTTCTTGAATATCTGAAATGATATAATTATATATATATATATATGTAAAAATAATGAACAAATATATATGGGAAGTTTGGCATTCTAAACTGATGTTTCTCTTTCACATTTAACTATTCTAAAATGTAACACCTTGAAAATCAACTGGTTAACCAAAACCACTCAAGTGCTTTCTCTACATCTCTGCTTGCTCACTATTTCACTTTTCTATAAAATTAAATTTAACAGCCAAGGTGAAGAAGATAGCAATAAAATGATTCTAGAACTGTGAATGAAATATACCTTTTTTAGCTTTGGACATAAGATTGATATCTACCTGCAATCTGCCCTGTAAAAATTTTAGCAAAATAACATAATTGTTTCTGATTGCCACACAATTTGAATCTGCCAAAATATCACATGGCTTTTCAATTATTTTTTTTATTTACTCACGTTTTTTCAATAAATCCCTGATTTGACACACCAAATCAGATATGCACCTAAACCAACATTTCCAGTGATAATACTTCAATATCTATGACCTCATGAAATTTAGCAAATTTGATCAATGTAGGATATTCATAACACAACATTTTTACAAATCAATAATGAGCTTCATGTATAATATCTTGCACCATAATCCTTACCTTGAAAAATACGTAAAAAAATTTGTTCCAAAGCTTAAGGATGATAACTGGTGACCACTGTATGTTTACTGTGCAACTCTTAATGATATCATTGATTTATTACAAAATCAGCGACATGATGTCACTCTATACATCCAGTGTTTTCTCCAGGATGTACAATTGCAGGAATCCCAGCTAAATTTAAGGAATTCCCTTTTAAAAACGAGAACTTATGAAAATCGCACTCAGACAATTTAATTGCCATGCACCTAATGAAACTGTAACCTTAATTAATGACCAACCTGTCTGGCAGAGTAGTGATAACAAGATTTTCAGGATGGCATGGCCATAGTGGCCATGTTGTACATCAGAACAGCACATTTTCATTTAGGACCAACTAGATATCATAAGAGGTCTTTTAACAAGAACCCCACGTCAATCTGACTATCATTCAAGAGGAGTAGCAATAACACAGTTTTCAAGATGGCCACTATATTGAATCAGGAGGAATAGTGATAACAGGGTTCTTACGATGGCCACCATGGCAGCTGTGTTGTATGTCCAAGGGGCACCATTTTCATTTAGGTATGCATTTATGCATTAGCGTTTAACAGAACTTCAGCACAATAATGGCTATATGATGCCAATTAAAAGTAAAGTTTTAAAAATGTAAAAATTACCAACTGCACAAAAAACATTAAGATTTCATTTAGGACCAACTAGACCCTGGGATAAATGTGTGTGTAACGGTTCATGGCAATCCTCCCAGTGGTTTTGGAGAAGTAGTTCTAACAAACTTGTGTTAATGGACAGACAGACAATGGATGACAGGCTATCATATAATCTATCACCAGTAGAGTTAAAAATGACATCATGGAATAATTCCCTCAGCAACTAATATTTCTTGCTGTATAAAGTAAGAAAAATATATCTTCAACCAAAAAACTTTTATGATTTGTATTTCCTAGATACTGGGTAACATTGTTTAGTTTATACTACTTTTCTTATTTTATGGCATCTATTTTGCAGAACCAGGTACAACAATATACACAGCAGCAGTTGAATTTCAATGTTTTGACTATAAAAATGCAAAACTAGATTTCACAAAATGTTAAATACTTGCAGGTTTCATCAGCGATCATCCTTAATTCACGGAAAGGAATCTTTCAAAACAAATTATGTTTTTCCGAATATACTTACCTCATCACATTAACATGAGGAAATTACTCTCTGCTATCTCTGAATCCAACCCTCCCTGAAAGAAGAAGAACGTCTTTACATCTATGTATCATACAGATGAAGAAAAGTAACTCCTACATATTAACTCCCCTTGTTCCCACTAGGTGGCCACCAGTATCCTGGATGTTTACCAGTTTAAGTTTGAGCGAAACCTGTACCAGGATGTGTTTGCATGGAAGGGTGTGAGGGATTGATAGTAAAGTGAATAGGTAAGTATTTTCGGAGAAACATAATTTAGTAAAAAATTTCATTTCTCCATTATATACACTATCTAATCATATTAACATTAGGAGAATAGGTAAGAGGTGGAGGACATGCTTGAGCATCCAACTTCTACCCACGTCACACTGTAGGAGCACGATGGCTGCTCTACTGAAAGGATGAACTTCCCTTATCGTGAAGTTAGCATAACAAAAGATTATGCATTTATACATGTGCGAGGGTGATCCCGGTGTGTGGGATCCTGCACCTGACTTTTGCCTTACATTCAAAAGTTTCACAAGCAAATCCAGCAAAAGTTGCAAGATCATGCCTGGGGCTGACGTTGTGCTGTCATGAATGGGGCATGCTAACTGTTTGGGCAGCTACCAATGCCCTGACAAGATTCACGTCTCTCTTTGTGAGGCCATGTCATGCAAATAAAACCTGGTGAAAGCAGACCGAGCGTGCCACCCAACTGGCTCCACTATGTCTTGAACTGAGACGTTATATTCGAAGGCCAGGTTCATGTGAGCTGAAATCTTCACGAGTCATACCTGATCCTGTGAGAGTTCACAGTATGCTGATCTAATAGCCCCCTTTAGCCAAGCCAGTGCTTGCTTTCCTGCATCCCTGACAAGAGCCAGTCATGAAGGAGGTGTTCTCCTGACATGGATGAAATATTGGTGACCTCAGCTGCTGGTGGTCACTATGATTTTCCTAGCTACATCTGTCGCTAGATCGAGCAGATCGCTGATCCAGGAGAGGGATAACTATTTTGAAAGCCCTGCCCTCATTTTATGGATTTGCTTTGGTATTAGAACCGCTGGAGGAAGGCATATGCCCATATTCCCTCCCAGTTGATTGAAAGGATGTTGATGGCCCATGCCTCTGGGTCTGGAAATGGAGACATAAAGGTGGCCAGTTTGTGGTTCCAACTCGTTGCGAATAGGGCACAGACTCAGTGGAAGATGGATGGATGGAGAGACCATTCCATATGAAGCAGTTGGCCTCTCCTTGATAATGAATCAGCCAGGACAATAAATCTGCCCAGGATGTGTTGGATTTTTATGTTTATATGATATTGGGCACACCAACGAAGGTACTCCCATACCATAACGCAAAGGTCCAATGATTTTGCCCCCCCCCCCCCCCGTTTGAAGAGGTAGCTCACAATGACCACATTGTCCAACATTATCAGAACCATTTTTCTTTGGATGTGTTCCACCCAAGCATGGGAGGCATTGAGAATGGCCTTCATTTCCAGGAGATTGATGTGAAGAGGCTTCTCTTGCAGTGTCCACTTACTGCTGCTGACTGTCAAAAAGTCCAGTAGCAAGTGTGCCCCCTCAACCCAATAAACTGGTATCTTAACAGATTGTGATTTCTGGTTGTTGGGCTAATAAAAGTATTCCCACCACTAGCCACTCCCTGTCTTGCCACTGAAGCAGGATGTGTTGATTTTGGTCAAGATCATAATCTGGTGATCTAAACTACCTGAGATCAGGTGCCACTGTGCCAGAGAGGCCATCTGCAGAGGGTGCATGTAAAAGTCTCAAAGGAATAAATGGTCTGCTGCCAGAGCAGACCAAGGAGTTGAAGAAACTCCCTTGCCAAAATGAACATCCTGGCAGATGATTTCTCCAACACATAAACAATACTGTTGATCCATTTGGGAGGAAGACAAACCAGGCTGATATGTGTTAGAAACTCCATACCTAGATGAAAAAAATGTTGAAAAGAGACAAGATCTGACTTCTCCACACTGACTATCTACCTTAAACTGTGAAAGAGGTACAGAAAGTTGTTCATATCTTGAACCAAAACCGAACTTACCAAATGATTTTGCAGTATGTTATCCAGGTACACCACCGTCGCTGTGGAGAAGGATGTCCTGAAGTGGAATATGATGCAGTCCAATGCCTTGGTGAAGACCCAAGGGCTGATACTGAGGCTGAATGGAAGGGCATGGAATTAGTACACTACCCTGTGACAGCTGAAGCGAAGGTATTTGCTTCATGTTGAGTGAATAGGTATAAAGAAGTATATGTCAGGTTGAGACTGATCATGTATTCCTTGTGTAGCACAGAAAGATAGGCGGACCTTGCCATCTCCATCTTGAACTTTTAGGCAGTGAAAAACTGATTGAGTCCGCTCAAGTCGATGATTGGTTTCAATTTTCATGGGAAGTCTGGTTTTCGGGCTACCTCCACCACCTGCTTTACAAGTAAAAGCTCTATATCCTTCTGTAAAATGTCTGCCTTTGCATTTGTGTAATTGCTTGGGATCTCCATCACGAAGAGGGATGATGAAAGTGGAGGGGGCTGGATGGATGAACTCCGGAACCCCTCAAAAATGACTTGGATGACCCATTTGACAGAAATAGGTTGATCCAAGTCAGATGGAACAGAAGGAGTCTGGTTCCCACTGGAGGATCGAGTGGGCAGAGGGCCCACTGGCGATCCTCCAGTGGGCACCAGACTCCTTCTGTCATCTTCATCAACATCTACGGAGGCCTTGACTCTGTACACAGTGTTGACTGCCGGTGGAGGAGGGCATTCCAATGGAGGCAAAATTATGTATATCTCTTCTACTGCTGCCTTAAAACTGAATTCCGTCCTTTCCGTGGTTGGATCAGAATGTTCAGGCATGTCTGTGTCGCCCTCCTCATCAACAGGGAGGATGTCCTCCTCCTGTACACTCTGCACCCAGGGGTATAGCATTCTGTATGGCAGTGATGATGCCGAATCATCACCATGCATAAAAAACGTTCTACCTGCCAGATATGCTAGAATAGATGGATGAGTCATGTCCAGCATGGAATGTAGTCGGGCTGGGGAAGGCTCGTCCAGCATGGTCGGTTATCTGGGTCTGATGGCTCCAAATGCGATGCCAGTTCACCATGTACTGGTATGATGGATATGGTCAGTCCAGCTTGCTAGCCAACCAGGGCAGTCTGCTGGGCATAGGATGCCATTGCTATTGGAACTGTCAAGCAACATGTTGTTCACCAGTCCCAGATTCATGACCACGGTGCACAGTGAATGATATATACTTGCGGACCGGTCTGGCTGGCAAAGTTGGAAGGTAATCCTACATGCCTAGCTTCAGTGTTCCTAAGTCCATGCACAGGTGCTGATAGGGACTTATGCCCAGTGGGCTGCAAAATCGGGTTAATATGTTCCTAGTTTTGTCCAACTCACACATCGACATTCTACATGACAGTGCTTGCTGTAGTATGCGTATCATACACGATTCCAATATAGCTTGAGTGGAATTGCTTGGCATGGCTTTGACTGGATCTGAAGAGATCGTCACCATAAGAGCTGTTTTAGGTATCTTCGTTGGGGGTTGGGTGGCATCTCGACATCCCCCATAAAAATGGTCAATGATTTTGAATTCTGATGAATGCTTAACACTTCAGAAGATTTAGAGCATGGCCTTTGTTTGCAGCACTTCGATTGCCTTTTCAACAGGTTGGCCCAAATGTCATTTGCCCACATTGCACACACACTACATGGGTGTGAGGAAGAACATTTTGTGCAGGCAAGGCATGTCTCATGGTTGTACTCCCTGACTTTAAAGCATCTGCACTTCTTGCATTTGATTGACATCTCTGTAATGAAAGAGAGAAGAAAATACAAACAAGTGCACACAACAAATATACAAATTGTTCAAATAGGTGAAGAAGTGCATAATAAACTGAAATTTAACAGCTCAATGCAATTACACTGGTGAAAACTTGAGTGTTACCAATCGATATCACATTGACAAAAACAACAGTCAAAAAAGTGCATAAATATGAATCAATTCACCAGAAAAAATGCAAATGTTTTGACTTACTATACAACTGAAACTAAATGTTAGGTGGTCAAAATTGATTATAAGTTGCAATGGATTCTTCTGATGCACTGTTCACAGTTGCAAGCAAAAGTTTTAACTGGTAAACATCTAGGATACAGGTGGCCACTTAGTGGGAACAAAGGGAGTTAATCTGTAAGAGTTACTTCCTGTGTCTAAATCATATATTGTCTATATCATATATATACGGAAAGACATTTTTTGTCTTTCAGGGAGGGCTAGATTCTGAGGTAGCAGAGAGTAATTTCCTAATGTTAATGTCACCGGGTAATTTATTTGATGGAGAAATTGTATGATTTACAACATTCATGAATCAAAAGAAGGAGAACAGTAACCTCTTTAATATTTTCTTCTGTGGTATCAAAGTTCAGATTCTTCACAAAGACCATACTCCCTGGCTCTGTCTCACTTTCAGACTCCTCCGCATCTTCATCCTCTTCCTTTTTCTTCTGGTCCTGTAAAATAATCAAATTTATATACATTTAGCAGATACCTCCCTCTAATGGACACTTGATCATTAAGGACATTAGTCTCTTTTCTTCATTATCAATTTTAACCTAAAGGACAAAATGTATGGTCCTCTGAGTATCTCTATTGACAGTTATCACTGTACATTGAATAAGTATTGGTATATATTTTGGGCAGATTAACTCTGCTGACATAAGCAATGATCTGTAAAGTTGCATCTGTAAGAACAAGTCTGTTGTGATACTGGCCAATAAATATTAAATTGTGTGCTAAAATCGGCTATCAAGTCAACATAGTTATGTTTTTGTTGTTGATAAAACTTTGTGGCTTTGATGTCAATAGCACCCATAAATAACAAACTGTAGCTGCATCACACAAATAACATCTGCATGTTACATTCCTGATGATATAATATCATCCAGCATGTTACATTCCTGATGACATAATATCATCCATCATGTTACATTCCTGATGACATACTATCATCCAGCATGTTACATTCCTGATGACATAATATCATCTAGCATGTTACATTCCTGATGACATAATATCATACAGCATGTTACATTCCTGATGACATACTATCATCCAGCATGTTACATTCCTGATGACATAATATCATCCAGCATGTTACATTCCTGATGACATACTATCATCCAGCATGTTACATTCCTGATGACATACTAACATCCAGCATGTTACATTCCTGATGACATACTATCATCCAGCATGTTACATTCCTGATGACATACTATCATCCAGCATGTTACATTCCTGATGACATAATATTATCCAGCATGTTACATTCCTGATGACATACTATCATCTAGCATGTTACATTCTTGATGATATAATATCATCCAGCATGTTACATTCCTGATGACATACTATCATCCAGCATGTTACATTCCTTATGACATAATATCATCCAGCATGTTACATTCCTGATGACATACTATCATCCAGCATGTTACATTCCTGATGACATACTATCATCCAGCATGTTACATTCCTGATGACATAATATCATCCAGCATGTTACATTCCTGATGACATACTATCATCCAGCATGTTACATTCCTGATGACATACTATCATTCAGCATGTTACATTCCTGATGACATAATATCACCCAGCAGTTTAAGAAAATATCTGAATACTTATTTTCTATGTTAAATAGATATTTGAAAAGCATAAATATTTGCGGAGGATATTTCATATTTTCCTGAGTTGCAAATGTCCACAATATTAATTCCATGACAACAAAATTATATTTTTTTATTAGGTATTACAGTAAACATTGTGACCCACACAATTTTTTCCTTAAAATATTGTCTGTTTACTCTGTTTACATAATACACAATTATTTCCCGTGTTTAGGTTCTAGATGACAAATTGTCCACACAAGTTAAAAATCATGTTACCCAAGGGTAACGTGACATGTTTTTCATGGGCAATTTATCTTCCAACCTTAAAAAAGGGTGCAATAATTGGATTATTACTTAAGAAAAGTGCCAATATCTGGATAAAGAATTGATGACAGTGTTGGCTGCATAGATGAATAACATGTTTCATACTGAGTTGTAAAACACCTTTAATAATCAGTGAATAAACACAACCTCATCTGAAGGAAAATAATATAAAGAGTAGTCTGAACAGGTGGAGTGTGTTGTAATATGATGGTGATGTGAAAAGCAGGGGCATGTTGTAATATGATGGTGATGTGAAAAGCAGGGGCATATTGTAATGTGATGGTGATGTGACAAGCAGGGGCATGTTGTAATATGATGGTGATGTGAAAAGCAGGGGCATGTTGTAATGTGACGGTGATGTGACATGCAGGGGCATGTTGTAATGTGATGGTGATGTGACAAGCAGAGGCATGTTGTAATGTGACGGTGATGTGACAAGCAGGGACATATTGTAATATGATGATGTGACAAGCAGGGGCATGTTGTAATATGACAGCGATGTGATGACCAGGGGCATGTTGTAATGTGATGGTGATGTGACAAGCAGGGGCATGTTGTAATATGATGGTGATGTGAAAAGCAGGGGCATGTTGTAATGTGATGGTGATGTGACAAGCAGGGGCATGTTGTAATATGACAGTGATGTGACAAGCAGGGGGATGTTGTAACATGATGGTGATCTGACAAGCAGGGGCATGTTGTAATATGATGGTAATGTGACAAGCAGGGGCATGTTGTCATATGATGGTGATGTGACAAGCAGGGGCATGTTGTCATATGATGGTGAGGTGATGTGACAAGCAGAGGCATGTTGTAACATGATGGTGATGTGACAAGCAAGGGCATGTTGTAATATGACAGTGATGTGACAAGCAGGGGCATGTTGTAACATGATGGTGATCTGACAAGCAGGGGTATGTTGTAATATGATGGTAATGTGACAAGCAGGGGTATGTTGTCATATGATGGTGATGTGACAAGCAGAGGCATGTTGTAACATGATGGTGATGTGACAAGCAGGGGCATGTTGTAATATGACAGCGATGTGATGACCAGGGGCATGTTGTAATATGATGGTGATGTGACAAGAAGGGGCATGTTGTGATGTGACAAGCAGGGGCATGTTGTAATATGATGGTGATGTAACAAGCAGGGGCATGTTGTAATATGACAGTGATGTGATGACCAGGGGCATGTTGTAATATGATGGTGATGTGACAAGCAGAGGCATGTTGTAATATGATGGTGATGTGACAAGAAGGAGCATGTTGTAATATGATGGTGATGTGACAAGAAGGGGCATGTTGTAATATGATGGTGATGTGACAAGAAGGGGCATGTTGTAATATGATGGTGATGTGACAAGCTGGGGCATTTTGTAATATGACGGTGATGTGACAAGAAGGGGCATGTTGTAATATGATGGTGATGTGACAAGAAGGGGCATGTTGTAATGACAGTGATGTGACAAGAAGGGGCATGTTGTAATATGATGGTGATGTGACAAAAAGGGGCATGTTGTGATGTGACAAGCAGGGGCATGTTGTAATATGATGGTGATGTGACAAGAAGGGGCATGTTGTAATATGATAGTGATGTGACAAGAAGGGGCATGTTGTAATATGATGGTGATGTGACAAGCTGGGGCATTTTGTAATATGATGGTGATGTGACAAAAAATATTTTATGCACACCAGTATAATATGATGTGACTTTGAGGTTCAGTTGATGGTGACAGTACAATAAATATCAAAGTCATGTGATGGCAATTAAATATTACCTTGAGGGTCATATAAGATGATTTGAAGAGACCAAATTTTCAGGAAATTTAACACATGTTCAATGTCACGTTTTAATTTCAATCAATGACAGATAAGATTTCAACCAATGAGAGATAAGATTTAAATTAATGACAGATAAGATTATAAAATTGGAATGTAATAAATTAATGTAGTTTTCACAGCAGGGGCTAGGATTAGTGTCCCATGTCAAATCTTGTCAATGACTTGATCTTGAATTGTATTCCTTACTTTTGTCTTGGAAATATCTTTTTCATCAGTTTCTTCTTTCTCCTGGCTAGGATGTGTTCCCTTCTTTAAGACATCCATTGGAGCCCATTCTAGGTACAGAGGAACATGTTTGAACTGTAAGTAAGCAGGATAGTCGCTATAATAAATTACATACAAATACTTCATGCTAATTTCAGATTAAATTTTATAGTGTACAATCACGACTAAGTACCTTTAACAAATGCTTACACCAATTTTAAATTCTATAACTGGACAACAATGCCTAAAATACTTAAAGCATTTTTGTTGGCACAGTTGTTCTGAACTTAAAACAGATGCTCTCTCTCTCTCTCTCTCTTCCTGCTATCTCCCGGTAGCTTGTCTACAGCATTATAAATTATCTTTCATATTACAATCATTTTGATAAATATCCTCACATTTTTGGAAGAAATGGTGGGGACTGAAAGATTTGGCCTGTTCATAAATGTGCATGTCTAATGTTCTGCAACTTCTCCTATAGTCTCTGTGATAGAGACTTCATACTTTGGGATATGATTTGGGGGTGGTCTGTGGATGTACAAAGTAGTTTTTGAATTTTTATCCATCCACCCAGGTTGGAGCTTGGGAGGTAGGAGGTAGGAACACTTTTGCACATATGCAATTGTATTGTAAATATTTAGTGATTTCATAAGTTGTGTAATATCACAATTCCTCATACACTTTGGGATATTCTTCCTACACTGGAGCTTGTGTGGTGGGGACACATATACATATCTTTATGTGATGGAGGGTTAGTGATAACAGAGAAAATTGTGGGGACAATGTTACTTTTTAAAGGACAGCCAAAAGAGAGTAAAATATTTTCTAACATTCACTTATGTGCAGCACTGCATTCTCTAATGTGGAACACTTATACAGGATTTTTCTATCCGACCTCGCACTGACTTATCCTAATATGACATGGAAAAAGCATTTGTATTGGTGCATCCCAAGTCTGTTATGTTTGTATGATCTCATCACATGTCTAACATCACCACTGTGTACTATTTTTTCTGCTGATTTAACTTCAGTAATTAAATTATCTGTAAATTTGTTTGGCAAGGAATGTGAGGAAAATAATCAGTCATGTACACTGATGTGAGATAGGAATGTCTCAACCTCAGGGTCATCATTCATTGGGTGGGAACTCAGCAAAGCCTCATTCTTGTCCACAAATTTTGACACCTGACAGGAATTTCACAATCTCACATCAATACATATGATAGGTTATATTAGTCAGCTAGAAACTAATCTCCATTGTAAAGCATCATCAAGCGGTTCACTGTTATTGTACTTTTATGCCATTTTCTCTGATGGCAACTAATTGATTTTTACATGAATATTTAGTGGTATGAAAACTTCTAGCATGTTTGTAGGAATCAAATGAATAGGTAAAGAAGCTGAATCCTCTATGAGAAAGCTCAATATTAAACAAGAGGCATATTGATGGCAGATCGGCATCACTGTCCAAATCTGAAAGCCCTCTTTTCTAGGATGCTTTCTGTCAAATTTGGATAAATTCTGTTGAGCAGTTTTTGTGAAGAAGTCATTTAAAAGCTTTTTTATTTTTAGTGATGGTGGGTCCATATTTGATGGCAGATTGGCATCATTTGTAAAAACCTGAAAGGTCTTTATGCCAAGATGCTCTGTGCTAAGTTTGGTTGTAACTGGTTTGGCTGTTTTTAAGAAGAACTTGCAAATAGCAATTGCTGACAGATGCTGGATGATGCATGATGGACAAAGGGTTATACCCCATGCCCACTTGGCCTTTTGGCCAGGTGAGCTAAAAATTGTAAACAGGTACAGTATCCTTTATATATAATTAAAATGGACAGTTTGAACACAAAAGGTGTGCTCTTTATTAAACAAGTGTCCCTAAAATGAAGTCAATTAAAGAATAGTTACTGGTGATTTAATGACATATTTATGTCATGTATCCTTCCTGTATGAATGCAGTCATCATACAAGTCCATGAAATCTTGTAACAATATGAAAAGATGTATGTGTAATTCATACATCACTTACCTTAGTGTATGCTAGTTTAGTGAAGCCAGCTTTTGCCTCTGTTGCTTCCAGGTATTCCACAATGGCCGTGATGCCAGATGGTGGAAGGATTATTTTACCCACAGTTCCAAACTTGGCAAAAAGTTCCTGTATTTCCTCACTTTTGGTCCCAGAAGGCAAGTTTTTCACAAGAATTACTGACTTGCTTCTTGGTCCAGCAGGCTGTTTTGAAGGCAAAACATCTTGTTGAAAACAAATGTATTATGTACAGAATATATAAAACAATGTGACAAAATTATTAATATATAATTGGCACCCAGTATACGAAAGAAAATAGTAATTTTTGATGCAGTTTCTCAAAATATACTCAATTTTATCCAATACTCGCCTAATATGAGTATAGTGCAGAATTGGAAAATGGAAAAACGTTTCACTTTCCCCCAGTTTGGACTACATAATATGGCATACATTTCAACTTTTCCTTTGCACTCTTCCACTAAAGCATGCATCGGTCCTGGGGAAAGTACTTTTGAATTTTTGTGAATTTTTTTTTGTAAACATGATATGAACAGGTCCCAAATTTAAAACTTCTATAATCCACAGCTTAATCATGATTCATTGAAAATGCTTATCAAACATTTTATAAAATGTTGCTCTGATTCTTTTGGTTTGAAAAGCTATCTACAAGTGCAATTTTATTGGGTAGATATGTTAAGGCCACACATGCTATATTTCCTTCCTATGGATAAGTTAATTCTCCTATTTTATGTAAGTGTGATAAAACCATAGACAAATTTCACCAACTTGTCAACAGCAATTTAAGTCTACAATTTATGTTTTGCCATTAATGCAAGTTTCTATGTTCTTCTGAAAGGCATAAAAACTTCTGACAGAAGTTATCTGGGTTATATTTTTACTAATTATAAACTATTTGTTTTTGACAAAAAAAATTTAATTTAACCTGAGAGAAAAACAAACCCCATATGCAGTATGTATGAAGACAAATTCCATCCTCAGGGTCAAATCATTCAAGCCTCATTCCTAACTGTGAATTCTGACCCACAAGATTAGGATTTTTTAAAATCCCATAATTAACATACAATTGACTCCATTAATCTTTCTATCAGAGTACAGCATGTAATTGTTACTTACATTGCTAAAGCTGTCCAAAACAACACCATTTTCCAGCAGGAAGTCTCTGGTCTCTGACACAATTTGGGTCTCACCTAGAGCAAGTCTGACTCCAAGGCTCTTTGTCTTCTCCTGAAATATTAAACATCATGATGTGAGAGAGGCAGACAGATGGAATAACATGGATACAGACCTGGGATCCAAAATATTCTGATCCCAAATTGGACATTTTTCTAAAATTTAAAGTCTTCAAAATAAATGAAACTTATTGTAACTTTCAAGAAAAATATACATGAAAAATGAAAATATTTCATTTATAAATGTTCCTGAAAAATGTGCAAACCTTTGCAATTTTCCATTTCAAATTTGCATTTACTCCACTGTTAATATTGTCCTCATCATTTTGCTAGATTTCTCTCTAGCTATTTATTTGCAAAATTACACCATTTGTTATCAGAATGACAGTAGGTGTTGTAGTCTCATGAATAAAAAAAGGACAATATCCTATTTTTGCCATCTCCCTAGAGAACTGTTCTCCTACAATGCTTGATGGGGTATAGTGACTGAGTACTCCTATAATGTTTGATGGGGTATAGTGACTGAGTACTCCTATAATGCTTGATGGGGTATAGTGACTGAGTACTCCTATAATGTTTGATGGGGTATAGTGACTGAGTACTCCTATAATGTTTAATGGAGTATAGTGACTGAGTACTCCTATAATGTTTGATGGGGTATAGTGACTGAGTACTCCTATAATGCTTGATGGGGTATAGTGACTGAGTACTCCACAGTATTTAGTTCTTGTAGTACTCCACCAGACAACAGTCAATCATATTTGTACCTGTTTTAGCAGTTAGACACATTACTTCACGATTCCTGCTACCCAACCTTCTGGTTCAAAGTCATTCACATATACCGCATGAAGGCACTGGATTGATTTACCTACTGATTTAATGTTTATACTCAACATCCAAAAGTTCCAGAAAAAGTTACAAAGCAATTTGTTTTCAAATCTATGGAAACGGAATTATAATTCTGTTTTTTTGTTTTTTTTAAGGTCATGGGTTTTTATTCTGGGAATTTAAATTTGGAATTGTTGCAGGAGAAAAGCATATTAGGTGCATTTTCTATTATTAAGAGCTAAAATTACATTACATAAATTTCATAAATTTCCGAAGAAAGGTATGTAAAAATAGAAAACAAATTGATTACATTGTACGAATTAATAATGATTTCTAACTGCATTCAATTTCATTAATATGTGCAGATCTTGCTTATAATAAAACTCATGCGATATCTTGATGATATAAGCCCATTTACTAAGTTTAATACAAATCTGATCAGAAATTGACACTAAAGTGTTTACAAGCTGAGATAATCAGATGCAAGATGACCTCATCCATATGCAATGTTCTTGCTCATAGCTTTACCAAGTTTACTCAGAAACACACTCTCTAGAGTGGTAAGAAGTTCAGCCAATCAGATGCAAGATCATCTCGACAATATGTGTGGCTCTCACTCATTATTGAAATCATGCAAGATCTTAATCATATATGCCTGTATTCCATCTACGATTTAAATCAGATCAGAAATACGGCCTCCAGATTGGTCACAAGCTCAGCCAATCAGATGCAAGATCACATCAGTAATATGCTTGGATGTCACTCATAATCAGTCTCGTTCATTATCGAACTCATCCAAGAACTTGATAATATAAGTCCATATTCCAAGTTTGATCAGATATATGGATTTTGGAATGGGAACAAGCTCAGGCTGTTTGAAGCAAGATAACCAAATTTATATGTGTATCTCACTTATTATCAAACTTGTCTTGATCATGATTTTATAAACATATTTTCCAAGTTTGATAAAAACTGGATGAGAAATACAGGTTCCATAGTGGTAAAAAGCTCAGCCAATCAGATGCAATATCACCTCATTAATATGCATGGATCTCACTCATTATCAAATTCTTCTGAGATCTTTATGATATAAGCATAAATTCCAAGTTTGATTAAAATCAGGTCTGAAACATGGCTTTCAGAATGGTAACAAGGTCAGTCAATCAGCTCCAAAATCATCGCATTAAAATGAGTGGATCTCACTCAGTGTCAAAATTGTCCAAGATTTTGCTGATACAAGCCCATATTCCAAGTTTGATGAAACTTGGCTCAGAAATATGGACTCCAAAGTGGTAACAAGCAATTGTTGACTGACAGACAGAAGATGGAAAACGGATGACACATGACAGATGAAGTGCCATACCATAAACTCAGTACCTGCACAGAATACCATATGATGCACAAACACCTGCTAACAGCATAAACCCAGAGCTGATATTGTATAATGTGTCAGTAGGTCCAGGTTTGAACTGATCACTTAAATTCATTAGGAGAACAGCAAAGACCCTGATATGTAAGTGCATTAGACTATTGTGTAACAGCAGATCTGGGTTTATCCTGCTTGAAATTGGGTGGCTTCATACATGAATAAATATGGTACACAGGCAATAGATTAATTATGGATATCTATTTGCAATTCATTAACCTCTACACTTTGCCAATGACCAAAAAGGCTACAATCAACAAGCCAATTGTTTTACTTTTTTCAATTGTAGTAATTTGCTTTTTTTCATTCCTAATAAAACTTTAGTTATAAGAGACATACATGTATAACATCTAAACATAAGATGAAATAAGCCTTACTGCATCTAATATATCACTCTTGCTAGCACCATACTTTTCTGCCATTAGATCAGCAACAGCATTGGCCCCCAGAAACAAGGTGTTCCAATTATGTGAACTGAAATTAGAATAATTATCAAGTTTTTCTAAATACTAATAATTGAATCAGAATCATGTAATTGGTCTGACAAGCTTGTAAGTCAGGTCCAACTGCAAACAACACAGACCCAGATCTTCTGTCTCATAATGCACCAGCAGATCGATCAGGGTCTATGTTGTTTGTTCTATTTATTAATCCTAACAAACTGCATAGACCTAGATCTGCCAGTGCATTATGCGATGGTACATCTGGGTCTATGATGCTTGAGGTTGGATCTGACTTATACATGAGTATATACGGTAAGGAGCATAGGATGTCAGTGATAGGACATTTCATGTACCCATTTTCACAGGATAAAGACCAAATTACAATTTCAACATTCGACAGAGAGGGTAGCAGAAAAATGGCATATAACTGATGACAATACATGCTGCATCACATTTGATTGATTGCATTATGTGCTTTGGTGCATTTGACTGAGTGGTGGGTCATATGCAGCAAGAATCATACTGTCTTTGGTCAAATGCGATACAACTACAGTGAAACTTCTCAACACTGAAATCCATGGGGACCAAATACAATTTCAGTTTTAAGGGGTTTTCACTTTACTGAGGTTCTTTCTTGTTACCTAAGAACAGAATGTGATTAGGTGTCCTCTCACATACCAGAGAATATTTGCATGCTTTGACAAAACATTAGGAGCCATTGGGACCAAAATTTTCAGTTAGTTTTTGGTGTAAAGGGGTTTCGGTTTACCAAGTTAAAATTTATAGACAGGAAATGTTTGAGTAAATTATGTTTCTCAGAGAATATGTACCTGATCACATTAACATTATGGAAAAAATTCACTACCTCCTGAATCCACCCCTCTCAAAAAGATGAAAAATCATCTTTCCATCTATATATCACATGAATGGAGGGAAGTAACTCACCTACCCCTGCCCCCCCAGGTGGTAACCCATATTCCACATATCTACCAGTTTAATCTTGAAGAAAAGCAAGAACAGCATGCTCGTATTTGCCACGAAGGGTGGGAGGAATGTAATGTAATGTGGAATATTCTTGAAGAAATGTAATTTACTAAAATATTTCCTTTCTCTGTTGAATATGTTACCTAATCACATTAACATTAAAAGGATAAGAGGTTGTGCTGTCATGAACGGGGCCTGGTAACTATCCAGGCAGCCAACAGAATTCTGACAAGGTTCAACTCTTGCCTTTGCAATGCCATATCACGCAAATAAAAGCTGGAGAAAGTAAACTAACCATGCCAGCCAACTTACTCCATGATGTCTCAAATAGAAGCATTGCGTCTGAACGCAATACTTATCAAAATTGCTATAATTGTGTAAGCTGAGATCTTCATGAAGCATACCTAATCCTGAGAGAGCTCAGAATATGATGATCAAATAAGCCACTCTAGCCATAAGAACAGTGCTTGGGAGGTTGTCTTGCTTTACCATCTTAACAGGCAGGAAGAGCTGTTAGCAGGCATTGCAGATTGCAGACATTCTCCGAGAACCTCAGATAGCACCTGAGTGCGAAACCAGATCCTGCAGCTTTGCCTCTCTTGATGGACTGGGTGAATGATTATTTTCTGATTGCCTGCAGATGGCAACCTGTTCTTGGAGACAATACCAGTTTGTATAGTCAGTATGACTAAACTGCCGGAACAGAACTGGAGGCAATTTATGTCCACAGACTGGGTATGCAACTCACCCTGCACGTTAAAACTAGAGCTATCAGGAAGCAAGTCTTATAAGATAACAATTTCAGTGAAGCCAAAGACAGGCGCTCAAACTGGGGCAAGATGAGCCATGTCAAGACCCTGGAGAGATTCCATTTGTGGAAACATAGTGAGTGATTGGGGCCTAGACAGGTTGAAATTGGACAACAGGTCAGAAAGATCCTTGTTGTGACCAATATCTTCTCTCCCATGATGTCTGAACAATGTCAGAAATCATGGAATACCCTTTGATAGTGATAGTAGCTCACTTCTTCTCCTTAAAGAGGAAAAGGAAGAAAGTTATCCAACTGAGAAACTGAATCTAGGAGGGGAGTGACATCACTGATCAAAATGCAAGACTTCCCCTCATATGCTTTCAAAGTGAAGGCCCTTCTCGCTGTAGAGATCCTCTCCATGATTGAAGCCCTGAATTCTTTAACAAGCAAGGTTCCCCTAACTAGAGTCAGGCATGAAGAAGGAGCTTTGTCTGGACATGGATGGAAAACCAGTGACTTTGGCTGTTTTGAGCAATCTTGGGAAAGTCTGTCATGAGACTGAGTAGATCACGTGAATGTCTGTCATGAGACTGAGTAGATCACGGGAATGTCTGTCATGAGACTGAGTAGATCACGGGAATGTCTGTCATGAGACTGAGTAGATCACTGACCCAGGATTTATCCACCAGAGAGGAGCAATCAGAACTATCCTGCAAGTTCCTCCTTCTGAACTACCTTTGGGATGAGGACTTCTATAGGAAAGGCATAGGCCCACATCCTGTCCTAGCTAATCGACGAGGCATCGACAGTCTAGGCCTCTGCGTAATGGATAATGGTGTGCAGTTTCACCTTGTCACAAGGAGGTCCATCATCACTGAGAGACAGACGGATGGAGAGACCACTCTGTATAATGCAGTTGACCTCTTCTTGATAATGAATTGACCAGAACATTAAGCCTACCCATAATATGCCAGACATGTATGGAAATACGGTATTGGGCACGCCCGCTGAGGAGCACCCTTACTATAACACAAAGTTCCAGTGATTTCATCCCACTCTGCTTGAGGAGGTAATTTACCATCACTGTGTTTTCCATCATTATCAGGACCGTCTTTCCATGTATTCAATTTCTCCAAGCATGTAATACATACAGAACAGCTTTCATTTCCAAGGTAGTTCATGTCCTGAACTAGAATGACACTTACCAAATGTTTCTGCAGAGTGTTGTCCTGGTATGCCACAGTCACTGTAGAGGAGGACATCTTGAAGTAGAATATCGCATAGTCGAAGGTCTTGATGAAGATCCAAGGACTGAGGCTCAAGTTGAATGGAATGGTGTGGAATTAGTACACTGACACAGAGAAGCCAAAGTAAAGAAACTTTCAAGATCCTGGGTGAATGAGAATATGGAAATACACATCGGTCAGATCAAGGATATCATGTATTCATTGCACCTACAGTCGTACCAACTTTGCCATTTCCATTTTGAACTTTGGAACGGCAATAAACTGACAGAGCCGTCTTAGTTATATAACTGGCCTTAGTTTCCCTTTGACTTTTGGGATCAGAAACAGCCTGTAGTAAAAGCCAGGAGAGTTTGTCTTCCAAACTATCTTCACTGCCTGCTTTGAGAGCAAAAGCTCTATCTCTTTCTGTAAAATGTCCGTCTTCAATGGATTGTTCAGGACAACCATCATGAAAGAGATTACAAAAGGGATTGGGGCTGGACAAATAAGATCTGCAGCCCCTCTAAAACAACTTGGATCACCGAACTGTGTGGGAAGAGGTTGATTCAAGTGTGTCAAAACAGAAGGAGTTTGGTGCCAACAGGAAGACATACCTACCATAACACGTGTCATGCGACACAATTTTGGATTCCCAAACACAGTCTTGTTACAAAGAAACAAGATTTTCAGTAATCTTAGAAAAAAGTCACCCCCAAAAATATGAGAGAGAGAGAGAGAGAGAGAGAGAGAGAGAGAGAGAGAGAGAGAGAGAGAGAGAGAGAGAGACCTTTCTTGACCATTATGATATATGCCCATAACCTGAAGCCTGCATAAACAGTCAACAGTCCTGCTTAGTGCTAAAGTAAAATTATCCTCAGGGCATTTAAAAAAATTGATTGTCATAGAGGCAATTAAAAGGTAAGGTGGTCAGAGATAAACAACGACCATTTCACTGATTACTTAATTGGATGACACTAGCTAGGGTGATGTTGTATTACATCCTTTAAACACTTTGGGAGAACCCATTAGGCTAATTTGCATAGGTAAAGAACAACAAGTGGAACAACCCATTTTGTTTTAAGTTAGGTATATCAAAAAGATGTGTGTTGAAGAACAAATTTCTTAGACATCAATGCTTTGAATGAGACTGTTTAAGCAATCTTTATTAAAGATTATTGGCAAGTTTGTGATCAGCAGCAACATTTCTTTGAAGCTGGATTTTACTCCATATATAAATGCAAAACATGATTATTTTGGTAGCTGGAATAGTGTAGTAGTGTGATTCATTTTTGAAGTAAAAATGTCAAAATGCTGCTGTGATTCAGGGAAGGATGAGCTATCTACAAACCAAGCAAAGCCCAGCAAAACTGCATTTCAGAACATCTTTTTGGCAGAGTTTGACTTTGTGAAGCACAGCAGCAAGGAGGACCATTTTATTGTTTTAATGAAACAACATACTTCAGCCAGTTCTGGGCAGAAATGGGCAACTGTCATCTACCTTCAGGAAAACCAAGATCTGATAATCTAACTAGGGTGGCCATTTCATGTGAGAAATTCTGTCACAGCAATGCAGATGCAAAAAGATCATTTTCTATGCTGAGAAAAATTAAACAAGATCTTTGGGGAAGTTTGAACAACAGTACCATCCAGTCTTTAATGAGTGCAAAGATGAACACAAATGACACTTGCATTACCTTCAAACACCCTACTGAACTATTGAGAGCAGCAAAAACTGCATCTAATTAAGACAATATTCCACTGTCCTGTGGATTCTAAAAATGGCAATTCCTGTGCCATCTGCTTCTTAATCTGTGCAATGCAACCATCAAAAATAATGCATGAGCAAATGGGAGAGAGTACAGGAATGCCTCCTGATGCAGTTAAGAAGAGCTCAAGAGGGCATGTCTTCTCATAACATCCAACTTGCAGGAAGTGGAAAGGGTATTAACCATTGTATGATGTGCAGCCCCATTAATGACTTTAGCAAATGGTACTCTGACTGCCATGTGTGATTGCTTCCTGCTTTTTCTGCCAGATGAAAAATTGCCAAGGATGCCACGTCAGCAGAGAGAATGTTGTCACTACATTTCTCATCAGCTAGGGTGTGGCGTTAAACCCATCTGTCAATCTTGTCATACAAAGGGGAAGATATATTGGCAGCAGTGATATCTTTATGTCCAAGTTGTACTTGTCTGAGTGAGTGGATTGATACCAATGTGGTAACGGTGCCAGCAGCTGGCTCACCAAAATAAAACTTCTGCATTATTGGGGTTTCATATTTTATAACAAAGATGCCCCATAATTTCTTTGATCTTCTATGATTGTGGAAGCATTCTAAACAACAGGTGTTCATTTTCCTTGTTAGTAGAAACCTTAACAATATCTACACTATTCACTGCAGTTGGGGGAGGGCACTTGGAAGATGACAAGATTCAGACAATTTCTTTATTTGCTGCCTTGAAGATAAACTCTGTCCATTCCATAGTTGGATTGCAGTGTGGTGGCAATTCGAGGTTGTCCCCTTTCTGAACAGAGGAGTTATCCTTATCATGTACACTTTCCATGTTCATATACAGCATGACACAAGGCAGAGATGATGCATATCATTACCATGCATAGAGTGGAACCTGCCGATTGGATAGGCAAGCAAAGATAGCTCTGCCATATGCAAACCAGAATGGGGTCCACATGGTGAGTGTTTTGCCACGCTGGCCACCTGGGTCAAGTCAGGTGACTGGACAGTCGTTATGGTATGGAAGGTAGATAAGTTAAGTTTTCTGTCAACTGCTGAGTGGTTCGACAGTCTGATATCACTGATCCGTCATCAATATACCCACAATTGGGTCGGCCAGGATGTCTGGATGGACTGGATGGCAGCCAGGATAACATATGATGGCTGGTATGTGTTTTGCAAGCTAAAATAGCCAGTGAAGTCGATTGTAACCTCTTGCACCCATTCTAACTGGCATTAAGGCCAGGCAAGGGCACACTTAGGGACTTATGCCAAGTGGGCTGCCAAATGGGGGAGACATCTTCCTGTATATTCTCCAATTTGCCAGTAGACAGCCATGATGATAATCTGGCAGCAAAGTCCCCAGGTAACATATTGCATGTAGCTTGCTGTATGATGCAATGCATAAGGAATCCTTTTAAGTCATGCATGGTGTCCGTTGTGACAGCATCTGTGGAAATCTTCACAGGGGCGGGGGCACCATCATGGGGTCACCCATGACACTTGCAAACAATTTGGAAAGAGGGTGAAGTTACAACATCCAGATCCAATGATCTGGACCATGACCTCTTCTCCTGGCCCTTTAGTTGTTTACACAGGATGTTAGACATACTCCCTTGGCCCATGTACTACAGACATTGCATGGACTACAACACTTGGTGCATGACAAGCACACCTTATGGTTGTCTTCAGCGACCTTGAATCAACTGCACTTCTTGCATTTTCATGACATTTCCTCTGAAACAATAGAGAGAACCAAAATGCAAAAAAATGCACACAAATTAGGTGAAACCTATAAAGACAAAATACCTATAACACAAATGAATAAATAAACCAGTGTCAACTATGCAATTCAAAAAATACACAGGTGAATAAAGCTGACTTGTACGATTTACCCATTGATGAACAGGTCCACAATGACAGGAAAAAAATATAAATAAATTCACCACAAATGTACAACTAATGTACACACATAGTATACCAACACTGAAACTGATTAAACTGCGAAGAAATATAGATGAATGGCTTGATACACTGAATAGATGTCAATGGATTCAAGAGGCACACTGAACTGTAGTTGCAGTCCCGAGTGAAAGCTTAAACTGGTAAACATCTAGTGTATGTGTGATAAACCTAGTGGAACCATAGGGAGGTAAGTTACTTCTCTTCATTGATATGATACTGTGGTTTCACTATTTTTCATGGGGTACCATTTTTTTTTTATTTTGTGGTTGCTCTGACCCAACAAAAAATGCATTACAGAAGATCAATGTTCTACATCATATTACAAACAGAATCTTCTATCTGTGCTCAATTTGTATGAAACTGGGTAATTTCAGTTCCAATGAATGCAAACATGCAAAACCCTGAAATGGGTAATTTTACCAGTGAAATGAAAATAGAATTCAGAGTGAAAGAAGATTGAAGGCAAACTGAATGCAGAATAAATGCAAACAAATCATAGAATGAACACAAATCATGACTGCATTCTGAAGCAAAAGAAGTGTGAATGCAAAATGCAGAACACATAACGATGAATGATAAACCTAAACAGAATAAAGTGCAAAAAGAATTTGCTGAATGGATTTGAAAATCAATTATTTTCAAACTGCTGCTAAATTTCCAGTCAAAACCCCTTTCTCATGATAATCCAGGAACAGATTTATTGCAATGACAGACAATATTTCAGCCCTTATAAACCAAGACATTGCTCTTGTCAAGGCAGACATAAAAAAAAACAACTGCCATTGATGCGATTATATTATCACTTTTGGTTGTATCTGTATACTTTTTATTTGACAAATGAAACAATAAAATTTGCTGACAAATAGTCTACAACTATATTTTTAAGACTATACTTGCCACATAACTGCTAGCACTTTACATAACTCAATGATAGTGCTATGTGATAGAGCTAAGTGTTATGCAACACTGTGCATAAAATATTTACAGCAAGACAATACAGCACAATATACAACATAGCACAATATACCATATTATACAATATACCATAATACCACAATCAAATTTAGCATTATGTGATACTGTACATAAAACATATGAGACACAAAGAAAAAGTATTAAGACTCACCTTGAAGCTATGGTCTTTTGTTTTGCTTCCTTCTTTTTCTTGTATGAAGAACGTTCTAGAAAGAAGAAACATTAAAGAGTAATACACATTCTGACTTATACAATGCAGCAGTATGAATCATAAATAAAATGCATGCCATATACAACACTCTCTTGTTGTGGCATGCTTGCATAACTTGCAAACCTGCTTATAACTTAGAGGCTGGTTTGGATCCCATTTTTTTTCGTGTAGAAAAGGCAAACACTAGGCACCTATTTGCTTCACATGAAAAATCTGGATTAAAATTTTTCAAAGAAAGCTCGATATATCGCTTGGTATATCATCAAAAATGGCAGCTTGTGTGCATAATTTTTGAATTGCTATTATAAAATTTGCACATTTTAATAAATCATATTTTGTAAGACTTCTTTGAACAAAAATATTTTCTCAATAAATAACAATCAATCAATGAAAATGTTGGTAACGCCTACTGGTGGCAATACCTTAAGAAATAAATACCAATTAAAAAAGTATTTTCAAGTGAAATTTGCGTTATCTTTTAATTCGGTTTTAAAGAAATTATCATAAATGTGATATGCTCTCTTCTACTCAAATGTGAAAAAAGTCAATATACTCTAACAGCGATGCAGAGGGTGCTTCTGTGATAACCTAATTATGTGACAATACAGCTAAGCTTGATATTTTTGACATCTGTTGAGAATTGATGGATTTGACTCCAGCTGTTTATGAGTATAATTCTAGTTATGAAGCTTTAGTTCATTAAAATGTGCTTGTTTACAATGGATACACACGCTTGTATACTGAAAGGGAGGCAACTCATACTTTACCAAAACACAAATTTTGTGAGTACTACATGTAAACCTGGTTTACATTAAAAGCCTGTCATCAATTTATTAACTTTAATTGACTTCTTAACATCTAATATCCATTAATATTATAATCCATCATACAAATATCCGTGTAGGACAGAGGAGATTATCATTCTTACGCATCAATGAAAGTTGCAAGCACTGCCCCCCCCCCCCCCCTCCAACCAACTGCTGGTGTTAACCAAAATTACAGTCTCCCTCTCTTTCTCGTGCCTTGCTTATGAAGTTGTCAATGTTTCTGGACCATTTGGTTGCAAGTTATTGAGGGAGAGGTGTATTCATGTAACAAGGACAAACTGAGATGCATAGAATCATAAACTACTTAATTGTCATGCCACTAAATGATGGAAAAGTTAAGGTTGAAGTGGATTAGTTCATTATATGCATTTAAATGTGTTTTCATTTTTTTATATTTCCTTTGGTTAACAGACAAGATGTCTGATCACATACAAAACTACATTATGCGAACAGCTCAATCTTTTCTGAATTAAAAGAACAAACATATAATTATAGAATGCGGTGTCTCACCTGTAAAAAGTCTTACTACAATGCAGTTTTGTGCTTACAAAATCAATATGAAACTAATAGCTTATCTGGATACAAATGTTAGACACATAGTTATATTTTACCAAAGTTTTAATTGAATACAGCAAGTAATGTTGAAGATATTTGACTTTCAAACATTGTAACACATTGAACCATAACAGTCATAAATGGAAAAGCGGTATCTATATCTTGCCATTCACTGGTGAGAAAATAAAATACAAGTTACAAACAAACACTCAAACCTGGAGAAACCAATTTTTCAAGTAAGCTTACCTTAACATTGTATGTGATGAGTTTTTCAACTACCTCACAAATCCACTCTGCCCAAGTGTAAATGATATTAACTATATCTCTGACTTGTTTTAGCACTAAAAGTGCAAACATGTCAACTGCATACTGAGATAAAAGTCTAATGAGATCAGTCTTATCTTGGAAAATGGGACTTGTGCTAAATCCCATCATTTGTCAGTTACTACTGGAGCATTAATGCATGCTCCTCCAAGGATGTAACTTTGGGAAGGGCTTGGTAGGGACTGCCCATATTATGACTGGGTATACATCATCAAAGAAACATATTTTACTTCAAAACCAAGTTTCTTCTTTAAATACATTACCAGAGCTGTACCAATTGGATGGCCTGATGCATGGGACAGTAAAGATTGTTGTGTTGAACAAGTGCCTGATGTCCAAGAGTTTAGTCCAATTGTCATGTTACTTTTAGGGCTGTTCCATTTAAACATACATAGTACCCAGGGAAGGTTTTTTAAAAAAATGTATCCCAGGATACTCTGATTACTCAGAGAGATCATATGAGAATGACACAAAATTCTAAATTGCATCTATGGGTGACTATTCCAGTGTTCTCCCCAGGGCCTTTTACCGTAGCGGGCCCACTACGCTATCGTTTCAAACTCCAATAACCCCCAACGCTTTAGAACCTGCCACTATGCTATCATCTTGTGCCGCTAAACTTGGATGTTAACCACTACCCTTATAAAATTGATCTGTTAAACAAACATCCTGTAACCTAATTCAAAGCCCCACTCAAATTACACCAGTTCTTACCTCTTCTGGGGTATTTTATTAAGATAATCCAGGATAATTGCTCACTCACTTAACCATTATCCTTTGTACCTGGCTTGCGCGACCGCCGGTGCGTGACCTTTGGTGACGGTTTCATCTGCACATAGTCATGTGATTGGCCAGCAACAATGGAGTCTACTGGTAGTGTGTTATATATATTTCAGTCGTTTTCATTAACAGCCATAGCAGTTACACCGATTAAATTAAAAATTATTGTGAAAATTGAACACACCACCTTCCAAGAAACGAAAAATTACCCAGCGCCCGGCTAGCCCCATGTTGGCCTGGTTACGACAATCAAAAATTGGCGTAACAAATAGTAGCAGTGATTCTGATTCCGATAGCGCCAGCATGATTTCCAAAAAGAATGATATCAAGAAACGAAGGACGGGATTTAATAATGAATGGAAGACGTTATTCCCTTGGGTGGAAATTGCTGGATTGGATGGTAAGTTTTCCATATTGCTAACTTAAGTGAGTGCTGCCCGATTAATTTCTCATTTCTCTTTTCTGTCTATCCAAGTAATAAATGGAACAATCTTTATCTTCCAATTTTACCTCTTTTAAAAAGATATAAATAAAAAGTATTCCTTTATAAATATAACTGAAATAGTTTCATCCATATGCTTACTGATTATTCAGTAAAGTCATGACCTCAAAAGTTTATTCCACCCGGTCTATATCAAATTCTCGAAAATAAGACTATGTAATTACATATATATTTCTTTTTTGTACATCCATTAATAAATTTTATGTTCATTTTTTTCAGATTGTGAAAGGTCTTTCTCCTCGATGAATACAATTAAGAGTGTTTTAAGGAACAGGTTGACACAGAGGGTACTGAACTACCTGATGACAATCAGTACTGAAGGACAAGCCTTAAAAGACTTTAATTCTGATGTTGCAGTCAGTTTATATGGTGAAAAGAAGAAAAGATGAATATCATTTATTTAAATTAAGAAATAAATGAGATATGCATTGTTGTTATGTTATAACCTATGTAAATAAAAAATACTATGTAAATATATGCACTTCTTTTTATTTCATTGATATTAATTTGTTTCACTTTTATGATGTTAACGCGCGCTTTGTAAAACATTTTATGACCCAAACACGCTTACCCCGATGCTATCGAAAATTTCTGGGGAGATCACTGTATTCCATGTTGAAAGTGCCTTCCCCGAGTCCCAAAAATGTTCTACTGGAACAACCTTTAGCGTGCAATCCAGTATCGACTGTTAGTATGTGACAATATTGCATTCCAAAATATGAACTTTTCACACTTGGACTGTTTGTAGACAAAGAATAGTTTTATTTATTGAGATGGAATAAAATGAATGTTTCTCCTATATAGTGACAAGTCAGCTGATAATCAGTGATGTCTGCCTGGGATCAGATTGTTTCTAACCTCCAGGAAGTACAGCAGATCAGTGATCAGTTGGTTTGTTGAAAGTATTGGAGACTCTCTCCTAAAAAATCTCTATATAGTACAGTCAAACCTGTCATTAGCGGCCACCCATGGGAAAAGGTAAAACTGGCCTTTGCACACAGGTGACCTATGTACACAGGTTCACCTTTTAAAATTGGGTTTTGAACAAATACCATGCACTGAATACCACAGTTGTTATTGTTATTATTATTATTATTATTATTATTACGTTATCAAGATTGTTTTATGTGCACTATACAACAAAATCATAAATTGTACATATATGTTGTTCTCTCCCAAATATATGTTACACACAAGATTACTGTATCCTGCTCACTTTAATCCATCCTATAAATTAAATCATCACCGACTTAAAATCTACACTGATCTTAGTTTGTTCATGCTTTAAAAACAATATCTGGATTAGCCAGTTGCTCAACTCACTGAGATCAAAAGACGGTTGGCTTATGTGAGAGGCCTGTCATGAACAGGAAATCAAAAGAAGCCATATATGGCTATTATTTGTGACCCATAAACCAAAACTTCAGCTGCTTTTATGGACACATTTTGAATACTGAATGACCCCTGACCCTAATGAAAAGGGATGTAACTTGTATCTCATCTGAAAGACAAACTTTTTCTTCAGAGATAGCTAAAATTCGCAGGCAAATAGATAAAGATATCAAACTATACCTGTCACATTGGCACAATAGGTAGCTTCCATTTCTACTGCAGTAACACAACTACTTTACCCACCATCCAGCAAATGAACTGCTTCGACCCTCTATCCTAATGATAAAAACTGCCTTGCTTTCGAATCTGACATATTGACACCTTTGAGTTACACAATCAACATGACTGGAGTACAGTGAGTAGAAGTGAGATAAGATATGTTTGCACATGAATTCACATTATATTCCTTTATTTAAACAATGCCTTCCTCATGAAGCAAAAGACTAAGCGTCATTGTAGATTCACACCAATGACCGCTTAAGGCAGGGAGAAACCACTGTTTGGTTAGGAAACACCGGGCCGCTAACCACGGAAGGCAGGTGACGATTCCATATTGGACATTTATATAGGAAATTTGCCCTGGGGGAAATTAGAATGGCTGTTGTGAACAGGTGACTGTTGAGTAAAGGTGAGCATTATGACAGGTTTGACTGTATATTAAATAAATTTTTCCTAATTATCATAATTTTTCCTAATTATCAAGACATCAAACCATTCCTGTATCTGAGAAATTTTAAAGTTTTTAAAGAACTGAAATTCTACAGAGGAGCTGACTTTTTATAAAAAAAATATTTAAAAAGTAAATTAATAGCAGCTCCTGTATATTGCAGCAAATCTTAGTGTCTTTTCTGAAGTTCAGGTCCTCTGTGCCATTTCGGGAGGGACAAGTGAAAGTCAGTAAACATCAGAAACCTTATCTGATGTTAGATAATTTGAATGATTAAAATTTGCCATTTTGAAAATACAGGCTAGTAGCAAAAAAAAATGAACAGGTATATTCATTCAAAATCCAGAAACTGCAAAATATATGACAACTAGGCGGGGCAAGTCGTCTTCTCAATGAGGCCATATATCCTTTTGTTTTTGGGCTCCGACAGTATTCAAGCTGTAAGACAGAACATTCTCATGCTTCTATCTGTGAGACATTTCATCTCAAAAATCTCAGTTAGACCTGGTTGGTGGGGCCAACATCAGCGGTTCAACAGACTACCATTGCTTGTGTACAATTGGAAACAAAATATCAAGAGAACATTTTGATGGAATTCAAGGGTTAACTTTGGCTTGGTGTTTAATGCACAGCAACACAAGTAGGTTATTTAGTGCCAATGCAGTTGGAGTAAAGTGCCCTGCCCAAGGACACACCATGGTAGCCAACCCAGGCTGATCTAATAGTGAGATTCAAACTCACACCCTTTTGGTCACAAGTCTGGCATGATGACCACTGAACCACATGTATGTAGTAGTGTTTTATGGCACATTCAGTACAAAAGTGGCTATGTAGTGCCAACAAAAGGTTAAGTTCGAAAAATGTACAACTGAATTGCACACAAATTTAGGAAGTTAAACCCTTTCAAAAAATGTAAAACTTTTTGTCTATAGATGCACCTCTAGTTTTCTTACCTGTAATTTCTAGATCATCTTCCTTCTTGGCTTTTCCAGATAAAATATGCAACATTCTTCCCTAAAAAATACAAAATAAACTAGTCTGAAACAGTGGATTCCCTGCAAATATTGTGGAAAAGTATTATATTCTGATTCAATTTCACTAATAATGAAAATACAAAAAAGCTGTTTTTCCAAAATACTCAAGGAACTGACTCATTCAGACCATTATGCCTACATGTGGGTGAATGCTAATTCAAGACAAATATAGTTATTAATTGTTCAAAATGGTGTACAAAAATGCCTGTTGTGAGCAGGTGTCTCTTTAAATCAATGTCAATTGGAATAGGCTTTATTGTTTTCTATTAAGCACCTATATCTGGCACAAATTAACACTATTACTACTATGCTGCGATTAATTAGGCACTATGGACATTAATGAACAGAAAAAATATAGTGGTTATTTTTTATCAACTATTTTATAATATTTATCCTTTAATCTCATTTTTCAATAGCTTCACAACAAAAGTAGAAGGTGTTACATGAGTGCGGATTTAATAAATTTCATATGGAATAACACATATGAATAATTCTATTTACTAGATGAAAATTTCTGTTATGACAGAAAATGAAACTCTACTAACAGAGTTGATTTGCACTGAATACAAATGATATGGGCTTTGTACAGATAAACAATGACTTACACATACATAAGATCAACGGTTCCATGAAACACAATACTGTGACACATTGAACTAAAATGTGCTGTATATAATATGACTTTCAAAAAATTTTCACACAAAATCTTACAATTCTTTGTGACAACCAAGATACATCTATTGCCATAAAGAGATACATCTTTCTCACATTCCTATATGAGTTTGACAATGTTTTCCAGTGTAGAACACCAACTGAGAATACATATCTTTCTATCTTTCATCACATGATTCTTGTCTTGCACCACACAATGTCAAAATAGTGTTTTGATTGGCGCATCACCACTCATGATTTGTTTGTATGTCATTAAGTACATGACATCACTATTGTCTGCTATCTTTCTATCACTTTAATTTCAGTAAATAACATATTTCTGCATTTAAATCTCATTTCCAGATGTCATCAAGTACATGACATCTCTATTGTCTGCTCTCTTTCTATCACTTTAATTTCAGTAAACAACTTATATTTCTGCATTTAAATCACATTTCCAGATTTCATCATGTAGATGATGTCACTAGCATCTAATATCTTTCTATCACTTTAATTCAGGAAATAACTTGTATTTCTGCATTTGAATCACATTTCCAAATTTACACAGAACTGTTAAGTGTAAACCAAATTTTATATACTCTTTCTAAATACCATGGTTTCATTTATTTTAGTGGGTATCAATTTTCATGGTGTGGTAAAAAGAAGACATTTTCATGGGTACTTAAATTTGTGAATTTGCTTGTCAAAGTTTGCATATTTATAAGTATTTCATGGATTAACCTCTACAAATACCTAAAATAAAGAATACAAAAGAAAATATACCATCAAACAAACTGTGGTGGCTTCAATGGTTAAAACAATAATATCACCAGTATGAACAGAAATCAAACACATGTCAAGATTAATCCCCAAAACCGTGTTTTGGTCCAAGTGCTCAACATGAAACAGAGCCGATGCTGCCAAGCAACACCTAGCAAAGCTGTAATTGAAACATATCTATGTGATCTTGTACTTAAACCACTGTCCATAAAGTTGCAACATCAGTACTTTTCAACGCAATCAGCAGGCGGTGGCAACCTTTATCGTGTAGTGGAAGAAATTGGCTCAAGATAAAATGTATGAGAGATTGCTCCTAATCATCCGTGGCTTTGAGAAAGCTGGACTTGTGGTGTAATTTTGCAATTTTAGGATTATTTATTTGACACAGAAGACTTGACTGACACAATGTTTATTCTGTGGTTTTGTCCGAAAATCAGTTAAGTGTGTGCTTTAGTACTGTTCTGTAATTAGTGTATATACATAGTGTTTAATTAGCACTTCAAGCAAGTTTTAGTATTTTACACTCTTGTTGTTCCTTTGGATCAAATGTGTTGATAAAATGAGATGAACTTTCAGAAGACTTTAAATTTTAACTTGAAAGTTTGTTACCTGGCATTAGAAGTATACATCTTTGCATTTGTCTATGTCTTATGTAGATTATTCCTTCAGATGGATCATAACTGTGATTAAATCTTATATAACAGAAAATTGCAGAGAATAAAGTAAAATTTTGTCATTACAGTATTTGCAGTATTTTTGATAGCAGTTTCATTTGAATGAAGGATTAATATAAATAACTATTCAATCTAATTTTCATACATCACTTCATTAGTGTTTCTTTCACTGTCAGTAATACTAGTATTTAAATACTTTTTATGCTCTATTTCCTCTCTATTCTTACTAATCTTATCACATATCGATTTAATGCAAATGAGTGGAAAAGACAGCTATCCGATACTGTATCCATACATGTGCATTCAAACAATATAAACTGCTTTATAATTCTTTTTTTTTTCAAAATGGCTTAATATAAAACAAATACGTGTAGAAGATAACATTTATTAGTAATGAAGTTGAATTATCAAACAGCTGGGCTTTGTTGATTACTAAGAATATATCAGTAAGAAATGGGGGTGGGTGGGACTTTCTGCATCACATGTGGCTCATTTTTTGTTGGGTCAGAACAAAAAAAACAAACACGAAATCCATGAAAATGTGGTAGCCTACAAAAATGTGTGGAACCACAGTATTTGAACATTTGTAATAAATATTCTTGGTTTCTTAGCCAGGAAATGTAAGAAAAATAATCCTGCATGCACTGGTGTTAGACAGAATCAGAATTTTGCATCAATCCTACACCAATGCATGTAAAGGATTATATTAGTCTTGATATCTGCTAACGATGGCAAAGCAACAAAATTGTTTGAACTTGCTCACAAAAGTCATACTAAAAGCTGGGGGCTGGGAATGATTTTGTAAGTGGGACAGCGTCTTTGAGGACCCATAGAGCTTGTAAAATGAGAGGGTCAGGTTTAAACTCATAAATCTATTTCACAAAAATAAGGGTCCATTATGACTGCTCCAGTTACCCCAGTTACAAAACCTTTTTAAAGATTTTCTGTCTGACCTGAAACACTGTTCCATCCAGTTCAGCATAGGCCTTTACAGCATGCTCAGGGATCATGTATGTTATGAAAGCAAAACCTTTCAACTTCTTCGTAAAGGAGTCAATGGGCAAGTGCACTTCTGTCAATGGACCTAGAACAGTAATAAACGTACATTACTGTCATTCTCATATGATAAACCCAGGAATCTAGCTTGTACAATTTTTCAAAAGTGGAGTGTGGACTTGTCAATGGAGAAAGATTCCTTAAAAAAGACTGCTCAAAATTTTTTATATGCTTATTTGCCAAACATTTGTCCATTTTCAAAAATATCACATAGATTTCTATGATAAATGACATTTTTAAAAGATGCAATGGAAATTAAACAGCATGCTGGATATAATTATGCTGTGAATTACAACTGTAAGCAGTTCCAATGCTAAATGTGTACTCAAAGTCCAGTGAAGAAATTTAAGGTTCATTAAAAAAACAACACATTAACTCTCGATACAAAATTGTGCACAGATTTTCATACTGAGGTCTATGGGAACTGATAGAAATTTATTGGTGCATATTTTCAAGCACCTCCTCAAAATAGAATCTTCAATATCAACGAAACAGTCATCTGTTTAAAATTCTTACATTTTCTTACAACATATCAGTAAATGTATGGAAATTATGCCAATGAATGTCAGATGATAATCGTGTTAGAATGTATCAATTAATATATAGACGTAAATGGGAATGTTGGGAAATTAGACATTAATGTAAGTGATGATCAATTTGTCGTCAACTTGGGCTTATCTATTACCATATATTCAAAGTTATCACCAATTTAGGTATGGCTCTATCAATCCATAAATAAGATTAAATCAATATGGATATTTTTACAAACTGACAAAGATCATTTCTAAAATCATAGATTCTTTAAAGCATCAGTCACAATAAAACTATGAACTGAAAAAATAATGGCGTAATTAATTCAAGGCATTCAAGAGTGTAATTTAAAATTCAGCACATATTGGTAGCATGACCTGTAATTGTTTTTCCAATACTGTTATCATTTTCCTTGTCTATTTTATTTGACTGTAAAACGTCATTGGATTATAAACCTTTACTGGTGTCTGTCAGATCTACTTGTTATAAATATATCTGGTTTCAATCTGATTGGAATGAGTATTTTATAAGTTATGGGTTGCAAATTTGACAATTCAGATAACATCTAACAATCAGATTTGTTCAACATTCTTATTGGCTCTAGAAATAAACTGCAAATTCAATATTTCGTGTGGGTACTATTTTTCAGGGATTCTGCAAAAACCACACATTTTTAGACCTAGCAAACCATGAACTTTCTGTGTAAACAATATGGTATGACCCCTACCTCAAGCCACAAACTAGACTGAGCAAACCATCAACTTTCTGTGTAGACAATATAGTAAGGGTCCTTTCCCATAGTTACAAACTTAAGTACTAACAAAAATGTAATTTTTCACAAACTTAAGTACTAACAAAAATGTAATTTTTCACAAAACCAAAAAAATTTAAACCCACAAAAATAAAAGAATTCATTGTAACTAAAATTCAGTGTATAAGTCCTTTCATCTGAACCATGAATATTCCAACTGCCCTAGGATCCAAATTTAATCCTTGTCCCCAAACTTTTTCAAAGTAAAGTAACATCAGCACGCTGAACATAAACATTAATGAACTAAATGGGTGTTCCTCTGCAAAAATCAGGTAACAGACTTTTACTGAACTTACAGACTAAGGAAAATGTATCTGAATATAAATGAAATGTACTTTTTGCAAATAGGATTTTACACAAGTTGTTATTATTGCTGAGTTGTTTGTTTCATGATCTGAAAATATTTAAATCACAAACCACTTGCAGTCAGCAGCAGAATGTATTATTTCATAAGATTCATAAAATTTTATTTCAGGCACAAATCAATTTGAGATTTTGTCCACTAAATAAATGCAACAATTTTACAATACTCAGTGATGTTATAAATAAGACATTGTTTGCCATTATATAATACTGCCACACAACAAATGTAACAAATGTAAATGAAAATGTTATGTGATAAAATGATTTACCATATTTCTCAAACAACTCCCACATTTCTTCTTCAGTGCAGCAGTAAGACAGGTTTCTAACAAATAGCCTTCCGGACTGAAAATAAATCAAGACTGCATATAACAATTAAAACCAAGAGATGTATTTTTACTATAACTTGACCAAAATTGTTGTATGTAACAGTTAAAAGCTATTACTTTTTTCTGTATCTTCTCTTTGTTTTTGGATCACTTCAAAGTAGTAAAATAGATAATTGTAACAGAATATTTATGTTTATAAATAGTTTTTGCACTCAAAATAGTTGTGCTAATAAGATCTTTGAAACTGAAAAAATTATTGGCTTGAATAAAAGAGATTAGGAAAAATTCACAAGAAATGGGGTCAAGTTTGTGATTTACAATATTATAGTTCTGAATTTTTAAAAAAAAATCTTTAACTATGTACAAGATGTACGAAACTCACTAGTTTTTCTTAACCATCACATATCAAATTCTGATAATATTTTTCTTTCTTTGACTTTCTAAAATAAATTAAACAAATGAAAATATTGTGCAGAAAATTATAGAAAGAGTATTGTATTACAATGTTATGCAAATATTGCACTGATTTTATGTTTCTGCTTCCAATTTGTATTAAGTATACATTCTCCATTTTTTTATAATTAAAATAAAAAAAACAGATAGTCAAACGATAAAGTAAATAGTTATTATGCATCATAATTTTTCATCACTTTATTCAAGTCTTCATCAAGACTTCATGACAACAAACAAGCTCAAAGAGATAGAGTTAGCCAAAAGTTAAGTTTTATATAAGTTGAAGATTCAATGTAGATGTAGATTGAACCAATGAACAGAATGACAACCAATGAACATAATGACAACCAATGAACATAATGACAACCAATGAACAGAATGACAACCAATGAACATAATGACAACCAATGAACAGAATGACAACCAATCTGCAGATTGACCAGAGTACAAATCACTTCTTGAACATATGATATGAATAAAGATCAAGCAATGTGATGAGGGGGATGGGGGCAGGAGAGAGAGGGAGAGAAATGACTAACCTGAGTACAAATCACCTTTCTAACATATGATATGAATAAACTTCTAACAGAGAGAGAGAGAGAGAGAGAGAAATTACTGGCCTGAGTAAAACTCACCTCTCTAATATATGATGTGAATAATGATCAAGCAAAGTAATGGAGCGCAGGGGGGGGGGGGGGGGAGAGAGAAAGAGAGAGAGAAATGACTGCCCTGAGTACAAATCAATGAATATAGATCAAGCAAAGTGAGGGAAGATAGAGAGAAATGAGAAAGAAATGACTGCCTTGAGTACAAATCACCTCTCTAACAGGATATGAATTAAGATCAAGCAAAGTGATTGTGGGTGGGGTGGGGGTTGGGGTGAGAGAGAAATGACTGACCTGAGTACAAATGACTTCTTCAACATAAGATATGAATTAAGATTAAGTAAATTGAAGGAGAGAGAGAGAGAGAGAGAGAGAGAGAGAGAGAGAGAGAGAGAGAGAGAGAGAGAGAGAGAAAATGTGGATTTATAGATTAAATTAGAACAAGTGCTACAGGACCATATTTGTTTGTTCTAGTTTCAACTGCTTTGAGCTTTTTGAGCTCATATTCAAAAGAAAGAAAACTGATTTGTGGGATAACAGGTCACATTCAAAAGAGAACTTATTATTGGGATGAACAAGTCACAGGGAAACCAAAATTTATTCCTGCAATGAACAGGTCAAAGGCAAAGAAAACATTCCTATGATGAACTGGTCACATTCAAAAGAAAACTTATTCCTGGGATGAATAGGTCACTTTCAAATGAAAACTTATTTTGGGATGAACATGTCAAAGGCAAAGAAAACTTATTTCTGGGATGAACAGGTCATAGGAAAATGAAAACTTACTCCTGCGATGAACAGGTCACAGGCAAAAGAAAACTTATTCCTAAGATGAACAGGTCAAAGGCAAAAGAAAACTTACTCCTGGGATGAATATGTGTAAGTCAAAATAAAACTTATTCCTGGGATGAACAAGTCACAGGCAAAAGAAAACTTATTCCTGAGATGAACAGGTCATGGGCAAAAGAAAACTTATTCCTGGGATAAACAAGTCATTCGAGGAATGTCAAGTATTAAGGTGATTGGAGTTATTGAGCTTTTACTGAGTTTGTAATTTCCCTTACAAATAATAAACTGCCACACATTCTGAAGACTCAAATACCCTAGTTCCATTAAGCATATTCAAGATGCATCACTATCTATAATATTACTGATAATATCAATGCAATAAAATACCAATTCTAGCACTAAAATTAACTAGGCATCCTTTTGTTTATAATTCCATCCCCCAAAGTATGAGATATCATTCAATATGTGAAATTAAACTGACCTCAGCAATATCTTCATCTTCAATACTTGATTCTTGAAGCTAGAAAATAAAATAAGACAAGAGTCATCAGCAAATAAAAAAAGACAAGAGTCATCAGCAAATAAAATAAGACAAGAGTCATCAGCAAATAAAATAAGACAAGAGTCATCAGCAAATAAAATAAGACAAGAGTCGTCAGCAAATAAAATAAGACAAGAGTCGTCAGCAAATAAAATAAGACAAGAGTCATCAGCAAATAAAATAAGACAAGAGTCATCAGCAAATAAAATATTTAAGTCCCCTGCTTATCTAGAGACTCACTGAAAGTACTCTATGGTGTAACACTCTCAATTTATATAATACCTATGTTAGTACTCTATGGTGTAACACTCTCAATTTATATAATACCTATGTTAGTACTCTATGGTGTAACACTCTCAATTTATATAATACCTATGTTAGTACTCTGTGGTGTAACACTCTCAATTTATATAATACCTATGTTAGTACTCTATGGTGTAACACTAACAATTTATATAATACTTATGCTAGTACCCTAATGCTTATACTAGTACCCTATGGCCTCACACTCTCATTTTATATAATACTTATGCTAGTACCCTATGGTCTAACACTCTCAATTTACATAATACCTATGTTAGTACTCTATGGTGTAACACTCTCAATTTATATAATACTTATGCTAGTACCCTAATGCTTATACTAGTACCCTATGGCCTCACACTCTCATTTTATATAATACTTATGCTAGTACCCTACGGTCTAACTGTCTTAATTTATATAATACTTATGCAAGTACCCTATGGTCTAACACTCTCAGTTTTTTTATAATACTTATGCTAGTACCCTATGGTCTAACACTCTCAATTTACATAATACCTGTGTTAGTACTCTATGGTGTAACACTCTCAATTTATATAATACTTATGCTATTACCCTAATACTTACGCTGGTACCCTATGGTGCAGCACTCTCAATTTATATAATACTTATGCTAGTACCCTATGGTCTAACATTCTCAGTTTTTATAATACTTATGCTTGTACCCTATGGTCTAACACTCTCAGTTTGTATAATACTTACGCTAGTACCCTATGGTCTAACACTCTCAATTTATATAATACTTATGCTAGTACCCTATGGTCTAACACTCTCAATTTATATAATACTTGTGCTAGTACCCTAATACTTATGCTAGTACCCTATGGTCTAACACTCTCAATTTATATAATACTTGTTCTAGTACCCTAATACTTATGCTAGTACCCGATGGTCTAATACTTGCAGTTATATAATACTTATGCTAGTACCCTAATACTTATGCTAGTACCCTATGGTCTAACAGTCTCAATTATATAATACTTATGCTAGTACCCTATGGTGCAACACTCTCAATTTAATAAAATTTTAAGTTATGCCCTGGAAATGAAAATGTTTGAGGGCAGAGTGATAGCTATATTCCCCCATTTTGAAAATATATGTCCGAAACTTTGTTTAAACTATTTGCACCTGAACAAAAGGGTTTCACACATAATTTACCTGGTCATATATACATGCATGCTCACCAATAATGTAGGAAATATATATTTTCACTGTTAGCCAAGTTGAAAGTTGATAATTGGAAGTTTGTATATAATTCATCATATCAACTTATTATTTGTACATTAGTGACAAAATTAATTACTCTTTCAACATTGGCAATGGCACTGGCATGTAGGCTTGTGCATATTACTATAATAGCAAACTGCAACTGAATGACTGCCTGCATAAAGCACCTGAATGATACTGCCTGCATAGAGCACCTAAATGACGCTGCCTGCATAGAGCACCTGAATGATACTGCCTGCATAGAGCACCTGAACGACACTGCCTGCATAGAGCACCTGATTGACACTGCCTGCATACAGCACCTGAAGGACACTTCCTGCATAGAGCACCTGAATGAACACTGCCTGCATAGGGAACCAGCAATATGAAACTGATATCTTATTGGTACCTACAAATTCTGATGTTTGAAATCCAGTGATGACACAAAATTACACATATCTTCCAGCATGAATTACCTTGCTTACTTATCAGTCATTTTTATGTATTTTTTTAGAGTATACAGTTTTATGTATCCAGTAAATAACAAGACAGTATAAAATGCACTCTGTTCAGCCTCTACTGCCACGTTTTTACAAAAATATTTAAGCATGTCATATGTGCACACATAACTGAGTGGTCTAGAGAGTTATCTTGATGAACATTACCAAGATTATTTTGGCAGAATTAAAGAAACACATAGAAAGAACATACTCAATACAAAACAGACAAAAATCCCCAAATCCCCATGGACTTGAAATAAATCATGTTCAATGAAAAACTGTTTGTACATAATCTTAAACTGTCCCTGTGTCTGCTGTTCTTGCTTAAGGTTTTTTCTTTTGCATTTTTCTTTTTTCACATTAAAAAAATAGAGAGAAATATTAAGAAAAAATGTGGCAACCTTTTTTTCCCAAGGTTTTGGTGAGTCCTCAACAGTTTCTTCTGCTGCAAAGGCTTCTATCTCAGATTTCTTCAGGTAGATTCTCTTGCCACCTATGGTTAAGGCAGATATAGATTATAGATAGCTATATATATATATTTCATTTTTCATTGAAAATATATATATATAAAACTGCTAAGAAGAAGTTAAGGCACAATTCTGAATATTTTAGGCCTGCTTGTGTTGTCTTCTCCATTGGCCAAGATTTTGAAGATTATAATTCCCCTCTTGTACATAGTTACTATATGGTAAGTACACTAATCTACAATCTCAGATGAATTTCCATCCATCAGTTTTGATTATGATAGAGTTACAGAAAAATGGATGATTGAAAGGAGAGATGGAGGGGATGACAATATCTCTAAAGCTTTTCTAAGAACATGTGGATAAAAACAAGGTGGGTTTATAATTCCTCACACTGATAATGCCCTGAATTATTAGAATCACAAGTATCAAATTTATTTATCAAAACCAGTAGCATGTCTTCCAAATTAATCTTTATCTCATTTTCAAATTACAGTGGTCCCTCACTATAAAGTTCCTTAGTGTACCACTGCTGCTCTTATAATGTGGGTATTGTAATGGATTCCATTAAATTGATCAATTTGTGTTTTTTATTGCTACTTCACACATTTCACTTTAGTTTTGTTATTTAATTATGAGAACCATATAATAATGTAATTTCAAATGATTAAATACTATAATTGTGTGTCACATAACACTATGAGGACTTTACAATTTTGTGCCACAATACACTATGAAGACATTATAATTTTGTGTCACATTACAGTATGAGGACACTATAATTTTGTGTCACATTACACTATGAGGACACTATAATTGTGGGTCACATTACACTAGGAGAACACAAATTTTGTGTTACATTACACTATGAGGACATTATAATTTTGTATCACATTAAACTATGAGGACACAATAATTTTGTGTCACATTACACTATGAGGACACTATATTTCTGTGTCACATTACACTATGAGGACACTATAAGTCTGTGTCACATTACACTATGAGGACACAACCTTGTTGAAACATCCCTCAATATAAGAATCCCTCACTTTTGATGCAGGTTACTTCCATGTTTCTTATGAACAGTGATATACACAGGGAACACTCTAATTGATACAACAGTTGGCATTAAAATATACAAATCAGATGCACACAGACCAACTCATGGACTTACCAATAAAGTTCTTGTTTCTTCTCATTGCTTGCTCTAGGTCTTTTTCATCAGCAAACTCTACATAGGCAATTCCTGAAACAAAGTTTAAAGCAAAATATATACATGTCAACACTTCTCAAATTGATGCTATGTTTTTGCCATAATTTTGCCAATGTGCCTTTTACTGTCTTATCCTGTCAAAATATTATTATGTTGCTAAAGTTTTGTGAATTTAATTAATCCAGCATATTTGTGACATAAAATTATTGGGAGTTGTTCATTGGCTATCACTGTTGTACAACTTTCTTACCACATGAATGAACTTTTAGCTAAATTCCCCCAAATATTATTCTTGTGAAGATTACTGTAGTCAAACCCGTCTACCTGTAGGAGTAAAGAATGAGCCTTTATTATGGAAATGATGCCATTTTATACCAATAAGTCACTTCCTTTAAACCTAGTTTCATTAAAAGATAATGAATGCAAACGGTCTGCATGGCATTTTTTGTAAAGCTTGGTATCATACTGGCACAGAAGCACCTTTTATTTCAAGCAAAAATGATCAATAATGACAACTCAGTCATAATCAATTTTTTTAAATAAATGCTTGTACATGTATTTGTTCTTGATTTAAGTATTAGTTTTGTCCGAATGACAATGATCACAATCACTTTGAGGCTTATCAAAATTATCATAAAAATAAAAGTTTCTATGACCCTTATTAAAAACAATTATAGCAACAATCTGAACAAAAAAAACATACAGTAGGAGCCAAATTCTTTAATCTTTTCCAGAATCCCACAATTCTGTACTCATCGTACCACACTGTTGATATCACAGAACACACAAAATGGACTGACCAAGTTACACATATGCTGATGTAATGTGTTGCTGGGTGCAGTTCAGTGACATACTGTATGCTGATGTAATGTGTTGCTGGGTGCAGTTCAGTGACATACTGTATGCTGGTGTAATGTGTTGCTGGGTGCAGTTCAGTAACATACTGTATGCTGATGTAATGTGTTGCTGGGTGCAGTTCAGTGACATACTGTATGCCAATGTAATGTGCTGCTGGGTGCAGTTCAGTGACATACTGTATGCCGATGTAATGTGTTGCTGGATGCAGTTCAGTGACATACTGTATGCTGGTGTAATGTGTTGTTGGGTGCAGTTCAGTGACATACTGTATGCTGATGTAATGTGTTGCTGGGTGCAGTTCAGTGACATACTGTATGCTGGTGTAATGTGTTGTTGGGTGCAGTTCAGTGACATACTGTATGCTGGTGTAATGTGTTGTTGGGTGCAGTTCAGTGACATACTGTATGCTGATGTAATGTGTTGCTGGGTGCAGTTCAGTGACATACTGTATGCTGATGTAATTCTGGTACTTTTGTATTACACACAACATGTATGGGCATATGGCTCATATGCACCCAACATCACAGATACATATTAAAATGTACCTGACCAATTTGCATATTACTTTGTGTATTAGATTCTTCTCTTAAGAACTCTAAATGAGAACTCTAAGTGAGTGGTAACTCAACATGTAAATCAATCATAGTTTAACAAACCACAACAGCGTGTTGCATGGTTCTAACCATACCTGGCTATTACATAATTTAGTGGGATGAAAATTTCAGGCAACTACATAGGAATGAGTTGAAAATTATCAATTAATTTTACAAATTCTGTAATTAAAATATTTTATTGGTTTGGGAAATGCAGTGAAGTGAGGTGAAAATCTTTGGTCCAGGAGATCAGGACTTAGTTAAAACTTACCTATGGGTTTCTTCTTTGCATTCCTAGGAATTCTGATGGATGAGGGTTTCAGCGGTTTGAAAAATTCCTTCACCGCTTTCTAAAAAATCATTACAATTTCACTTCAATAATTTATATGATTTTAATTCCAAAAACTGGAAACTAAATCACTGAAAATTGTACCAAAACTTAATTCTGACAAGAATTAAAGTTCAACAGTAGTCTTAAACATGAACAGAGTTCCAAATTTGTAACTTTCTGGGATGGGCTTGAAGTAGTGAGTTCTTCAACTTTTATATTGTGACATTAAACATCACAAATACATTTGAAATACAGTGACAAGTATTCCACTGCTGTTAAATAGAAATGGAGATCAATTCATTATACTAGAAATCAAATTATATATATATAAATTTTATATATATATATATATATATATATATATATATATATATATATATATATATATATATATATATATATATATATATATGTATGTAATCAGTATTGAACATTTTTTCAATATGATCATAACAGATGGATCAAGATGACATAGTGATACTTATAAGATAATTCTGACAGAGCTAATGTTGAAAACTGATTTTACTATCTGAATATTCATAGCTGGTATTCAATTCATGTTCTAATATTAGTTCTATCATCATAAAAAAGAACATATTTTAGTAAATTAAGTTTCTCTGAGAATACTTACCCAATCACATTAATGTTAGGGAAGAAGCTCTGCTACCTCTCAAATCTAGCAATCGTGGAAAGACAAAAATGTTTGTCTTTCCCAACTATAAACCATATAGATGATGGGAAGAAACTCTTTCCAACCCTTCTCTTTACCTCCCCTTAGCACCACTAGGTGGGTACGGTTGTTTACTCAGTTTTAGCTTATGTGATACCTTAACAAGGATGCTTGCATTTGTAGGGAAGTGTGGGAGGGTTTAATAGTAAAGTATTCTCAGAGAACATAATTTACTAAAAAATTGCTTTCTCCTTTGAATATGTTCCCAAATCACATTAATGTTAGGTTTGTTTGGTTGGGTTTTGTGGGGTTTAATGCCATTTTTCAGCACAAGATAGGCTATACATGGTGGCCAGTATATTTTTGTGCTGGAGGAAGAACCCGGGAAAACACCAGGAAGAACCACCTACCAATCGGAAGCTACTGTAATGCTTTCTCACATACCCATGTTGGTTGAGCCAGGACTTTAATCCACATGGATAGGGATGAGATGTGAGTGATCTGGAAAGGTGATTGCCTTAGATCACTCGGCCACCCAGGGCCCCTAATGTTAGGCAAATAGGTAATAGGAGGAGGCAATGTAACATGTCAATCTTTAGGGATAACGGAATTTTTCCTGTATGAGGGTAAACTGCACTTCTAATATGCGACCAACACAAATGATGGTCATGTAAACCATGATGACAGTATCCAGATAAGAGACAAGGAAATAATTAAATAAAAAAACTTTTCTTACTGAGTAAAATCTCTGAGCGAATCCTGCAAAAGCACTGTTCTATGCCTGTGGTAAGGCTGTACTGAGTTCAAACAGGTCTGGTGACAGTCTGGGCTGCACCCATCAGACCTACCTGATTCAATTCTTGTCTTGGCGAAGCTAGATCATACAGATAACAGCTTGAGAAGGTTGACTGTGTGTACCAGCCAACAGCATCTATTATGTCTCAGCTTGCCATGTTCCTTTTGAAAGTGAGACTTACAGAGATAGCTCAGATCTCATGAGCTGAGATTTTCATGAGGCATACTTGATCTTTTGAGATCTTGGAATATGCAGAGCACATTGCCCACTTTAGCCATGATGCCAAGGTTTGGGTGGTTATATCCTCTTTATCTGGCTTCACTGGAATAATGAGATTCTCTGTGCATGTCACATAGTGTTTGAGCACATGGACTGGTCCTGCATCACTGCCTCTCTAGACTGATCGATTGGAGGAAATGGTATGGATGACCATTCTTTGATTGCCCGCTGACAGAAGTCTGTTCTTTGCTATGAAGTCTAGTTGCATCATCAGGACAATGGAACTGTCTGATCTGAACTGGAGATAGTTTGGGTCCAATGTAATGGCATGCAACTAGCTCAGCCTGCATGTGGAAGCTAGAGCTATCTAGAAAGATGTTTTTTATGATAGCAGCTTCAAGAAGGTTCTGGCTAAGGGCTCAAATTGATCTGAATTGAGCCATGTCAACACCCATTACAAATTCCAGTTGGGAAACATGGTAACAGATTTTAGCCTATTCAAGTCAAAATTGACTAAGAGATCTGATAAATCCTTATCATGACCAATATCCACTCTACCATGATGTCTGACTGTGTCTGAGATCATGGAGCAGTAGCCTATGATCATAGTGGGTGGAGGCAAACTTTTTCTCCTTGTAAAGCCAGAGACAATTTTTTGCAAATTATGGAATTAAGGCACTCAACCGGACAATACTGTTGGTGTTGCACCAGTCCCTTAAAAACTGCCACTTTCCCTCTTACACCTTCAAAGTGGAGGGCCTTCTAGCTTGTGAGGTTCTCTCCACAACAGAAGATTCAAACTCTTTTCTTCACAAGGCTCTCCTAACAAGAACCAGGCATGAAGGAGTAGCCTATCTGGGCAGGGATGAAACACCTGCAACCATGACTGTTTAAGCAGGTTGGGGGTTGGAAATATTTTTCTGGGAACTTCTATTGCTACATCGAACTGATTGTTCACCCAGGACTTGTGTGTGTGTGTGTGGGGGGGGTCGGGTAGGCATAGCTTCAACATTCCTTCTAACTAACTGAGAGTGCATCTATGGCCTATGCATCTGGGTCTGGGACTGGAGAGAAGAAGGTTGGCAGTTTGTGATTCCACCTCATCGCAAACAGATCTATCATTGCGTGGCCTCAAAGTGCACAAATCTGCTGAAAGATTGATAGCTGGATTGACTACACTGTGTGAAGGGTCTGGCTCCTTCTTGACAATGAATTAGCCAGGACATTAAGCCTGCCCAGGATATATCTGATCTAGGCAATTATATTCATCTGTGCACACCAGCACATAAATTCCCAAACCAGAACGCAATGGTCTGATGACTTCGCCTCCCCCGGTTAAGAAGGCATGCCATCAACACACAATTGTCCATCATAATGAGGACTATTTTTCCATAAAATTGGTCATTCCAGAATGAAACACATTTACTGTGGCCTTCATTTCTAGAATGTTGATGGGGAGAGGCAAATCTTCTTGCCCCCATTCACCACTGACAGTGGTGAAGCTGAGCGACAGATGGGTTCTCCAACCGTATGAGCGGGTGTGCATTCGGATCTTAAGTTCTGGTCGGGGTTTTTCGAGAGGAATTCCTGCCATGAGTCATTGTTTGTTGCACCAATGAAGTAGGAAATGGCACTAATTCATTCAAGATGACAATTTTTTGATCAAGTTGACCGGAAAACGGGTGCCATTGGGCTAGTAGGGCCATCTGCAAACAGCGCATGAAAAGGCAGTCAAGGAGAATCAAATCCACCACTACAATGAGGAGACCGATGAGCTGCAAAAGCTCTCACACATAAATCCATTCCCTGTCAAAAATCGACTCTGCTGTATAATCTGTGCTGCATGCAGCTGTGGTAGGCAAACAAGGTAGAGGTTAGTAAAAAATTTCATCCCAGATGGACAAAATGCTGGGATGGAGTGAGGTCTCACTTGTCCCAATTGACTAGAAACAATAACTGACTCAAAAGGGAAAGAAGATCATTTCTGTCCTTGACCCAAGATAAACTTACCATGGGGGCTCCAGGTGGCCGAGTGATCTAAGACGCTCACCTTTACAGATCACTGACATCTCACCTCTGTCCGCATGTGTTCAAGTCTTGGGCTCGGCCAAAGTGGGTATTTGAGAAAGCTTGCCAGTAGCTTCTCGTGGGTCGGTGGTTCTTCCCGGGGCTTTTCTGGGTTCTTCCTCTGCCAAAATATACTGGCCGCCATGTATAGCCTATGATGTGCTGAAAAATGGCGTTAAACCCATAACAACAACAACTTACCATGTGGAGGATATGCTGCTGTTGCTACTGATGATGTCGACCTAATGGGAAAGTATGAAATTGGTAAATACTTCTTTGGAAAACAAACCAAATGAACTTAAATGAGGATGTGTATATAGGGACACAAAAGTATGTGTCAGTTAAATCTAAACTGACCACAAATTCATCCCTTTTTACCAAAACGGACTGATCTTGTCATCTCCATTTTGAACCTTGGTGTTGCTATGTAGCTGTTGAGCTGGCTAAGGTCTATAACTGGTCTGAGATTCCTGCTGACCTTGGGTACTATAAACATGACCTTGGGTACTATAAACATGACCTTGGGTATAAACAGCTTACAGAAAAAACCCAGAGAGTTTGGTTTGCAAACGATCTCCACCACCTGCTTGTTAAGTAATGACCAGATCTCCTGAAAAAGTCCTGCCTTCTCCAGATCAAGTGAAGTCAAATGCCTTCTCCAGATCAAGTGAAGTCAAAAGGGAGTCAAAAGGGGAAGGGTTAGATAAGGGAAATCCAAAGCTCCTCGGAAACAACTTGGCTCACCCATTTGTTCTCGGGGAACAGGTCAATACTCTCAGTTCAAAAATGAAGGAGTCTGGTGCCAACCATAAGGCTGTCTGCGGTAGTAAGGATGACAGGTCAATGTCGGTTTTTAGGAGGCTAGGGGAAGGATAAACATTGTTTCCTTTACCCTTTATTAAACTGCATCCAAAACTGAGGCCTGCTTCCACCTGAAGTTGGACTGAGGTTGAAATTGTTACCTTTGAACAGTATTCAGCCTCATCCTTTTGCCAGAGACCTTCTCTATGCTGCAGCTGAGACTGGTTTGGCCTGAAAGTATGGCAGGCAGCAAGGCAAGTTGAAGAGGCAGTTCTTGCAATGCCTGCTTGGGTACCTCCTCAATTTTTCTACCCAACAGCAATGGTATGCTAAAGGGTGCCCAAAAAAAGGCAAAGGCATGATGTGGCTTATTGGTGGATGACCGCAGGCAGGCGTCTTATCTCACAAGATCCAGGTAAACCTTAAAACTTCTTGCATTTGATGCACTTCGTTAACATCATCTATCAATTCTGAAAGAGAAGAATGACAATTTGAAAGTGTTCACCTATGCAAATAATCATGCTTGCTACTTCATAAGCGAAGAAATATCAGAACTGTGTGCAAAAACAACCAACAACAGGCACCAACAATATTGTTAGAGCACAAGGTCAGAAAGTACACGACTGAAAAATTCACATTTCAACAAATTTCACAAAATAGTGATTGCAGCATGTAGTCAATACCTTTACACACAATATTATACTGACTTTGTCAATGGATGGTATATTATCCCCAAGGTATAACTTGGATTTTGTCTACATCATATCCAGAGACAGCTGAAACTGAGTAAACGATTGCAGTCACCTGATGGTGGTAAGGGGAAGTAAGGGCAAGAGTTTCTTCCTTTTGCCTATATGGTATACTGACAAAAAGATGACAATTTTCATCTTTCCACAACTGCTAGCTTCAAGAGGTAGTGGAGCTCTTTCCTAATGTTAATGTGATTGGGGAACATATTCAAAGGAGAAATTTACTTGGCCTGAATCAGAATCAGAATTTTCATCAGCACCATCACTTATCCAGTTTGACAAAGCACTTAAAACGTTTCCCTACAGCCCACAAAGCTTATTCATGACAGCACAGACAGTTGCTCTAAGGTTGCCAGCATATATACATGTAGGTTACATTAGTTCTAAATATAGCATGGTCAGCAGATGATTCAGTGATATATATCACAGTATTTGTATCAAAGTTTTAAGGCAATGAAATGCATTAAAAGTGGACACATTCAGTAAACAAGGGATACAATGAAAATTTGAATGCAAATTCCTACACACACACACACACATATATATATATATATATATATACACTTAAGTTTGAAATATAGAAAATTATTGGCAAAATAATTTTCATATTTTTTTCATTCCTATATTTTCATGTGACAAATATATCCTTCTATTTTCACATGTGAAAATTCAAGATTTCCCATCAGGCCATGTGATGCCTGATTGTGTGTGCCTACAGAAGTTATACCTGCAACAACAATAAACTAGCCCTTTGTGAGTTAGAAAAATTAAATATAAACTGCATTACATTTTTCAGACATGGAAAATAATTTCTGATGAAGAAATTTAACTCAATGCCATTCACATCTCTTTTAAGTTATTTTCCCTTACTTCCTTGACAACATTTATAAACCCGCTGTGATGTACTCCTGAATCGGTCTTGCTTTGTGGTCAGATAGGGTCAAATAGTTTACAAAATAATTGACCGCAACAGATTAGGTCAGACATGTGCAACTTCCTTCAGGATGTGGGCCAGATAAGCTATTTTTAAAGCCCTATGATGTAAATAAGCAAATAAAACCAGGTCACGGGCTGGATTCCGGCCTGTGGGTCATAGGTTGCACATGCCTGGATTAGGTAATTCCAATCCTGCCACTCTCTAAAGTTGATGATATTTATATGATCAGCCAATGAAAAAGATGTGAATTTATGAAAAGGGGGGTGGAGGTGTTGTGCTCAAAAGTGAGATAAATCTCGTGAGCTTTGATTCTGGATCAAGTTTGGTATGTAGTAAAGAGAACATTTGCTTTTCTGTGTAAATACTGGATATATTTCATCTTGTGGTACCAAAAATTATATATTTTAACTCGTGGCTTCACCACTCATTAAAATATCACATTTGTTTGTACCACATCTTGAAATATTTCCGGTATTAACAGAGGAAAAGAAAATATCCGCTCTCTCTCTATATATATATACATATTCAAGGATTTGAAAAATTCTGATATAAAATTGGCGTTTAGATAATATTGTGTGTGGTTAGTGACAAAAGCACAATCTTAATATTGTATGTACAAAACTCCTAACCCCAACCCGCCACCAGTAGCCATGATGGCTCAGTGGTTAGCATGCCAGACTCATACCCAAAAGGCTCTGGGTCTGAATCCTACTATTGGATCAGCCCAGGTCAGCTAACATGATGTGTCCTAGGGCAAGGCACTTTACTGCAGTTCTCTCAGCACTAACTAGCCTACTTGTGTTGCTGTGCTGAAAAACACAAAACCAAACCAAACCCTCAATCCCCCCCCCCCCCTCACACTTACTTACCTCTCCGGCAATAACAGGTAAACCCTTCAGTTTCAAAGCATACTTCTTTTGCTGCACTTTCTAAAAATAAAGAAAAATGGTTGACCTAAAAAATGCATAAATAGATGTGAGAATTCTTTTCTTTATTTTTGTAAACCAAGCTCCTACACACTGTGGGTTGTAGTGAGGGATGGCATTGTGGATTGTAGGGAGGGATGACATTGTGAAATATTAAATCCATCACATGGGAACTAAATTGTTAACAAGCCTTATTAAAGACTTATATAATGCTTACAAACCTTGATAGTCTTGTTCTTTGATTGTTTGTTAATAAACTCATTTCATTTCACATCACTGTGTAGCTTTTTGCTCTGTGACTTGACTGGAAATACATGTACATACGGGTGGTAACTTGTGGTTCTACTCTGTCACATTTATGTTAAAGCTGTGCAAAGTTTTGCACTGCAGTTGTAGAAATGATGACCATACCTGTGAATGTTCAATATTCGATAACTGTTGATCTAGTACATTTTTTCTTCATTTATTAATTACTTTATTCACAGTTGAATTGAAATATAATATTTAGAAATCACACAGTGTTAATGTTCTCATCAGTGCCACATTTAGGGGACATCTTTTTCCTTAATGAACCAGCTTAATATATGTTCCATTTGAGTATCAATACCTAAAGTTTGTGTGAATTCATCTTGACAACAGTTTACATTTGCAGTCTTAAAGTCTCTAACTACCATACATGTACCAAGATGAATTCATATTCTTGCTGACAGAATTGTCAGATCTTTCAATTTAAAGTAACAACTATGCTTAGCAAGAGCGAAGATCAGACCAAATGCCGCCAAACTACAGGAAGTGCACATGCACTTACTGACAAAGGGTAACTTCTTTGGTGGGAATGGAGACGTCATTTTTACTTGCAGAGAAAACACAGCATTCTAAATGATCATTCTTGGGATTTAATCTAATTGGAGTTTATGTGGATAAAAATATTGTGAATATTTAAATATAAATTTGCCTATTGCATTAACTCATCATAAAAGAGCCACCTGGAGGGAGTTCACTGGTGGAGAGTCGTCTATTAGGGAGTGGAGAAGAGTGACAGAGGACATATAGCAACTTTTTGAGGATGATGGTGATGAAGTGGAATCTGAGGGATTTGATGCAACAGAATTAACTCCATCAACAAAGCAAACCTTAATATGACCCTTTTAAGGGTCGACCAAAAAGTCAAAAAGATATACTTTCAATATTGCCACTTTTTCGTTCATTCCTTTTTATGTCTTTAAAAATATTACTGGTCATGATCAGATGCTGCAAACTGACGGGAAAGGCCAGAGAAACTGTCAAGCACTGTTTATTTTACACAATTCAATTATCATGCAACGAATGATCAGAGAACTATCCAAAATGGCAGACTATTTTTGCACTATGAAAATGGAGTGAAATCATCACAATTTTAAAATTTATTATATCACATATATGTTATATGGCAGAACTGTTTTTTCCCTCATTCTGGGTTTAAAATCAGGGTGCACATTATATACACACCAAAATATAGTATCTTCATTTGTGAAAAATTCTAGTCTTATTAATTTGATTTTCAGTTAGTCCTTTAACACTCCTTTTGAATGAATTTATTTCAAGCCAGTATAAAGTAAACCTATTTATCAAGTGACTGGACACTTGTCATTATGACTGGGCTAATCAGGCAATGTCATTATGACTGAGCTAATCAGGCAATGTCATTATGACTGGGCTAATCAGGTAATGTCATTGTCAAGTGGCTGGGCTAATCAGGCAATGTCATTATGACTGGGCTAATCAGGTAATGTCATTATGACTGGGCTAATCAGGTAATGTCATTATGACTGGGCTAATCAGGCAATGTCATTATGACTGGGCTAATCAGGCAATGTCATTATGACTGGGCTAATCAGGTAATGTCATTATGACTGGGCTAATCAGGCAATGTCATTATGACTGGGCTAATCAGGTAATGTCATTATGACTGGGCTAATCAGGCAATGTCATTATGACTGGGCTAATCAGGTAATGTCATTATGACTGGGCTAATCAGGTAATGTCATTATGACTGGGCTAATCAGGCAATGTCATTATGACTGGGCTAATCAGGTAATGTCATTATGACTGGGCTAATCAGGCAATGTCATTGTCAAGTGGCTGGGCTAATCAGGCAATGTCATTATGACTGGGTTAATCAGGTAATGTCATTATGACTGGGCTAATCAGGTAATGTCATTATGACTGGGCTAATCAGGCAATGTCATTATGACTGGGCTAATCAGGCAATGTCATTATGACTGGGCTAATCAGGTAATGTCATTATGACTGGGCTAATCAGGCAATGTCATTATGACTGGGCTAATTAGGCAATGTCATTGTGACTGGGCTAATCAGGCAATGTCATTATGACTGGGCTAATCAGGCAATGTCATTATGACTGGGCTAATCAGGTAATGTCATTATGACTGGGCTAATCAGGCAATGTCATTGTCAAGTGGCTGGGCTAATCAGGCAATGTCATTATGACTGGGTTAATCAGGCAATGTCATTATGACTGGGCTAATCAGGCAATGTCATTATGACTGGGCTAATCAGGTAATGTCATTGTCAAGTGGCTGGGCTAATCAGGCAATGTCATTCCGACTGGGTTAATCAGGCAATGTCATTATCAAGCGGCTGGGCTAATCAGGCAATGTCATTATCAAGCGGCTGGGCTAATCAGGCAATGTCATTATGACTGGGCTAATCAGGCAATGTCATTATCAAGTGACTGGGCTAATCAGGCAATGTCATTATGGGAATATGGGCATGAAGTGGACATTTCTCAAGTGGGAAAGGGTTCTAGTCTGCGTTCAGCAAGATTTATTCTAGATCTGAAAATCTGTGCTAGACTAACAATCCTACTGTACGGGTAGCTAGTGAGTGGTGCTTAGTGGCAAAAGCTAATGGTTGAGACAGGTAACTTGCAAATTTTCTTTCATTCACAGAAAAGCCTGCCAATGAAACGTGTAAACAGAGATTAGGAAAATTCAGATTCATGGCTATTTGAGCTTGAATGTCTTTCACCTGAGATGTATTTAGACCCATTAACTTGATGATTTTTACTGAATATAAATTTGTACAGGCAATCAAAGATGTTTGTTATTCTATGAATAGCATGGTTTACAAATCAAAATAATTTTATGCTATGCCAACTTGATGTGAGTATTTCTCCATCATGTTGACAATTTCATGAAAGGGACATAGCTGTTCAACAGAGCTAAATTGTCTTCTGTGTAAACAGCACATAATACTACCCTTACTAAATGCAGCCCTGGTAATGCCATTTGCCTGGTATTAACAATACCAGATTGTAGTAATACCTTTTATTAAAAATACAGTATTTCACCTTTCACAGTTTATTAAAGTTTGTTTAAAGTTTTATTTGAATTTCATAGTCTATTTGACATGATCAGTCAGTTGCTACTCTACCGTTCCTGACTCCTTCTTCTCATGTGACTCTTGTGTTGCCTTCTGGGATACTTCCTGATCTTCCAAGTCCAAGTTGCCTGTATCAGAATTAGCTTCCACATCTGAGTCCCTCAATAAAGCAGTCTCTCCCATCTTGGACTTCAGGTACTAAAGAATGACAAGGGAGATAATACAAAAGTTGATCTTAAATAAGATTTCACTTTTTAAGACTCAATACAATTTTTCTTTGAATCCTATTTGTGTTTGTAAAACATGTATGCCCCCAGTGATAAAGGTCACAGGCAACTAATTATTTTATGAGCTACAGAACCAGCCTATGTGTAGTGGTATAGTAAATACCATATTTTAAAACAATGAAGGTTGCTGATTGGCTGAAATTAATTACCAGAAAAAAATGAATGTAATTTTTCAGAAGGCACCTGCATATGGGTAAATTATATCCATTAGTAGACTTGAACCTAAAACCATTTTTATTCTATCACTGTCACTACTCAGATACTACTGGACGTAAATGGGAAGATCTCACTGGGCTGGATTTTTATAGTGGGCACCTACAAGGGATTTTTGCTCAAAAACGAGGCATGCAGTACATCAATTGCCAGTCTTACCACAAAAGTATAGTAATTTGGCCAAATATTAACATTACGGTTTGTGGGAATATAATTAGTTGTCTGTGCCCTATAGTCTAAGTCCAGAAAATGTAAAAACCTGATAAAGCTCGCAGATATAATTTAAATAGCACAGAGCTAAATTAGGTCATCTAACACATAACATGTATACTAGGCCTCATTTGCTTAGTTAAACCATGTTATGTGTAAGTATGCTAGTACAGTTTCACAAAAAAAGGTCTAACGGTCTAAGTCTGAAAAGTCAGAAAAACTTACTAAATAGTTCAAAAATATCATTTAAATAGCTTGAAAATCCAACCAGGTCATCTACATATAAATAGAAAAATGCCTAGTAGATTTCATTTGTCAAATGGTTTTGGCAGAATCATGTTAACAAGGTATGCATTGAAAATGTCTAAGTATAAAGAGTAAACAAGGACAACAAAAAAAATCCAAAAAATCATTTAAATAACATGAAGATCTAATCAAGTAATCTACATAGATAGAAAAGAAAACAAGAAAGGACGATAAAAAAAATCCCAAAAAATCCTTCAAAAATAACATGAAGATCTAATCAAGTAATCTACATCGATAGAAGAGTAAACAAGAAAGGATGATAAAAAAAAAAAACCAAAATCATAAAAAAATACCATGAAGATCTAATCAAGTAATCAACATAAATAGCAAAATAAACAAGAAAGGACGATAAAAAAAATCCCCCAAAATCATTCAAATAACATGAAGATCTAATCAAGTAATCTACATAGATAGAAGAGTAAACAAGAAAGGATGGCAAGAAAATCAAAAAAATCATTCAAATAACATGAAGATCTAATAAAGTAATCTACATAAATAGAAGAGTAAACAAGAAAGGACGATAAAAATTTTTTTTATAAAATCATTTGAATAACATAAAGATCTAATCAAGTAATCTACATATATAGAAATGTAAACAAGAAAGGATGATAAAAAAAATTTAAAAATCATTTGAATAACATGAAGGATTAATCAAGTAATCTACATAAAGAGAAAAGTAAACAAGAAAGGACGATAAAAAAAATTCAAAAAATCATTTAAATAACATGAAGGACTAATCAAGTAATCTACATCTAGATAGAAACATGTCTATGCTACTTCATTTGTGCATGTAAAGTGGTTTTTACAAAATCGTTCAAACAAGTTTCCATTAATAGACATACAAATTGAGAGAACAAAACCAAGATACCCCAGCTGTAATAAAAGAAAAATTCTGAACTTATCTTTTTAGACATACTAATGTACATTTCCAAGGTATCCAGTCCTTATCTGTACTGAACTGAAATTATTGATGACAAACAAATATTTCTGAATAAACTAATAGACATATAAACCACTCAGATGATTTTGTTCACTGCATTTTGTAATAACATTTTTTTATGTCAATGTGCTACAACACTAATGAACTGTAGTATGATGTATTAAAGCTTTAACTCACCTCCAAGTCTGATAGCTTTAACTCACCTCTAAGTCTGATAGCTTTAACTCACCTCCAAGTCTGATAGCTTTAACTCACCTCTAAGTCTGATAGCTTTAACTCACCTCCAAGTGTGATAGCTTTAACTCACCTCTAAGTCTGATAGCTTTAACTCACCTCCAAGTCTGATAGCTTTAACTCACCTCCAAGTCTGATAGCTTTAACTCACCTCCAAGTCTGATAGATTCTTCTTATTTGCCACTTTATTCAAGTCTTCTTTAAGATTTTTCTTTTTACCTAAAACAGGCATTTCAGATTTGAAGTTGCTGTATCACAAGTTATATACTGATATAATTTATATATGACAATATAATAATATTACAATTTATTTATGCAAAATGTATTCATTTTTGGAATTTTAGATGCCCTAAACCAGAAATGTAAAAACCCAACCCAGAATCATTCACCTGTTAATTCAAGAGGACTCCTTTACCCATCATAGAAATAATACAAAGACAGGTTTAACCACAAAAATGATACACAGGAAAATAAATGAATTTACAAGTTAAAAAATATATGAAGACTTCAAGAGCTCCTAACCTTTAAATGTTTTTCCAGATGCAAATACAAAAATATGTACCACATTACAACGTAAAACAAAAGAAAAAAATTAATAAATGACAAAGCATACTTTTTCTCATTTTGCTTGAAAATTAAACACAAAATTATTATTAAAAAATGTTCATGGCAATCATATAAACAAATTCCAATTTTTCTGGCAATAACTAATACAGTGGTGTATTCCATGTAAACAACATTGTTCTATAAATCCCACCCATCTTAGCACAATATTGTTGATAATAATTGTTTGATTCTTGAAGCACAATATGTAAGTAGTAGTATTTATTTTGAATCATATTCTGTCAAATACCTGTATATTTTATGATGTAATGCTTCCTTTGTCAAATACCTGCATATTTTGGATGTAATGCTTCCTTTGTCAAATACCTGTATATTTTATGATGTAATGCTTCCTTTGTCAAATACCTGCATATTTTGGATGTAATGCTTCCTTTGTCAAATACCTGTATATTTTGTGGTGTATTGCTTCCTTTGTCAAATACCTGTATATTTTGTGTTGTAATGCTTCCTTTGTCAAATACTTGTATATTTTATGATGTAATGCTTTCTTTGTCAAATACCTGTATATTTTATGATGTAATGCTTCCTTTGTCAAATACCTGCATATTTTGGATGTAATGCTTCCTTTGTCAAATACCTGTATATTTTGTGGTGTATTGCTTCCTTTGTCAAATACCTGCATAGTTTGTGATGTAATGCTTCCTTTGTCACAATACTCATGTGACTTGTAATGACTATTACTAGTGTCATTGCCAGATGTTATTAAAATACGTATTAAGACCAGTTCTGAGTGTTAAAGGCATTATTAGTCAAATCAAAAACAATGCCTTCTCATAAATGGAATTTTGTCCAACTCAAGTTTGTTACACATAAAGCATTCCTTCACTATGAGGCCCTTCATTATAACAGTTCCATTTAAAAGGCAAGTATGGTCATGGATTCCATTTTATTAAGTGGTGGTAAAATTATATGTATCACGTTCTTCATTAACAGGCAGTATACTCTATGGCTTCCATAGACAGTGTTATATTGATGGAGTACTGTATCATGCACTTAATTACAGGGCTGTCTCACTATAAGGCTGTATACTCTATGGCTGTCATAGACAACATTAGAATGAAAGAGTACTGTATAATGAACTTCATTATAAAGCAGTCTCACTATAAGGCATTATACTCTATGGCTCCCATGTACAGTGTTATAATGAAGGAGTACTGTATCATGTACTTCATTATAAGGCAGTCTCACTATAAGGCATTATACTCTATGGCTCCCATGTACAGTGTTATAATGAGGGAGTACTGTATCATGTACTTCATTATAAAGCAGTCTCACTATAAGGCATTATACTCTATGGCTCCCATGTACAGTGTTATAATGAAGGAGTACTGTATCATGTACTTCATTATAAGGCAGTCTCACTATAAGGCATTATACTCTATGGCTCCCATGTACAGTGTTATAATGAGGGAGTACTGTATCATGTACTTCATTATAAGGCAGTCTAACTATAAGGCGTTATACTCTATGGCTCCCATGTACAATGTTATAATGAGGGAGTACTGTATCATGTACTTCATTATAAAGCAGTCTCACTATAAGGCATTATACTCTATGGCTCCCATGTACAGTGTTATAATGAGGGAGTACTGTATCATGTACTTCATTATAAAGCAGTCTCACTATAAGGCATCATACTCTATGGCTCCCATGTACAGTGTTATAATGAGGGAGTACTGTATCATGTACTTCATTATAAAGCAGTCTCACTATAAGGCATTATACTCTATGGCTCCCATGTACAGTGTTATAATGAGGGAGTACTATATCATGTACTTCATTATAAGGCAATCTAACTATAAGGTAGTATACTCTGGTTCCCATGGACAGTGTTATAATGAGGGAGTACTATATCATGTACTTCATTATGAGGTAGTCTCATTTTAAGGCAGTATACTCTATAACTGCATTGGACTGTGTTATAATGACAGAGTACTGTATCATGTACTTTAATTTTTACTAGGCATTCTCACTATAAGGCTGTATACTCTATGACAGCAATGGACAGTGTTATAATGAGTACTGCATCATGTACTTCATTATAAGTCAGTCTCCTCTTTGGCTGCAATAGATTGTTATAATGAGAGAGTACTGTGTCTTGTACTTCATTATAAGGCAGTCACACTATACAGTAGCATACTCATGGCTGCTATGGAGAGTACTGTATCATGTACTTCATTATAAGGCAGTCACACTATACAGTAGTATACTCTATGGCTGCTATGGAGAGTAGTACTGTATCATGTACTTCATTATAAGGCAGTCACACTATACAGTAGTACACTCTATGGCTGCTATGGAGAGTAGTACTGTATCATGTACTTCATTATAAGTCAGTCACACTATACAGTAGTATACTCTATGGCTGCTATGGAGAGTACTGTGTCATGTACTTCATTAAAAGTCAGTCACACTATACAGTAGTATACTCTATGGCTGCTATGGAGAGTACTGTATCATGTACTTCATTAAAAGTCAGTCACACTATACAGTAGTATACACTATGGCTGCTATGGAGAGTACTGTGTCATGTACTTCATTATAAGACAGTCACACTGTACAGTGGTATACACTATGGCTGCTATGGAGAGTACTGTGTCATGTACTTCATTAAAAGTCAGTCTCACTATATGTCAGTATACTCTATGGCTGCTATAGAGAGTACTGTGTCATGTACTTCATTAAAAGTCAGTCACACTATACAGTAGTATACTCTGGCTGCTATGGAGAGTACTGTATCATGTACTTCATTAAAAGTCAGTCACACTATACAGTAGTATACTCTATGGCTGCTATGGAGAGTACTGTATCATGTACTTAATTATAAGGCAGTCACACTATACAGTAGGATACTCTATGGCTGCTATGGAGAGTACTGTATCATGTACTTCATTATAAGGCAGTCACACTATACAATAGTATACTCTATGGGCTGCCATGGACATTGTTATAATGAGTACTCTGTAAGGCTTCATTAAAAGTCAGTCTCACTATATGTCAGTATACTCTATGGCTGCTATGGAGAGTACTGTGTCATGTACTTCATTATAAGGCAGTCACACTATACAGTAGTATACTCTATGGCTGCTATGGAGAGTACTGTATCATGTACTTCATTAAAAGTCAGTCACACTATACAGTAGCATACTCTATGGCTGCTATGGAGAGTACTGTGTCATGTACTTCATTATAAGACAGTCACACTATACAGTGGTATACAATATGGCTGCTATGGAGAGTACTGTGTCATGTACTTCATTAAAAGTCAGTCTCACTATATGTCAGTATACTCTGTGGCTGCTATAGAGAGTACTGTGTCATGTACTTCATTAAAAGTCAGTCACACTATACAGTAGTATACTCTATGGCTGCTATGGAGAGTACTGTATCATGTACTTCATTAAAAGGCAGTCACACTATACAGTAGTATACTCTATGGCTGCTATGGAGAGTACTGTATCATGTACTTAAGTATAAGGCAGTCACACTATACAGTAGGATACTCTATGGCTGCTATGGAGAGTACTGTATCATGTACTTCATTATAAGGCAGTCACACTATACAGTAGTATACTCTATGGCTGCCATGGACATTGTTATAATGAGTACTCTGTAAGGCTTCATTAAAAGTCAGTCTCACTATATGTCAGTATACTCTATGGCTGCTATGGAGAGTACTGTGTCATGTACTTCATTAAAAGTCAGTCACACTATACAGTAGTATACTCTATGGCTGCTATGGAGAGTACTGTATCATGTACTTCATTAAAAGTCAGTCACACTATACAGTAGTTTACTCTATGGTTGCTATGGAGAGTACTGTATCATGTACTTCATTAAAAGTCAGTCACACTATACAGTTGTATACTCTATGGCTGCTATGGAGAGTACTGTATCATGTACTTCATTATAAGGCAGTCACACTATACAGTAGGATACTCTATGGCTGCTATGGAGAGTACTTTATCATGTACTTCATTATAAAGCAGTCACACTATACAGTAGTATACTCTATGGCTGCTATGGAGAGTACTGTATCATGTACTTCATTATAAGGCAGTCACACTATACAGTAGTATACTCTATGGCTGCTATGGAGAGTACTGTATCATGTACTTCATTATAAGGCAGTCACACTATACAGTAGTATACTCTATGGCTGCTATGGAGAGTACTGTATCATGTACTTCATTATAAGACAGTCACACTATACAGTAGTATACTCTATGGCTGCTATGGAGAGTACTGTATCATGTACTTAATTACAAGGCAGTCACACTATACAGTAGTATACTCTATGGCTGCTATGGAGAGTACTGTGTCATGTACTTCATTATAAGGCAGTCACACTAAACAGTAGTATACTCTATGGCTGCAATGGAGAGTACTGTATCATGTACTTAATTATAAGGCAGTCACACTATACAGTAGTATACTCTATGGCTGCAATGGAGAGTACTGTATCATGTACTTCATTATAAGGCAGTCACACTATACAGTAGTATACTCTATGGCTGCCATGGACATTGTTATAATGAGTACTCTGTAAGGCTGTCATTTGCTGAACAAAATGCTTTGTTATTCATGAGTTGTTTAATCATGCAATGAAACCTGTCTAAAAAGATACCACCATACAGGGGATGCCTGCTCTCAAAGGCAACAGCTATGCAAAATTTTCCTTCATTTTATCTATATTTTAACTCCTAGATAAAGGGCACCTGTCCATCAAAGACAATCTTGTGATCCCTCATTTTCATTTATTGATGGTTTTAGTCTTTCACTAAAGCAAAATCCAAGTATTCCAACTACACTGGATGATCACCTTTAGGGCTAAATGTTTAGCTCCACAAAAGCATATAATCTGATTGAAAATATAAAATGTATATTATTTTATTCTTTTCATTTTTAGATCAACAGTTGCACTCTTCAAACAAAAGAAATTGATTGATTTTTGGAACTCAAGCATCATATTTTAGCACTTTATGGTCAAGATGAGAAACTTCCTAAAGATCCCATGCTGTTGCTGACTGAAAACTTTGTGAAAAATTCCAATGTTTATTTCTCTTTTATTCAATACATAAAATACTACAGTTCTTCTTATGTCTCTGTTAGGGAGGGAATTATGTGCCTTTTCTAAATTTTATCTATTTCTCTAAATATTTAATTCCATCTGCAAAACAATGTTGAATTTTGGTTATGCATCCCCACCCCTCAGCCATCTTTATGTACATAAAACAATATACAAGTCCATTATTCTTCTTTTAAATGGAAAAGGCAAAAAAAACCTTTGGTAGATATTGATTTCTTCCTTTCCTCCTCATTATCATCCGAAGCATCATCAGATGACTTTTCATCATCCAACTCCATTTTATCCTTTTCGTCACTATCTGCCTTCCCCTGTGAAGTGGATTTACTTGGTATGCTGCTATCATTGCTCCAAACATTTTTTTTCCCAACATTTGCATGTGCCTCCAGAAATTCTTGAAATCCAGGATCATCTTTCAACTGCAATAGAAATAAAGAAGTGTAAATATCATGAAGTTTGTTACAAGACAGGAAAAAAAAGGTAACAATTTCAAGATAATGCAAGAATTTTAAACATATATATATATATATATATATATATATATATATATATATATATATATATATATATATATATAGATATATATACACACACACACACACACAGAGAGTCAAACCTGTCCTAATGGTCACCTTTACTCAGCAGTCACCTATTCACAATAGCCATTCTAATTCCCCCCCCCCCCCATCAAATTTCCTATATAAATATTCTGTATGTAATGGTCACCTGCCTTCCGCGGTCAGCGGCCAGGTGTTTCTTAACCAAACAGTGGTTTCTCCCTGCCTTAAGGGGTAACTGGCACGTATCTACAGTGACTGCTCATTCTTTTGCCTTATGAGGAAGGCATTGTTTAGATAAAGCAATATTGTGTGAATTGATGTGCAAACATTTCTTATCTCGTGTGTACTCACCGTACTCCAGTCACATTGATAGGTAACTCAAAGGTGTCAATATGTCAAATTCAAAAGCAAGACTGTTTTTATCATTAGGGTAAAGGGTCGAAGCAATTTGTTTGCTGGATGGTGGGAAAAGTAGTTATGTTATCACAGCAGAAATGGAAATCACCTTTTGTGCCAATATTATCTATATATAGTTCGATATCTTCATCTATGTGCCTGTGAATTAAAGCTATCTCTGAAGAAAAAAGTTTGTCTTTGAGAAGAGATACGAGTTACATCCCTTTTCATTATGGTCAGGGGTCATTCAATATTTAAAACTTGTCAATAAAGACAGGTGAAGTTTCGGTTAATGGGTCACAAAAAATAGCCAAATAAGGCTTCTTTTGATTTCCTGTTCATCACAGGCTTCTCACATAAGCCGACTGTCTTTGATCTTGGGGAGTTGAGCAACTGACTAATCCAGATATTGTTTCTAAAGCGTGATTAAACTCGTTGATTATTTTAAGTCAGTGATGATTCAGTTTATTGGATGGATTAAAGTGAGCTGGATACCGTAATCTTGTGTGGAACATAAATTTGGGAGAGAACAACATAAATGCATAATTTATGATTTTGTTGTATAGTGCACATAAACAATCTCGATAATGTAATAATAATAAAAATAAAAATAATAATAACCATAATGATATCTGGTGCATGGTATTTGTTCAAAACCAATTTTAAAAACATGAACCTCTGTACAGAAGTCACTTGTGTACAATGGCTAGTTTTCCTTTTTCCCATGGGTGGCTGCTAGTGACAGGTTTGAATGTATATATAAAACAGAACTGCCAACCATCAATCACAAAAATCTGTAATCACTAGCCCAAAAATCTGTGATTCAGGACCAAAATCTATAATAAAAGCTGTAATCATCAATTCAAAAACAAAGTCTTATTCATGCCAAGGTGTAATCTCTAAACCCTTAGATAAGCAAGAAAAAGAATTCACTTTGACATGATGGCCAATTTATTTTGTGTAGATCTGATATTAAAGACTAAAATTACTGTTTCAGAATATCTTCCCAGTTCTCTCCATTTATCTTGTAAATAGATAGTTTTGTACTCATTTGCATGCAATAGCTGACAAAAAATTATACATGAATCACCTCTTAATGATGTTGTAATACTTGGCAATTCTTTTGTGTACCCAGCTTTTAACTTTTCAAGGGCTTCTTGCTTATGTAGGACCATGCTTCATACCTGTGCCCACTAATTTTGCTTGCATGCACACACTGGAGAAGGAGGAAGATATGCAAAAGCTTAATGATTAACACACACTGAAGGAACCAATCAGATGCAGCATTATGAATGATTAACACACATTGAAGGAGCCAATCACATGCAGTATTATGAATGATTAACACACACTGAAGGAGTCAATCAGATGCTGCATTATGAATATGGCTACGTTGGGACTATGGTTCTGTTTTCACTCAGTAGAGGAGGCCCAATTAGAACATTATTTGGTCTTTTCCAAGGTTAGACAGAAAAGACAAGCTGTGTTAAAACTGAGAGGACATCACCTATTACCCAATGCATTACTTAACTCTTACTAGCGCATTATGCAATGGCAGATCTGGTTCTGTGCAGTCTGCAGTTGGACTTGACTTATGAGTATACATGGTATTAAATGTTGAATGCACAAAGCTCCCTTTAATGAAAATTGAATATCACCATATCTAATTATGGTGGATTTTTATATTTGCAATTACATGCTATATGTTTCATTCCTTCTGTAGTAGACAATTCTATTTCTTACAAAGATCAATCATTTGTTTTTGAAAGCAATCAAAAACTTAAACTGTCTTTTAGTTAAATGAAAAATAAATTACCTCTCCCAAAAGCTCATCCATGACTTCTTCCTTGGCTTTGTTTTTCTTCTTTGCTTTAAGCTACACATCAATGGGAAAAGAAAATTGTCAAAATGTATTACTATCTAAACTATTTATCAATCAGTTTATGTAAAGTTGTGCAAAAGTATCTTTTTCTCCTCTGTTAAGTTCAGTTGGTGTTTCTTTAAGTATTTCACAGTAATTTTAATTATGAAGTGAATCATTATATTTCCTATACTAAATTATGTATTTGCGTAACATTGTCTAACAACACCATAATATAATAATTTATTTGATCTTTCAAGAGCCACATTTGATTAGAAAATTTCACAGAGCCGACATTTTTCTTTATTAATGGTTTATTTTTTCTTTTCTTTCCTATTACCATATATTTGTATTTTTTTGCTTTTCCTCTTTACCTACATCTGTAACATTGATTCATAATAAAGGTAATCAGCTGTACACATTGTTGAATGACATGTAAGATATTGTGTAATACATTATTTCTTGTAGGAAAATGACAAAATAATGTGTAAGATCTGATCCCCTTGTTTGACAAAGCAATAAAACATCTTCAAAGCAAACTCAGTCTTGTCCACTTTACTTAAATTAGCACTAGCCAGGCAGGATGACATGAAAGTTTTTGGCATTCAGTTTTGTGGTTTTTTATTAAAATGTTCTTTTCTTGTCATTAGCAGTTTGTTACTGTTTGAAAAAATGTCTAAAATGGTCATTAACAAGATTATGAGATAAAGTGAAATTTAGTACTTCATGTAGATGTGAAATTAAGTACTACATGTAGATGCAAAATCTAGTACTACATGTAGATGTGAAATATAGTACTACATGTAATGTGAAATCTAGTACCACACCTAGATGTGAAACTAGGCACTAAATGTACATGTGAAATTTAGTACTACATGTAGATGTGAAATTAAGTACTACATGCAGATGTGAAATTTAGTACTACATGTAGATGTGAAATTTAATACTACATGTAGATGTGAAAGAGCCTGTATAAGTGAACATAAAAATCATAAAAATCATGTTTCATTTCAGATGTTTCCAACAATTTCACAGTTATTATAAGTTACACATGTTACTTTGCTTTGAAACATCTGATTCGGGGCAATTTATATGAATGGATAGTTCCATATAGAGATTATTTAAAAATGTACCCTTTTATTGATTCAGCAAATGATGTAACTTTATATGCCCAAGAGATCTTTATCATACAAGTTTAGCAATATCATTGACAATATCCAACTGATGACATGATTGTGTGATCATGGAGACAATACAAAATATCAAACTGATGATGTGATTGTGTGATAACACAGACACTAAAAATATAAATATCCAACTGATGATGTGATTGTGTGATAACAGAGACCCTAAAAATATCCAACTGATAATGTGAGTGTGTGATAACAGAGACCCTAAAAATATCCAACTGATGATGTGATAATGTGGTAACAGAGATACTAAAAATATCCAACTGATGATGTGAATGTATGATAATGGAGACAATAAAAATATCCAACTGATGATGTGATTGTGTGATAACAGAGATACTAAAAATATCCAACTGATGATGTGATTGTGTGATAGCAGAGATACTGAAACTATCCAACTGATGATGTGATTGTGTGATAACAGACACTAAAAATATTCAACTGATGATGTGAGTGTGTGATAATGGAGACAATAAAAATATCCAACTGATGATGTGATTGTGTGATAACAGAGATACTGAAAATATCCAACTGATGATGTGATTGTGTGATAACTGAGACACTAAAAATATCCAAATGATGTGATTGAGTGATGTGATTGTGATAACTGAGACACTAAAAATATCCAAATGATTTGATTGTATGATAACTGAGATACTGAAAATATCCACTGATAAAGTGACTGTGTGATAAGTGAGACATAGAAAATATCCAACTGATGATGCGATTGTGTGATAACAGAGACACTAAAAATATCCAACTGATAATGTGATTGTGTAATAACAGAGACACTAAAATATCCAAATGATTTGATTGGATGATACAGAGATACTGAAAATATCCACTGATAAAGTGACTGTGTGATAACTGAGACATAGAAAATATATAACTGATGATGTGACTGTGTGGTAACAGAGACACTGAAAATATCCAATAGATGACAAGATTGCGTGATAATGGAGACATTGAAAATATCCAACCAATGATGTGAATGTGTGATAATGGAGAAAATGAAAATGTCCAACTGATGCTGTGATTGTGTGATAATGGAGACACCAAAGAACCAATTTTACTTAATATATTGAACATATTGAAAGAATTACTGTTATGAAATCATCCTCGACCAAATATCAAAAAATGTTATTTACTCTTTAAATCAAATCAAATGAGTATGTAACAATAGACATGAACAGAAACTGGTTATCCAACATGAAGAGCAACTAGAAAATTTCAATTTACTGAAATGAGAAACTGGGCATTATGATAGCAAATAATCATGAGACACTCAGTGTAGACATAATAAATCTTGGAAATGTCCTTAACATTTTCCTTGAAAATTTCAATTTTTACATTTACTTTACTTATGTTGAAGTAAAATGACATCAATATTATCTCTCTAGTAAACTGTAAATGACACTGAACAGCATCAAGTTTTGTTAATTGTTTCTTAAAATACTGACATTTTGTTACAGATGTTACACGTATTTAATGATAGAAAATTCTGATGTTTGTTAAAGATGTAACACCTATTTGATGATATCAAATACTGACATTTGTTACTGATGTAACACCTATTTTAATCACATAAAAAATGGACATTTTTTACAGATGTAACACCTATTTGATGATATCAAATACTGACATTTGTTACTGATGTAACACCTATTTTAATCATATAAAAAAATTGACATTTTTTACAGATGTAACACCTATTTGATATCAAATTCTGTATTATTTATTGACAACCAAATACATTGTGTGACACGCAATCTGGGAGTATACTGCTCATTGTTGGGCATACTGAGTATCCTGCTCATGGTAGGACATAATGAATACACTGCTCATGGCTAGGCATACTCAGTTTACTGCTCATGGTTAGGCATATTTATACCTGTGTAAATATTCTGTCATGAGTACAAAGCATGCAAACTGAATCTGCACTACTATATATATTTGTAAGTGGTCAGCGTCTGAATAAAATTTTATATCTGAGAGAATAACAAGCAAATTCCAAGAACTGATGTTCCTGGCTTTGCGATGCGAGTAGGGAGTGGAGTTTTGAAGAGAAAGGGGGAAAGTAATGGTAATGTAGTAAATTACTAAAATAACTTTTGTAAAGAAGACACTTCTGTTAAGATGGGTGATATCTGGAATCTCTATTGAATTTCCAATCCCTGTGTTATAAACTGTCTCTGCTGTAATGTATTTTCATATTTTCCATAATTTTTGGTGATAGCAGTAGTATTGGGGAATTTATAGGCATGGACAAGTTAGTACTTAGGCTTTAGACTTTACCACCCCCTCCAAGATCAGTATCCTTCAAATGAGCCAATTTATGTTTGGTGCAGTAATTAGAACACCTGGATCTATTTATGCATGTTTTCTAAGTACACTAAACTAAATGCAGTCCATAATAAAAGCTTAGTAATGACCAAATGTATATATGTCTTTTCATTAAATGACCTGAAGTCACTAATAGGGCAAGTTACCACCATTTGCAATTTTGTTGCAGCCAATCATATTTCATCAAGGAGGACAATTCTTGTGGGCATGCTTGATTAATGTGTCACCTTATATATAAATGCTATATACATAATTCAATTTACTTCAAAAAAATTTTAATGAAATTCAATTGTTCTGAAGAGAATTTTTGGGGATTAATTGCCAGTAATGGAATGTTCATGGCTGAAAAATACAGATGTTTCCATAAATGTATGATTTCAACTTGGGATACAGAAAAAGTATATATTGGCCACTTCTGGTGCATATTCCATACCCTTAGCTTTGTTTCTTGAAAAAAAAATATGGGCATAAATTTATGTTTAATGCTATATAATAATAAAAGTTATTACTGTATATCTCTGTAACAATAAAAGAGTACTCTTTTTATTGAGGCATAGAACCATAATAAGTATTTTTGTTATGGTTAAAATTATCAACGGCTTTAACTTTGCTAAACGATGATACAGAATGCTGACAATCAGTCAGCCAACTTCTTATCAATATCAAGCACTATACCAAATTTGGTTTAAATCAAATAATAATCAAGGCATTTACTGTGCAGGAAAAACAATCTGTGGGTCAGACAATCAGGGGCTATAACTCTGCTAAACGATGATGTAGAAAGCTGACAAACACATTACCAATAATCTCATCAGTATTTTAGCTGCATACTAAATTTGATTAAAATTCAATAATAATCATGGGAGTTATTGTGCAGAAACAAACGTGAATGGGTCTGAGAATCAAGGGCTATAATTCATCCAAGATTCATCAGTATCTATCTGCTAACTTAATTTGGTTCAAATCCAAATATAATTAAGCGATTTATTGTGCAGAAGGAAAAGTGTGCTGGATGGACAGAAGGAACAATGGTCAAAAAGACAGATGGACATGCCCAGTTTAATGTCCTGCTCTGTCTTTCTCTATGAAAAGCAAGGACAACAAAATATACTTAAAGATGTTGTTTACCAGTTCCCTCAGGGTTTGTACAGAACTGAAGATATTATGTTCAAGGACATTTCAACGATTTTACCAGTTTTTTAAAGGAGTATTTTCTGTGAATAAAATACAAATATTCAGAGCTATTTCACTATCTGGAACCATTGCATGGAACTGCTTGTCTGTTTTATCTGATGAATGGTACGAATGGTGTACAGTCACGGTTCTCAAAGTCCATATTATTTCCACTTTTAAAACATCATCTGTTGCTGCACAATTATTAATAACACCTGAAAGCAAAGCAGTTGCTGATAACAGTGGTGGCAGGGCACTATTAACCTTTCACTCAAGACAGTGGGTAAAGTTCCAGAAGCCTCAATTTTCATCACAGCCCCATAAAATGAATGCAACATGACAGCACATCCACTTACATTTCTCTTGTGTTTCTCACTTTTCATATGAGACTTGAAAGCATTTTCTCCCAAGCTGGAAATATCCAATATCTTGTCACAAGCCTTACAAATTTCCTTCTTATTGTCTCCCTTCAATGTGTTCACCCAACCGCTATAAAGCGGGTCACATTCCCATTTGCTGCTGTATACTTACCATGGTAGGTAAAGTGTAACTAGGTCAGCCATTTGCATGTCAGTCTGATTACAGTGCCACCTATGCAAAGGGACACAACTCATTCCAATGCCTAACAGTGTCATGTTCTAATTCACCAACTCAATTTTATTGTAATACGCTCTTTTTTTAAATTTTTTTTTCTTTTTTAAATTACATATCAGCTATGTGGTTTTGACAGTACTGATAAAATTCAAGGAGGTTTTGAAAAAATTCAAGTATTTTTTTTCAGAAATTCAAGGAGTTTTCAAGGCAACCCTCTAAATTCAAGGTTGTGCAAACCCTGTCCCTGTTACGAAATCAGGTTAAATACCCAAACCCTAAAAGAGCCAATAAAATGGATACTAACAACAATAAAACCAAATCAATGTCCTAAAATCTTCAAACAAATTATTGTTATTGCCTTTCTGATGGGTACATTTTATCCAAATATAAATGTCATACTGTTAAGCTATTAGCCATAGAATCAAAAGTACATCAATGTTTATGACAATTTATTATGTCTTACACTGCCAGAGAATTTTATGCTGACCATTCAGATGAAACATTACATGTACATTTGCATTATTTTTAAGATTCAAGAGACAGTCAACGCCATCACTGAAAGGAAAGAGTTTTAAAATATCATGATTTCAAAAGTATTTTGAACAAACCTCATCCTTATCAGCTAGTTTTTTTGTGCTTTCCTTTGGAGCTGAACTTTTTTTGGAATATTTACTCCAGGCTTTGGGTTTGTTTTGGTCTCCAAAGTCATGGGCTATATCAACCTGCAAAAAAAGGCAACACTAATTTATTTACTGCAATTATACATTAAACAACAAAAAAAAAATGAAAGAGTCCTCTTATGAGAGCATGTACATTCTAAAAGTGCCTTGATGATCAGTATTTTACAGGCAAGAATATTAGTGAAGATATCAAATCCGTATACTTTGATAAATCAGAATCAATACACTTTGATAAGCCAGAATCTGTACACTTTGATAAATCAGAATTCTTTATATTCCTTTCCAAGCAATCTTTTAGTTCCTACATTGAATAAAACAATCTGAAAATATCTCATAAACATAATAAAATAACCATTGCTATAGATGGATGTCTGCATTGTGATTTCTTTGATATAACTAAGATATCACAACAAAGTTTTCTGAAAGATTTTTAAAATAGTAGTCCAGGATCACATTTCTCCAAAAGCTGAGAGTCAGCATACAGAAAAATGAAGACAAAATTTTAAAAATTGAAGTGCCTGGACGAGAAACTGAAAGTCCTGGAAGCAGAAACTCTCACTACAGAGAACTCGGCAATAAAATTATCTCATAACACTATATGAATGATTGAAATATCAACATCTACTTCAATGAAGGCTTCTCAAAGTTTGTAACTGGGGATAGATAATAGTAGAGACCATTTTGGAAGTTCCGTTCTATTTCAAGGATGTAAAACAAATGATTGAACAGATAAAATTAGCGATGTTACTTTACAGACAGAGGGTACAGTTGAATGCGCATAGTTCTGCAAATCAATCTGCTTACGTTGCTGGACAACGATTTTGCTGAAATATTTGGATCGATTAACAAATTTAAATAGAAATGTATATATTTAAGTCTTAATCCATATACATCCAAGCATTAAATATAATTCTATTTTAACCATGGTGTACAAAGTTATATAATTATAATGACAACAATAGGCCAATATATGGCAATGTTTTAAATGGCAGGTGCTTTGATCCTTCAGAACAGCAATAAGTGCGTATGAACACAAATGTAAAGGGGAATATCATTTTTTTGTAAGAAAGAAAAGAAGATTCTGTATTCAGTGATGTTATAGAATTTACAACGATAAAATTATTAAAATATTGTCCGTACTTATAAACAAAAGGGCCTGACATTGGTCACCTGCTTATGTAACTTAACAATTGATCCAAAATCTTTATGATATTAGCCTATATACCAAGTCTGATTAAAATCTGGTCAGAAATACAGATCCAAAGTATGACTTCCTGAGTGTTAAAAAGCTCATCCAATCAGATGCAAGATCACCTCATTAATATGTGGATCTTGCTCATTACTGAACCTGTCTGAGATCACAATAATATAAACAAATATTCCAAGTTTGATCAATACTGGATCAGATATATGGCCTCATGAGTGGTAACAAGGTCAGCCTATCATATGCAAGATCACCTCATTATTATGTGTGGATCTCGGTCATTACCTAACTCATCCAAGAATTTCATGATACAAGCCAATATTCCAAGACTGATCAAAATTGGATCATAAATATGGACTCCAGATTATTAACAAGTAACTGTTGACAGACCGATGACAGACAAATGATGATATATGATGAATGCAGGGCCATACCATAAACTCCTTTGGCCTAATGGCTAGGTGAGCTAAAATAGATCAATTATGCTTTTTCTTCTTTCATGTTATAAATGTAATCAAAGTTTTTTTTATCAAGAGAACAACAACAGTAACTGTCTATTTTTATTTTAAATGTGGAAAAATGGACTCCAATTTATATAAAGGGAATTATTTTAAAATTCTGCTGGTAGAAATAATTTAAATTTTTTCCTGTTTCTAATAATGGGTACAATTTTCTATAATAAGAATTATTCACCTCATTCAGTGTATTATCAGACTGGCTTATCTTAACAACTAATGTGTGAGGAGTCAATGTCATGCTAATATTGGAATCAAGGATCTTTACTCAATAGGAGTAAAATATTTGAAAATTCCATTTGCAAGAAGTTGTGCAATTGTTTTCATTTTTCATACCATGGGTCAGAATTTCTATTTTTGACAATTATATGCATCACTAAAACCTCATCTTTTTGTAAATTTCCTTGAAAAAATTTAGTACAGTGACATCCACTTTTTATTTAATATTTCCACCATGCAAAACCTCCTCTTCACATAAAAAACTTGCGAAAAAAATCTCTTCAGTGTATGAAACTATACCCTCTGTCCTTAAGGAAATGCTCTGATTTACATTTTTTTCTTATTTTATTTAACATCCCACACTGCTAGCAGCAATTCACGCTGTGTGTGGTCTGATAATACCCGATGATGGAATAAAGGAACCACATTTCATTTCATTTGCGTTGACATAATATAGCATGTATGTACATGTTGGTTTTTATTAGGTCGGGTACAACCACAACCAAAATTTTTTATTTTTATCCACATTGCTAAAGTTTATTTCCCTAATATGCTAAAACAAGAAGCTAGCCATGGCTTGCATGTCGAGCCAACCCAGAATGTTTGGTAAATTAGTGTTACACACAACAAGATGTACCCACATACCAAGTAACATGACTCAGTGACCTACTGTACCAAGTAACATGACTCAGTGACCTACTGTACCAAGTAACATGACTCAGTGACCTACTGTACCAAGTAACATGACTCAGTGACCTACTGTACCTAAGAAACTGACCAATTAAAAACTTCAACACTGAGGTCAATCTAGGATGTAGGTAGATAAAGATACAAACATATGGACAGATATGGATGCCAAATTGATTGCTATGACAAGCTACTGCCAAGGCAGGCTCAACAATTAAAAATAAGCAAAAATTAAATGACACTAAAATAGTGATTTAAAGTAATAGTGTTGGTAAACAAAATATGCAGCAAGACAGCATGTTCAAGGGCTATACTGATAACTCAACAAGACAGATTGTCCAACGGCTGTACTGATCACTCATTATAATTTCTTTTTTACAAAAACAGATCTCTGAAAATACAACAGGTTTTACCGTCATTTTCTACTATATTGCTCCTTTCACATCACTTTCAACTCTACCTCTATTCTTGAAGTATCAATGAAGGTTTTGTTCAGCTGTTTCACTGCTGCCTGTGCCGCCTCAACTGTCTTGAAACCAACAAAAGCAAACTTGCGGAATTTTCCAGCTTTTGTAAACTTTAAGCTGCAGTCTGTAATTTGACCAATGCTCCCAAACAGGCTATGCAGACGTTCTTCTTTAATCTAAAAAATAAAGTAGATAGAGGAATGGCAGAGGTAGAATATACATTTTTACCACAACTGTTTGCAACAAAAGCTTCAACATGTGTGTGTCAAGGGATGAATGTGTGTTATACAACATAAATGGGTCAATGTTGACCATCAAAAAGTTCTTTGAAACAGAGTCTGTAGTATCTTAAAAGTGAGTCACTAATGACTCATGTCTTATTCTCATCATAAGATTTAATGGTGAATCTCAGCTGGAATAGCTCTATAATGAATGAATGTAAATTCTTCTATATTATGCTCAAGATAAGCTTATACCAACATTTCTTTCCATCTCTATCAAAATCAACAATCATTCCAATTTGGAAATAAATAGTATAAACCTGTGCCAGTGTTCTCCCCAAGGCAGTCACGATATGCTATCATTTCAGCCCATGATTCTTTAGAACACACCAATATGCAATGCACAAGTGCTGATATGCTTTAATGCTTCCCAATATCCTTCAAAAATTAATCCTGTCATCTAATTAAAAGTCCTACCACTCAAATGACACGTGTTCTTATCTCTTCTTGGGTATGTAATTAAGATAATCCAAGATAATTACTCAATCACTTAGCCATTATCTTTGTACCTGCCTTGGTCTGACTGCTCGTGCATGACCTTTGATGCTAGTTTTGTCTTTGCACAGAGTCACATGATCAGCCAGCAATGATGGAGACTGCTGGTTGTATGTGTTATATATATTTCAGTCATTTCAATTACCAGCTCAAAATGTGTGCCACATGGTACGTTTTAAGTTAAGCAAATTTTTAATGATCATTCTGAAAAATGGACACACCACCTTCAGAAAACTTAAAATTACCCAGCGCCCCACTAGCCCCATGTTGGCTTTGCTATAAATCAAAGATTGGTAACTAAAATTCAGATAGTGGGATTTCCGCAAAGAAATATCATCATAAGAAATGAAATGCAGGTTTCAACAGTGAATGGAAGATTTCATATACATGTACTTGGGTGGAAATTGGTGGATCAGATGGTGTCTTCCATATTACTAAATTCTGGTGCAGATATACTTACTTATCAATGAATGGGATGAAGGGGTGGGGGTGTACATTTCCTGGAAAACTATTACAATCTATTATTTTTGTTTTTATCATAGCAGCAGTAGTAGTAGTAGTTGTTATTGTTGTAATTGTGATTGTTGTCATTCTTGTTACTTTCTGGACCATGTGATGAGAAAAAATTTGTGAATGAAAATTGCATTTTACCCATAAATTGCTCTTGTATTTACATAGTGTACTTTCAGCAATGAAAAAATAGTTTCCTCAATAAACTTCAACTTAAGTAGGTGCCCTAAGAATTTCTCTTTTCTGTACATCCACGTAAGAAAAGGAACATTTTTTGTCCTCCAATTTACCTGTTTTTAAAACATGTAAATAAAAAGTGTTGGATTATTCCTTCATTAATATTTTAAATATTTCTCCAACAATAAACAATTAGTTTGCAATTGCAATGTATTAAATTATAAATTGGTGATATTTTTTAATCAGAGTATTGCTACATTAATATGCGTCATATTTTATTTTTATTTGTCTGAATTGCAGATAAAAGCATAAAAACCTGAATCACTGAGCTATTTCTACAATTGTCATAACTGCCATAGATGAACTTAAAACCACATTGTGCCTTTAATGTTTGGAATATATATAACTTTCATTGTTTATTTAAATTAAAAGGATAATGAACTTTGACATAAAATCATGTTATAAGCTTGGGAAATAAAGAATACTATGTAAATATATGTACTTCTTTCATATTTCATTGATATTAATTTTTTTGTTCTCTCTTTTATGTTGATAACAAGTGTTTTTAAAAACATTTTATTATGCTACCTCACACTTACCCTGATGCTATAAAACACTTCAGGGGAGATCACTGTTTAATACTAATATTTTCCAATATATCCTTAATTAGAATAATTCCATTCTGCAAAAATTATTGGGGTATACAAAGATTTTCCATGGATTTCAGCACAAAAATGGTGGCAAGTTTGGAGAGTAACTTCCAATTGCATAGGTTTATCCGAAATCATGTTAAAGCATACTGCAATTGGAAATCCCCCTTGCTTATAAACTCATTCTTGAATGTGATTCATCATCACTGTTTATCTATCAGACAATTGTAAATGTGCTTTAGTCCTACCAAGCCTAGCTTTTCCAAGTTATTACTTTGCAAATACATTGTATAGCTGATTGTATTCAGCAAGAGTTCTATTAACTTTTACTTTTGGAAGTCCCGGACTTCCTTGGTTGGAAATTTGGAAGTCCCAGCATTACACTTGCTGAAAAACTTATATACATTTCATGAAATTTAAAAAATTTGTATGTAAATAAAGATATCAGAATACAAAGTAAAGAAAATATATTTCTAACAAAAACAGAGTGTTTTTATATTTTTTTTACTTCAACAGGAATCAGTAAGGCTGCAGCATTTACCAAAACTTGTAAATGTGTACATGGTATACAATTACTGAAATGATGCTACTGAATGGAAATGATTCTAAACTCAACTTTCCCCGATCTGCATATTGGTCTTACCGCGGATAGCTATTTATAGGTATACCATTGCCAATTTGCATGCTGTAACTCGCTCAACTTACAACTGTTTCATTTACTGTACATCTTTTACCTCTTATTATGACAGGATTCAGTTTTTATGGCATGTCTTTGTTGAATATATGACAATTTAGGTAAAACATTATCATGATTGTCATGATATTGTTTCACACTGTTACATGTATGTATATGATGAAAAAATCAATAATGCAACTGGACATACTGCCTGGACATGCACATAGGATGCATTTATAGGATGTACAATAAGAAACTGCTGGGGCTTACAAATTGAAATGGTGTTATGTTTCCAAATATTGAAATGTTACTCATCAAATGTTCTGTTAATGAATATTTTTTCAAAGGTTAATAGTTTAAATAACTTTTGACAGCAAGATCAGTAAATCAATCTGATGTGCAATGTTGTGTAATGTGTGGTACAATCAATTTTCGTCAACTTCAGCTTTTTCTGAACAATGCCACACTTTATGTGATATCATGCACACTTTAAAAAAAGATTTAACAGAAAAATCTTACAAAAACATCTTAAGCAAAGATGTGGAAATATATCATTTAATTAGAACGGGTAGTTCCTGCATTACAGACAGTCACATGCATGCTCATTTACATGGTCACCAATATGGTAAACATATTTACAGGCAGTAAAGTAAACCAAGCCATTTACATGTCTAAACATTGCAGCCTTACTTAACAGAAAATCAAAATAAATATTAATTGTACTGCATGTATTACATCTTGTTATTATGATTAGGGCATATTTCGACAAGACAGAAGGTATAAAATATGTCTTTTATCATGCTTAAAAGTACCATATAAACATAATTATTGCAGAAAAAAACGCCCATATTGGATTTTTTTACCATCAACGATACCATATTTATTTCAATGTCATTTTATAAACGCAGTTCTGCACTAAGCAAACTAAAAATACATAAATAAATAAAATAATGCGCTTATAGTCTTGTTCCAAACGTTTGGTCAGGCAATCTAGATAAATCAGTATCCTCTTTAAGTCTAAAAGTCGATGCAATAAAAAACAAAACAAAGTTCTTTGATGCGGTTAAAGTACAGAATCGATCGATACCTCGAAATAAGGTTACGCCTTTTCAAATGCACCCACCGAACGGTAATTGACTGATTTTCACCACTTGTGTTACTTACACCACTCGGTAGATTCTTGACAATTATTCTGGACATTTTAAGTTAAACAAATGGCCTATCTTGACAAAACTAAAATATCATACAAAAAAAAAATTAATTAATCCAAAGTTAGATCTTCCACACGTGTGAAATAAACCGGAAGTACTTGCACAGCTATTAAAACTTAAGACGAATGTCAAACGGAACCGACACTTGATCCGTTAAACTGGTTTGTTTTGTGTTTGTTGGTTTTAAGAGCACTTTTAGCACATTACTGACTATATCATGCCGATGAAATGGGGAGCTAAGAGTCTTTCCCAAAGGACACACAGAGGCAGCCGACCCGGGCTGGCCTGGGCGGGTATCAAACCCACGACCCTTGGAGTTTGACGCTCCATACCAACTGAGCTACCGCGGCTCCACTGTGTAAATGAAGAAGAACATGGTTAAACAAGCTTTTATTCCGAAGTCTGTGTGTGTGTGTGTTAAGTGTTAAGTTTAAAATACGCATCCTTCTGCGAACAGGATAAACTCAGACGGCTCTCGGATAGTTCAACCTCAAGACATTTCAACCTCAAACTCAAAGACAGTTCGGCCCCAGCTTAATTTATTGTGTTTATGTGTGGGTCATATAATAGTGAACGCGTTATTTATTTATTTATTTATTTATTTTTTTGTTATATGAACAAGATCAGTCAAATATAACGAAGATGACTGGGTCAGCCGTTAACATTTTACTCACAACAGAAGCATATGTCGCTGTATGCATAGTGGGAGGATTTAAACTGGAGGTAAACATCAACAATGTTAATGGTTAAAGAACAAGTCAGTTGTTTATGACATACAATTTAAAAAAAAAATACCTTGCAGTTCTAGTACCATAGGGACTATCACTCCTCTTAAGAAATCAATATAACTCTGTTAAAAAGATATACTAGCTATAGAATACAAGTAAGGTGTAAGACACAGAAAGGTATTTAATGGCTTGTGTCATTCATACATCGTTATGGACCCATGTGATCGAATACTGTTTATTAATCCAAGGAACGCAATTCCAACTTCGAAGGAAACAATTTTAAAACAGAAAAGAATAAGTAATACCTTTTTATTTTTATTGGTAATTAATATGTTACTATAGGGCATTAAGCATCATAGATAAATGATTTACACAAATTTAGACGCTTAATATACACTTAAATGCTCGGCTGATAAACACTTCCGACAGCCTTCAGAAAGTCCTCTGCGACGATCTCGTGCTCATCGTACAAGTCCCACAGATCCATCATTTCCGAGTCCATGCGGTGGTACATCTCCCGTCTGTGGCGTCCAGGGGCGGCCTCAGACACCAGTTGCATCTGCAGTATCACGAGCTTGGCCTCTCGCATCAGCAGCGGTAGCAGGACATACAGTTGCAGCTTTTGTCGGTCTGCCTTGAAGTTTAGCCTGCGATGCCATCTTGTAAAGACGAATAATATATAAGATCTAGTTTCAAGTTAAAATGATATGTTATAATACTTTTCAACATGCAAATGAAAGAAAATATAAACGAATATTTAATAAAAGCAACTGCACCAGTTTCTTCCGCCTCCAATACTGGAATCCCTTCAACACAGCTACGACATACAAAAGATATGCTTTCTCCACTGTTCAAAGCGGCTCTGTAGGTGGCTATATTGATACCTGTGCAGTAAATAATATATTGTAAGAATTGTTTTTGCATTTTCGTATTTAACGTGAGAAAATGCCTGCGTTTCGTGTGTGTTTTGTGTAATGCAGTAAAACTCTCTAAATAAATAAATAAATGGAAACGAAAAGTAAGTACAACAATTAAAAAATACATTGATATAGAAAAAGTTTTCAGTCAGTCAATCAGTCAGAACACCACCACCACCACCACCACCACCACCAACACCATCACCACCAATAATAATATTAATAATAAAAATAATAAATAAGAAGATGACTTTTCTCAAGAATGTTGCAGTATTTACTAATTCATAGAAGCTGTCTTTACATAAGCGAGTCAATTCCGAAGAGAAAGAAAAAAAAAAAAGAAATATAATATAATAAGTACATTAATTGAGAAAAGATATGGATATATAAAAAAGGATTAAGAGACAGAGATAAAAAAAAGAATGAAAAACAACAACAACAACAACAACAAAAATAATATTTTTATTATTTATATTTTTGTTATTTTAAAGCTTCTTTTAAAAGTATTATCCTTTTTATTCTTATTCGACGGGATTATGATCAGTTATGTTGACACCTACTAATAGATAAACTGACATTTTTCTGATCCGATTAGTCCAACGGTCCAACATTCACATTCACGGCATAAATATACAAGCCACATCTACTCAGAAATAAATAAATAAATAAATAAATAAATAAATATTACAGAAAGGAAGATTGACAGACAGAATAAAATATATAATGAATCATTACACTTACTTGTATCGCAGATGCGATGCTGGCATTTTCCGCATCTTTAACAAGACAAAGCATGTTGGCGAGACCTGACAGGCCTATGGCATTTTACACAAGGATAAAACACCATTGTCACAATTAACACAATTCAGTTAGTATTATTCGAAAATATATCAGATCGAAATGTCACAATATAAACTTTATTTAATATAAATTAATCCAAAATGTACACACAAGTATGCCAAACACCTTTACTAAAGCTTAGGATAAAAATTGGTATGGAATGAAAATGTTCTGATTTTTATACAAATTTACAGTGTGTGGTACGTTTGATTTTCATACCTTTTTCTTTTCATTCAAATTAGCGTGGATTCATAACTTAATAAAAGTGACTTTAATTATAATTAACTGTTGACTGTTTTGTCGGCGACTTAGCGGTTTGTTTTGATTGCGATTATCAAAAGTAATAACCTACGATAAAAGAACTCAGTACTGTCAGCATCTTCTTTAATTGCAGACATCAATGAATAACCATGTGAACAGTGGGAATGACCATTAGCAATGTGCTAATTATTGTTTTAAAACTGTTCGACTCTTTTCTACAAATTTACAGTGTGTGGTACGTTTGATTTCTTTTCATTCAAATTAGCGTGCATTCATTAACTTAATAAAAGTGACTTTAATTATAATTAACTGTTGACATCTTTTTTCGGCGACTTAGCGGTGTGTCGGTATCTTCTTTCATTGCAGACGTCAATGAATAACCGCGTGATTAGTGGGAATGACCATTAGCAATGTGCTAATTATTGTTTTAAAAGTACATGAATTCTGGATGAATTGTCCCATGGCTGGGGTTGAAATGGCTTGGGGTCGAAATGTCTTGGGAATTTTCTTAGGGTCGAAATGTCTTGGGGTCGAAATGTCTCGCTCTCAACTCAGACCTGCCGTAAGGTTAAGTGATAGCATATGTGGGTCTACGCTAAATATGGGTCCATACTACATTAAAGCAAACGATCCTTTTAGAATTTACATTTGAGATATTTATGGAAAAAGTATCTCTTGTACGTAAATCTTAATAATAATAATCAAGTCTTGCAGTTTTTATATCGAAATTTCTATCTTAGAGCAGGATCAAAAGCCAAACTCAGGACATCATGGATCAGATGTTGGTCATTAACTGTCTCGAAAGTCAAACTCAGGACATCATGGATCAGATGTTGGTCATTAACTGTCTCGAAAGTCAAACTCAGGACATCATGGATCAGATGTTGGTCATTAACTGTCTCGAAAGATATGTTTTGACAGCTTATGATCCTAAATGTAACAATCATGAAATGTGACAAAACATGGTTAACTTCTTCTTCTTCTCGAAAATGAATTCTCAGTAGTAGTAGTAGTAGTATTGATAACTTCGACATCAATAATCTTAAACAAATAATTTAAAAAAAAGTATATTCGATTTATAGCACTATACTTTATGTTTCCAAATGTCTTTTCGCACTTCCACAGTGTACACACTTTTAGAAAGACTATTCGCAGGACTGCCGTGTGGCCAAAATAGAAATGACTATTCGCACGGCGACCGGTGAATGCATTAGGGACGAGTCAAAAATATTCCGAATGGTGTGAACTCAGCTAAATGTAACAGATAAGTTTCTGGTCAGGGATGACCAACTGCTAGAAAGCTGACGGGAAACAAGACACTTGTCCAATAAATCAGCTCCCAAACCTGTATTCGTAGTAATGGGTGGTTACCCATCAATACCATTGCAAGTTTGGGGGCCAATTTATAGGAGTACAAAACACCACAAAAGGAAGCTGTTCCATTCTCTTTTATTTGCTGTGCAATAATTTTGTTAACGAGCACAGTAAAAGTTAAGACTAAAGAGAAGGAATATTTTGTAAAGTAACGATTGTGCGGTAACTGGTTCTGTTAAAAATATAGCAAATGACGGTTAACGTGAAAAAATCAGCCATTTCTTGCAAATCATTGTGGTTCATTTTTTACATAAGATTATGGATATGACTGGTAATAGATTTTCTTAAGTTTGTATTGCTGCAAGGGGTGAAGCAGTAAAAGTAACATTGTACTTAAGGCTAGATTCAGGCGGTATAAGGCCCTGGAGCAATTGGAGCAATTTAAAAAAAAGAGCGCACCGCCCCCATACCGTTTCACTGCGTTGCGCCCCCGCCCCCCCCCCCAAAAAAAAAAAAATAGAGGACGGGGGCCCTGGAACAACTGCTCCATTTGCTGTGCCTTTAATCCGGCCTTGATTGTACCAGTTTTATCAAAAATGACTTTAAGAAAAAGAAACGACGGGTCAGGTATACGGCAAACGTACGAATAGCTTCAAGTTTATTATGTACGCAATGGCCGTGCCAATAACCTTCTGTAGATCATGTCCACGGCAGCCGTGCGAATAGTCTTTCTCAGTTTAACGTACACGGCTCCCTTGCGAATAGTCTCGGCCTTTCCAAATACTCGTAGCATTCTTTCTTGTGAGTGCCCGACTCTTACCCTATTATGTTGACATTTTCACATAGTGTCATGTGGATTTTAGGTTATTTCTACTCCGTCGGTTTTGCCATACAAGTTTATAAAATTTTAATGATACTTGTGATGGGTTGATACGATGAGCATGAGCATTTTTAAAATGTACTTCAGCAAATTAAAAAATAAAAAAATAAAAATACTCGAAAATGCTGAATAAGAGGTCTGTTAATAAATGTATCAGAAAAGTCTCAAATTGTCTTCGTGTACATCTTTTGTTTTTTTTTCACTGCAAGTAAACAAAACTAGTTCACGAATATTACTTTTTGTATTCTGATATCTAAAATCGGTACACAAGTGCAAAATAGAAAATCTATTACGGAGTATGAATATATTGTTCAAAACACCAAATAAATTTCTTTTTGATATTTAATTTTAGGTGAAAAAGATTTTGACACATATGAAAACGTCACAAAAAGATTTGAAGCAATATGTTTCATGTTCAAAAGTTAGGCTAAACTATGCAGTTGATGGGGATGGCGTATTTTTGATACCGAGTGATATGATGATGAAAATAGACAGTACGGAAGGTTAAAATAATAATTTACTAAAGTCATCGGATTCATTTAAACTAACAGTAAGATATGACCATTTTACACTATTTAAATAAATGAAAGTCAACTAGAAAAAGAATTGAGTGTTTTCGAATCTAAACCAGATATAATGGGACGCGACGGGACTGAAGCTTAAAGCCGTGATGGGACGGGACGTCAGGACTGCTTTCGCTCAGGACTCTTATCAGGTTTCACCGTCTTCACTATGACTGCGCTTCGGTAGCTTCGAATTTGAATACGAAATAATAGAAGCCTTCAAACAAGAATTACAATTAGGTATAGTAAATGGAACATACAGGGAAAAAACTGGGAAACACTTAGCAAATAAGGAGTTGGATAAAATGAATTCAGAACAAAATAAAAAAGGATATGAAAATTTTTTTAAATGTTAGATCAGCTAAAATATAAAAGTCAATGCCAGATGCAATAATACTGAGAAAAACATCTTTGATCAGTAAATTTGTTCCAGTTGATAACTTAGGACTGCTTTGCACCAGGACCAAGTTACGTTAGAAATTCAATAACTGTTTAACATATTTGCAACTTGAATAAGTCTTAAAGATAACTTGAAGATAAATTGAAAGCAACTTGAAATTAACTTGAGAAAAACTTGAAGGTATATTAAAGATAACATGGAGATAACTTGAAAATAACTTGCAGGTAACTTAAAGATAATTGTAATAACAGTAGTAATATGTGGCAACTAGGGGACGTACAGGAATTAACATTAGCCCGTTGGTTTAGATTAGTCGGCACTTGGGGGACAAATGGGAAATCCTAAGTTAAAAGTGTCCATAGGTTTAACATGGGAACGGTATTATGGGGACAAAAGTGTTTATAGGGACAAAAGTTTATATGGACTAAGGGTCGATAAGTTTATGGGGACAAACGGGATCTGTAATGTTAACATTGTTAAGGGAAAAAGGGTCGAAAGTGTATGGGGACAAACGGGAATGATAATATTAATTTTTTTATCTACAATTCAACACACCACATATACTATCCAGCAACCGCTTTGTAACATACAATCCAACACCCCTACAATCCAGCAACCCCTTTTATGATTACTATCCAAACACACCACATATATTATCCAGCAAGCGCTTTGTAATATACAATCCAACACACCACATATACTATCCAGCAACCTGCTTTGTGATTACAATCCAACACATCACATATACTATTCAGCAACCGCTTTTTAATACACAATCCAAACATACAATCCAGCAACCGGTTTTTGATTACAATCCAAACACACACCCCTACAATCCAACGAAAAGGGTAGGAGTGTTAATACACTCACCCTCACACAAACATACTATACTATCATACACAAGGGTAGGAAGTGTTACAGACACACTACTATACCCTCACACATACAAACACAAGAGAACGGGTAATGGGTATTAAGTTTTAGTGGTCAACATATAGACATACACAAAACATACACATGCACATACATACACAAACACAAAAAATTGGCAAATTATTAATATCTCTCTTTTCTAGAGATGTGGGTGGTCCTGAAAAGGGCCCTTGGTTTTTTTTTTTGTTTGTTTTTTTTTTTGTTGCAACCACTCTCCTTAGTGGTTGCACATTCTGGGTCGGCACCGCAGCTGCACATTTTTGAAGCCATGATGTTTTTGTGGAGACCACGAGCTAAAACTAGGTTCGTTGGCCTCCTTCCCCCAGTCTTCCTTCTTCTCCTCCTCCTCCTCTGGCATACAATCTTCTGAATCTATCTTGGATTTTCATCCAGTTCTTATTCAGTCTGTCAAATTCCCTCGCTCTTCTTCTTCTCTCCTCTACCCTCTCCTTCTTCAGTCTCTTCTTTTCTCTCCTCTCCTCTGCCCATGATGTCTTTATCGTGACTACTGTTACTTCCCTGAAGAGCCTCTTCGCAGAATGTAAATAGCTCGTCTCCCTCTTTAGATGCCGCTTGTGAGGGTAGATGTCTAGTTCTTGTACCCGACCCAAGAGGTGCTCTACTCTAGAAATAAGGTGATTACTTCTCGCAACTGATGATGATGATGATTTAAATTAAAAACGTGTGCGGTCATTCGACCATGTACGTCTATATACCCCCAATGCGTGCTAAGCACGCATTAGGGGATTGAACTGTGTGCTGAGCACACTTATTTAATTCTCGTCAAGTGAGTTGCCGGGCTGCAACCCACTAAACGCATTAATGCGTGAAGGACGCTGTTTTCACACCACTCCATCGCTGCATGGGTTCCCCCTATGCGGGTTCATTGAAAGCGCGATATGGGAGGGTGCGTACAATTAATTATACCTGTTCATAGGAATATAACCACAATGTTTACAGGATTACGGGTGTGCGCTCGGAGAACTACTTAATTGATGTATTAAATTTGTCCGGAAAGAGGCAAAGGCGGAAAAGGACGGCTGGTGGCGCCACGGCGTCCCTGAAGGCTCCGGCTGGTCCAGGCTTAATTTAGAGATTTAGGTCAAAGAAAAAATTGTTGATGCATCTGGCACCTTATTTAATTGTCTTATTATGAATTTTGAAGAAAAAAAAACTATGTACCATGAGGTTGTAGATATGGGTTAATAGTTAGAGAAGGCGTAGTAGTCGTATTAAGTTTTTATGGTTAGTACGAGTTTCCTACACTTTCGAGCATATTCACCAATTGTAATTTATAATTTGTACTAGGATATTATTAATTATCAACCGGGCGTTGCCACCTTGTGCGGCTGGGCTTGATGGTACGGGGTTTTAGGACCATCTTAGCTAATTTTATTTGTTTTGGTTAAGTTTCTTATTACTTGACTAGGTTGGCTATGCTCTAAATGCGCTTTCAAGTTTTTAGAACGATTAATAATTAGTAACCGCATTGTGCAGTTTGGGCCTGATGGTCTGGACTTGGTACCACCTTATGCTAGGTAATTTATATGGGTCAGTATGTTGTTAATATAGTCCTAATTTATGTTTTGCCAATCGATGCCACCTTGTGCGGCTGGGCTTGATGGTCTGGACTTATGCCCACATTATAGTATACTAATGGTTTTTGAGGTTGAAGTTATCTTAAGTTGATTATATGTTAAATGGATGGGTTCGTTACAAATGATGGTCAGAATAGAGTTTTATGGTGCTCCTTGGTCTACCGGGGCTACCAACGGGGTGCGTGAGGAAAGGAAGGTACTGTTAATTGGTGGAGTTAACTTACATGCTTTTGATGTTAGTAGTGTTGTTAACATTGTTATGCAGTGGGTTTGTGGAAAGTGATGTTTTTATTATCGATTTTATGTATATGTTTAGTGCGTTAAGTTAAGGTTTGGCTTTCCCCTAAGTCTTATCCATGGGAGTGGAGTTTTTCCCGCCCAAGAGGGCTGGGATTGGGTCGCCTTTGCGGCGTACCGGGCCCCTAGCGGTCCCGATCTGCCAATCTCGCCTCCCTGGGAAGGGCCCTTCCTCTCGCGCCTTAGACTGTTCGGGTTTGCCATAGTAATAACGAACCCTCCCCTCGTACGTAGCCCCTCCTCGCCCGAATGAGACAGGCTTGTCCTTAATATCTTCTATTCTATGTTGTTGAAGCGGATGGTCTTTATCTCTAGTTTTACCAACTTGCAAATGTTGAGTGATGCCTAACAGAGTGTTAAATTTTTCCCTTTTTCCAATTTCTGAGATGTACCCCAATATATTGGCGTACACCGATTTGATGTTGTTAATTCCTTCTTTAAGGAATTCCGGGTATATAGGTGGGGATTTTAGTTTGATTTGTTTCTCATGAATTTTGTTTCCTTTCGTTGGTATATTTAGGGCAGATGTTAAAAACATTTTCCAATGTTTCCGGGGTGGGGCAATTAGGGCAGTTTATTCCTGCTACATTTAATCCCGGCACATACCTTCCAAAGCTGTTCGCAACTTGCGTTTTATCAGTTTTAATTCTGTTTATGATTTTATAGTCGAACGGATTTGCCAGGGTTGGGGAGTCGATTATTCTACTGATTTTCTTCTGCAAATCGTACAATCTGCGTCCTTTTTTGAGTTGTCCCATTCGGTCCGCCATTTTTGATCAATATTTTTCCTAATCATACTGTACACTTCATGGACACTATAGTCCAGTTCTTGGGTCGTCGGTTCATTAAGTCTATTTTTTGGCTTCTTTATCCGCCCTCTCATTCCCAGGGATGTTGATATGAGAGGGCACCCACATAAATTCCACAGCATGATGGTTTTGTTCCAGGAGTTTCAGTTTAAAGCAGACCTCTCGTAGTTGCGTATATTGAGCAGAGGTCCGGTAGTCTCGCCCCGGGAATTACCACTGCTGCCGCAGTGCGTCCTGGGTCCGGGGATTTTGAGCCGTCAGTATATATTTTGGTAAATCCTTCATATCTGCTTTCAATTTCTGCTAGGCATTTAGCCCACATTTCCATGGGTTGTTCGTGTTTATGCCTATTCTGTAATGCATTTAAATTTATTTCGGGGGGGGGGGGGGGGGCGGGGCTTATGTTTCCAGAGGTTGGTATCGGGATATTTTATGATTTCCGCCTGGATATTTGTTATGTTTAAATCCCTCTTTAAGTCTTGTATTCCCCCCCCCCCCCCCGGTAAATTCTTTTGCAATTTGTGTCGGAAGGGCTTGTTGCATTTATCGATTGCTGTTTGTGTAAGATGCGACTTAGGATGGTCTGATATTCTGGCCGCATATCTTAGGAGTAACTCCTCCCGTCTCAGATTGAGGGGTGGTTCCCCTGTTAGGATATTGAGTTCTTCCCTGGAAATACTCCGAAGAGCACCGGTGCATACAATCAGAGCTTTGCGCTGAATTTGGTCAAGTTTCTTTAGGATATTGGGGAGAGCCGAAGCGTAAGCTTGGCACCCTTAGTCGATTTTGGACCTAATCAGAGTTCTATATAGTGTGAGGAGCGTAGACTGATCCGTCCCCCAGTCGGAGCCCTTGAGGTTCCGGAGGAGTTTAAGGTCATGTCCGCATCTTCTCACCAGTTCTGTTACATGATTGTTCCATGTAAGGTGCTCATCGAATAGCATGCCCAGGAATTTGGCAACTTTTTCAAATTTGATTAAGACTCCGTTTAAATATAATTTTGGGGGGTCCCTATGGATTTTTGTTTTAGGTGTAAACATTAAGCCTACAGTTTTACCTGGGGATAATTTGAATCCCCACCTGTCAGCCCATCGACTGATCCTATCCAGCCCCACCTGTAGTCGTCAGACCACAGCTTCGCTGACGGGGTTTCCCGCTTTCCAGATCCCGCTATGGTCGGCAAATTGAGATAGGTCCAGATAGGATGGGTCGATTGATTTCTCCGGGTCGTTAATCATGATATTGAACAAGGTTGGACTCCATTTTCTAAATTGTGAGATTCTGAGTATTGATTTGCAACCTTGATTTGTATGCTACGACCTGTCAGAAATTGGCTATCCACTTGTGAATGCGGCCTGATATTCCGTAATGGTTGAGTTTGGAAATTAGTCCTTTGGTCCACATTAGATCGTAGGCCTTCTCGAGATCTAGGAAGATCGCGATCAGGTTACGATTTAGTTTCCTCTTAGCGTTAAATGCAAGTCTAATACTTGATTCTAAGCGGATTATTTGATCCAAAGTGGATCGTTTATTACGGAGGCCGATTTGATTGTGGGATAGCAAGTTCTTGCTTTCCAGGTGGTACTTTAACCTGTTGTTTATCATTGTTTCCATAATTTTACATAAGCTATAGGTTAGAGAGATGAGCCTGTATGAGTTTACATTTGCTGGATCCTTTCCGGGTTTTGGGATTGCGACAACTATCGCCTGTTTCCACTTTTGTGGAATTTTCTAAGATCTCCAGATCGCATTCAGCAGACACAAAATCATCAATGCTGTTTTTTCCGGGAGATTTTTTTTTATAAATTTCATATCCCAGTGTGTCCTCGCCGGGTGCTGTGGGGTTTTTTTCCCTATTGAGCGCTTGTTGCCATTCATATATGGTAAAGTCCATGTTTAACAGGCTTGAGTGGTCGCCACTATCCGTAAACAATTGGGGATGATTTTCCTCTACTAGTTTTCGGTGTTTTTATAAAAAGTTTTCCGAAAGATTGGCGTTACTGCTCATGTTAGCAAAATTAGAGGCTAATTTTTCGGCTTTTTCCACATCAGTGGTAAGCCCTGGGAGTCTTGGGGACGATCGTAAGCATTTCCCCCACAAGTTTTGTAATTTTATCCCATACTTGTTTGGAATTTGATCTATGGTTTAAAGATGAGCAGAATGTTTTTCATGATGTTTGCTTTGCTTGGGTTATAGTGTTTTTAACCAATCGTTCCTTTTCTTTGTAAGCAAGGAAGTCATTGGAGTTTTTTGTGTGTCTAAATTGATTTAGGGCTCTCTTTTTCTCATTTATGGCTTGCTTACAATCATTGTTCCACCATGGAAGGGACTGTTTGCTGGCCCCTCCCCCCATTTTCGGTATACATCGCTCAGCTGCCGAGGACAGCGCCTGTACGATATTTTGGTTGAAAGTTTCAATATTTTCATTGTACAGCTGAGCGCATGTAATCCCCTCACAAAGAAATCGGAACGACCCCCAGTCCGCCTTATCGTATCTCCACTTGGGGGTGGGGAGCATTGATATTTGTATGGATTTTGGAGTGGATGGTGGTCCATATTGGGAAGTGGTCGCTCCCTAGTGTCCCTGATTGATCTACCTCCAAGTCGGCGATTTCCGCGATCCTGGGCGAGTATATGGTGAGATCAATTGCTGACATCGTCCCGTTTGCGGGGTTCATTCTGGTACGAGTTCCGTCATTTAAAATTACTAAGTTTGATATCGAGATCCACCTCTCAATATTCACTCCCCTCCTATCCAATCGAGTTCCTCCCCATTGTTCACTGTGAGCGTTAAAATCTTCACAGATGATGATGTTATCTCCTAGATTGTTAATGATTGATTTGAAGGTTTCTGGGTAGGTATACTGGTCCCCGCCTGGATCGTAAATGTTTACTATAATTAAGGGAGATTTACCTGTATTTATCTTTATTATTTGGTATTCAAGCGCAGCGTTGCAGTTTATGGTTGGTAGCGTGCTCCCAACAGACTCGCTCGAGAGAGCGTCGCTAACATATATTGCTAGGCCACCCCCTTTTTTCCCTTGAGGTCTTTGCTTACAATAGTTAGTAGAATAGCCAGGAATTTTTGGTAGGGTTGCTGTTTTCTCGCTCAAGAGAGTCTCCTGCAAGCACACTACATCTGGTATACGGTGTTCACTTTGAATCCAAATGGATAATTATGTGACCTTTTGCCTAATACCCATACAATTCCATTGCCATACAGTAATTGTTGATTTTGTGTTCATATTCATTATTATATATTTACGTTGCTTTTATTTTAATTATTTAGTTATTTTTTTGTTTGCTCTTTTTTTAAAGTGGTTTTCCTCATTACGCTCTAGCTTGGATTCTTAGACTGTTGGTAATGGCGGCAATTTTATTACAGGATATCGATTGGAATTGTTTTGTATTTAAGTTTAAGTTTAATGCCTCGTTGATTATATCTTTAATAAGGACCAGCAACTGTTCTATAGTAATGTTTGGTGCATTCCCTAAGCTACTTGGACTATTTCCGGTGATTGATTTAGACTTAACGGGGTTAATTTTTTCCGGAGTTGTCGATTTATTTGGGGCTTGTGATGTTTGCATACGTTTGGATTTGTTGTTATTCAGATGATCAGTAACCTGGACTTTATTTATAGGCGAAGTGGATGTGTTTTCTTTAATGTGATTAGTGTGGTTTTTAGTTTTGTCTATATTTATATTGAGGGCTGCTGTTTGGTGTAAGGAAGGTCTCCTTTCAGATTCTTTGCTACTTGATTTACTACTATTGGCCTCTTGACTGGGAGTGTGTTTTTTACAAGGTCCTTCTGAAGGTTGCGTTTTGGTCGTTAGAGCTAGAGTTTTAGCAACTCAATATGTCACTTGGTTACTTGACATATAGTGGATAATTTGTTTTTCCCTAATAGCGGCAGGGCAGGCTGTTGAGTTGGGTCTATGGGGAAGTCTACAGTTGGCGCATTTTAGCCCAGAGAACCTGCCATTTCCGGAGTGAGGACCTCCACATTTATCACATCTTCTTCTAGATCTACACTTGGTTGAGAAATGGCCCCATCTTTGACCAGTGTTCAAGGTTTTTGTTTGAATTGGAGCAGAAGTACATTTGATTTGTTTCCATTCTTGTTTTTAAAACGTGTTGCCTGTTCTACTTCCTGACCATGACTTTTTAATTCTTGGATGATAGTTTTGGGGTCCATGGATGGATTTACTTTCATTATTCTCTTTTATGCGGATATGTATTCGATGTTTTTGTTTCCTTGTTGTGTGGAGTTCATTGTTTTGTGCCTAGTGATAGTTACTCGGTACTGTCCTATTTTAGTGACTTTTAAGAATTTGTCTAATTGTTGGCTGTTGTTACATCTAATTATTGAATATTTTTGTTTTGTTTGGACAATAGAAAATTCTCCCCCGTGATGTCTCAGTAGCTCAGAAGTGATGCTTCTGTCGCTGATTTTGTTGACGTTTATGTCTGAGCTTTTGATGAAGGCGGTCAAATGTCTTGGGTGATATGGTTTTCTATGTTTCACCTGGTCCTTTTCCTGTCTGTTTGGTTTTGTTGGTATGACATTTGTTTTTTTTTTATTTCCACTATTACTGGTTTGAGCTATGGGTAGACTATTTGGGCCCTGTTTAGTTTCTGTGGTTTTGACTATGGTATTTTCTTGGGTACCTGTGGTAGATTTGGGGTTTATAAGTTTGGTTTTTCCATTTAAGGCTCCCTTCCCATTCCCTTGAATGAAAATATGTTTTGGGGGAGTCAGCAATTAGAATAACGAGGTCCCATTCTGCTGTTGGATCTGGCCCACTCCCATTCTGCTGTTGGATCTGGCCCACTCTTGGACGGTCCAGCTACTTGGCTATTGTGCACCTTAACGTGCGTGATCTTTGGTTGAGGATGCGGCGCGTGTTTGGTTTCTAGGGTTTATGATTTCTGCTTGAGGGCTTCTGATTATGTCTTACCCCCCCCCCCCCCCCATTGCTCCCTTCGTCCGAACTGTTTCCTGTTTGTTTGGTAGGAGTCCCGAGATTCCCATTTTTCCCCTCCTCCTGATTGCTTCCAATATTATGTGCTGGGGGTGTCATGAGTTTCACTGGTGTTTGTCTCTCCCCTTCTTGGTTGTTAATGTAGCTGTTAATGGGGGTGATCTCTAGTTGAACGCTTGCTTTGGGTTTGTTAGGTGATGAGAAGGGAATCTGCCTTGTGTCATTTAGGTCGACATAGCTATTTCCATCGGGGTTGGCGCCTTTAAATTCTATCTCAAGCTCTGGGGAGAATAGCCCTTTGAAGGTAATTGATGGGGATGCTATTTTGGGCGTTGAGTTCCTATTTGGAGTTCTCTCATTTGTGTTAGGCTCAATAGAAGATACATCTAGTGCCTTTTGGTCTGGGGTAAAGTTTAATTTTTCCCCCTAATTTTACCATTTACCTCTAGTTTGATAGTTCCTACAAAGGTTGGTGGGGTTGAAGCCCCACTAATACCTGTATGGGGAATATACTTGGTGTAATTTGACTTTGCATACATTTTTATATTCCTAGTGAAAGTTATTTTGCACAGTTAGTACGGAATTGTAAAAGTATTTGGATGATATATGTGTTAAGATGTTATAACTACCGGTAGCTTATATATAATGCTAATTGCTTATAAAAAGTTTTCTATTCTTCAATAGCAAGAACCTATCCAATGGTCAGAGCACCGGCGCGAGCGAGGATTCAGCCCTGGTACACCTGTATGCAACCAGGCCCCAGTGCCTTGTGTAGCAGAAAGTCCTGCTATCACTCCGAGATCTAGAGGATACACGGGGATTCCACCCAGGCAATTGCTAGTGTGAGACCTAGCGTCTGTTTGAAAGCGTGGCAGAAAATCTCGCAATGAACCAGAGTCCAACCTGTTAGACAGAGATTAAAAATTATAAGCCAAAATAATAAATAATTAAAAGAAGGGAAATGTATTTTCTTCCCTTTCCCTTTCTTACTTTTGAAAAGTTTTATCGTCAATAATTTAATTAAATGCTACCAGTCATTTTTGAATGGTTAGTATTGATTTGTTGTAATACAGCATAAGTTATGAAGAATACGACCTTGTGAAATATCAATAGCTTGTTAGTTGAAAGTCAGTAAACAAGGGAGAAAACAAAATGGCGGACAAGAGATTTTCCTATATCCGCCAAGTGGTACACAGTTAAAATATCCCGTAGGTTTAAATCTAATATTACTACCTTACCCTATAACTTTATATTTCAGATACTACTATAAGTTGAGGTTTCCTATGACTGGATGGCTGGCTGAAGATGGCTGGATGGCTGGCGATGGCTGGAATGACTGGCTGGATGGCTGGCGATGACTGGAATAGCTGGAACTGCTAGCTGGCTGAATTGATGGCATGAAATGTTGATGGTGGTGGTGGTTAAAATCCTAAAAACCTTGCTGTCTACCGCTGCCTGCAAGTAGATCTTGAGTCGTCGCAGCTAGGTGTGGGCCTTCAAGCTCAGCTTGAAGGTAGTTCCACGGGCCCTAGGCGGTCAGCGGTTTTGTAGGTGAAGAGAACAAAATAGTTTTCTTCACGGTTTTTAGGTGAGCGAAGTCTAGACACGTCTTTCCTTTAAGGGCCACTGAAGTCGAATGATGGCAATACTGCTTACTTACTTAATTTGGATTATACTCGTGTGCGGCCATTCGGCCATGTACTAGTGGTTAATGAGCACACAGCGCCCTACTTAATTGATCGTCAATGGGTTACCAGGCTGCGACCCATTTTGACGCATTATTGTGTGCAAAGCACACTATTTAATTCACACCACTCCATCGCTGCATGGTTTTCCCACAATGGGGGTTCACTGAAGGCGCGATACAGGAGGGTGTGTTAAAAATGCTTCTACCTGTACATAGGATTGGAGCCGCAATGTTTACAGGTTTAAATGCATTTAGTCGACGAGTGGACTACCAGCCCGGTAGTAGGCCCACTCGTTGCATTACTGCACGGAAAGCGTGCTACTAAATTGTATGTCTGGAAAGAGGCGGGCAGCTCGGTCTCAGCAAGGGAGGCGCGAAGCGGAACGGAAGTACTGAAACGCCATGAACGTACATGATCAAATACTGCCCAGTTAGCTAAATCGGGATGTCCCTAATACCAATTGTGTGTTAGACACATATTGTAATTAAGATCATGTATACCAGTTTAAAACAATTTTCCTATTCATAACGATTTGTAAAATTTCGTCTACATAGTGTACTTTAAATATTCCAAAAACAACTTCAAACCGGGTTATTGTAACCCATTATTAATGTTTTGTGATCTTACTTAGATATTATCAAGTGATTTTTTGAAACGGTGGTCGAAAGGATCATATTAGCATTTTCTAAAAAGTTATTTCAAAATCGGTTTTCAAGCCAAAATGAAAACCTAAGGCATATGAGGCAATTCTTTTAGCCCTTAAAAGGGCTGAGGTGTAACCTCAGTTGGTGGCACCAGGTACGGCTTCAGGTGGACAGGCGGCTCGAACCTGGTTCTGATGCGGCCCTTGGAGCTACCTGGGTGAACAAGGTCTGCAACCACTAGGTCCTTCTTCGGCGGCCATACTGTGACGGGCTGGGACGTCAGTTTTCATGTTGTAATCAGATCGTTACATATCAACGTTGCTAGTGGGATTGGACACCCACCGTAGGTCTCCCCAAGGGCTTTTATGTTTTCCGCTGCCTTCGTGAAGCTGGATTTCAGCGGCTTGCTTAACCCTCCGTCACATCTGAGCTTTTTATTGCACACAGAGACCATCAGGTAGTCTTCTATGTGCTGCTATGCTGCCTCCCTGTCTTATATTAGCTCCCAGATCCCCCAGTCCATCATTTGGTTGTCCATATATATCTGCAGTTGTTGCTTGGGGACAGGCGATGGCGGCGGTTGCTGCGTCTTTTGTTGTTGTTGTTGTTGCGTTTTTTGTGCCATCGCTCGAGGTTCCGTCTGTCTTGTCTGCGCTGCTACCTCTCGTGGTGGTTGGGTTTTCTTCTTATCTGCCTCCTGTTTTCTGGTTCCCTCTTATGCCTCTTTCTTCCTTTTTCTCTTCCTCCCTTCCCTGCCTTGCCCCTTGCATTGCTGTAATCGTAGCTGGTGGCATAGAAGTCTGTTTCCCAGCGTCAGGATTAGAAGCTGGGAGTGGTGTTGTTCTTGGAGGTGGCGATACTGTTGACCTGGGCTATGCGTGGGGGGGGGGGGGCACTCTGCGTAGACAGGGTCTGCGGCGTAGACTGAGTCTGCTGATATCGCTCCCTCAGTGCAGTGTTCTTCCTCCCTGTCCCTGTCTTCTTTGGGGGCTCCAACTAAAGTCGTTGGATTTATCTTCCCTAATCAACAGAAGCGTAGTTCTTTTGGATTGAGCCCTAAGGCTCCACCCTGATGCAATACTAAGTCCTAATCCTTTGATAGCATTCAGGGCCTGGGCAGGTATCATCACTTCCGTCTCTAGCATTCTACTTTATTATACGTGTTGCTCTCTGCTCTGTTTGCTGACGACTATGGCAAGACTGGTCAACACGCCGCTTTATATGATTGAAGCATGGACGTGAAGGAAAACATCCCTCACACAGAATGCAACCATCACACAGAATAAAAAAAAAACAGAAACTGAGCGGACCTAAAAGAAACCATTCTTCTGATTTCTGTTACTTAGGTTTACACAAGGGTAAGGAGTGTTTATAGACTCACTCTATACCCGCACAAACACACAATACCCAACAAACACATATTTTATAAGGGAAGGGGTTTTAAGTTTTAGTTTTTGTGGGGAAAGACAAAGTCATACACAAGCACAAACAAACACAAAACATAAAACACAACTTTTTTTGTCAAAATGATTAGTATCTCTTTTTTCTAGAGATGTGGGTGGCCCTGAAAAGGTCCATTTTGTTGGTGAGTGTCCTGGGTTTATCGTCTAGCAGGACGACCACGCCTCACCACTGGCTACACCGCAGCACAGGGACGTCTATTTGTGAAGCAGAAAGAGAAGTTCTCTGTTTCCATCTGACACTCCACGTCTCCTCCCTCATGTTGTTCTTGCTGCTGCTTCTGCTTCCATCTTAGAAAGGTTTGGTGCCTTTCATGCTCCTCCCGGTCTTTCTTTTTCTCATCCCATTCTTCTTTTTCCCTGATGAGTTCCTCTCTAATAACGTCTTCTATGAGGTCTTGAACCATCTTGAGAAAAATCTGAGACTTCTTGTCTGTCTTCTTCTCGATGAGGTGGTGTCTGATCCTGTGCATGTGCACAAGGGCTTCGTTCAGTTCTGCCATTCTACTCATTTTATCTGTTGACGAGTCAACAATGGGTGGCAAGACTGACTGACACTGGCACACGTTTTCAAATTTACAATGTCTGGAAGAGGCAAAGGAGAAAAAGGGCAATAAATGGAGTTTCGACAGCGGAAATGTTTCTAAAACAACATAAACATACTTTCGACCATATTCTGCCCAGTTATCTTATTCGGGCTGTCCCTAAACAACCAATTGTGTGTAAGTCACATCTTGTAATTGAGATCAAGCTAAACAGTTTCGAATTTACATATTCTATACCATATTTAGAATTTAGTGTACATAATGTACTTTTTGATTTTAAAAAAAATCAATACTTGGTGAGAGTAACCCATTACTATTTTAGTGATCTTAATTAGGTATAAAATGTTATCGAGTAATTATTGGAACGGTGGTCGAATGGATCAAATTTGAAGATTAAAAAAGTTACAATCAAAATGAGTTTTCGAAGCCAAAGTGAAACCCTTAGACAATGTGATATTTCGTTTTAGCCATAAAAGGACTGTTGGTTGACTCCATCCGCGGGGACAGGAATGCCTTCAGGTGGTTGGGCGGATCGAACTTCCTTCTGATGGGGTCCCTTGGGATGTCCGGGTCGATGAGGTCTGCTATTATACCCTTACTTATTATACAGTGTAGGGGACGGTCGTTTTATCAGACTTATGGTGATCTCTGAAGTCATTGCAGATCGGGCATTCAGTATAATCTTCCGCCAGTCGTTTGATGTTTAGGACTGTTTTTTTCGCGCGTGTTCTGACGATTTTGGATATATATAAAAATTACCAAATTTAGCTCATCTGGCCGTAAGGCCAAGCAAGCTTATTGTACGGTTCTTCGTCGGTCGTGTGTCGTCCGTTAATAATTATTATTTTTATTATTTTCAGCTTTTTAAAAAAAGAAGAAAAAAAGGAAAAGAAAAACCGCTGGTCAAATTTCAATTAAACTTAGCAAAGAGCATCTTGGCCTAAAGCCCTTTTAAATTTGGATAAATAATGCCGACTCGCCATCAAATATTGCCGCCATTACTAAAAAAGGATAACTTGAACTGATTTCTACTTAATCGCTGAACAGAATTTGGCAAAATTCAACAAAAAGCATGTGAAGATCATTCAAATTTCCAGAAATAATGCCGATTTGCCATCAAATATGATTGTCATTACTTAAAATAAAAAAGCTTCAAATAACTTCTCCATAACTGCCAAACAGAATTTGATGACATTTAACAACAACAAAAAACCCTGTCATAAAAGCCGTTAACATTTATGTTTAATTTATGCCGATCTGCTATTAAATGTGGCCACCATTACTAAAAATAGAACAATCTTTTGGTAGCCATAAATAGTTTCTGGACACGGCCGCGTTAGAGAACGTCTCAACGTTGAAGCTACTTAGCTACAATCAAAATATAGCACCACGTATGCATATTTTCAAATTCGTTCAAGAATGGAGAAACCAAATGAGTAAAACGATCGGCATGACAAACCTAATCCTTTTATGATTATCCCTTTTAGAGTCAAACCAACACCTACCCCCCCCCCCCCCACAACGCATGAAAATCATAAAAACTCACGATTTCCAGCCCAATAAAGAACTTCTACTGAATAAAATAGGAGATATTTCATATATAAGGTAGTGACATTTACATCCCAGAGAATCGTTTCTTGAAGAGGATACTGAACCGTGAATGGACCAATATGCCACATAATCAATCACTGTAAAAATCCTACTAAATGCTTATGCATATTGTAGGCCAAATCCTTATCTCCAACCCGATTTACACAAATGTATTTCTGCACTAGAATCATCACCTCATGAATAAAACATGAAATCGTGCATTCTTGATACCACTGCAAGTAACGAAGGAGGAACATGGAGATAAAGTTTGAAATGTCTCCTCAATCATGAATTTACCCAATGGCCAGTCATAACAAAATAAACAAAGCGTTTAGAGCTACCTTAAGGATAATTCAATACTTTATCAGATCTTCCCTTGCCCTACTACATGATAATATAATTGATTCAGAAATACTACAGTACCTATATTTTCTTGCTGTGGGGAAAATGTAAGCTGTGGACCCAATGAAATTACCATTTAGGAGTGCATTTAATTACATTTATTTTTGCCACATACGGGAAATCTCAGCTGCATATCACCACAAAAATATATGACAAAATTTATATTTAAAAAAAAAAAATGCGAAACACGACAATAAAGACTATCAAAGTAGCTCACCGGATACAAATTTTATTATTTCAAAATAAACTTAGAAAGAAAATACTAAAGTGTGCTTGAATACAGATTTTCTCAGGTGGATAAATTTTGACCCAAAATAGTGAAATATCACGATGACGCACTTTATTACCTATGATCCTCTTGAAATTTGAGATAATTTCTAGTGATAACACTGTAATATGAATCTTAGACATTCAGAGGGATAAGTGGTGACAGTTTCAAATTACTGTCTCTTGCCATTACATTCGATGCTGCGGTGAAAAATGTGTATTGCGCATACCTGAAAATTGCATTTTTCTATAGAACGAGGTAGGGATTGGGGCGCGTGCTTCATGCTTACGTTTTTTAATCATACTTTTTCCTACCGATGTTTTTTAATTCAGGGATAATAGTAATATCAGTTTAAAATATGGAACGAAAACCAGAAGAAGTAAGCCAGAACAGTATGTAAATGCTCATTAAGGGAGCACTTAACAGTTCTCGACTACGGTCGCGTTTGAGGGTGTACCCTCTCTCCATTGAAGCCACCCGCTATCAAAATAAAGCTGCATAACCATCAACATATATACATTTTCAAATTCTTCAGAGGAAAGAGAAACCGAATCAGTAAAAAGATCGGTTATGGCAAAACTGATCCTTCTTTGAAATAGAGTTACACCAACCCTCTTCCCTCACTGAGTGAAAATCTCAAAACTCGTGATTTTCAGCCCTATAAAAGAACCTATACTGAACAGAATCAGATGTATTTCATATATAAGGTGATGACGATTGCATCCCAGATATTATGAAGAAGAAAGAGGACCATGAAAGGACCGATTTTCCACAAACTCACTCACTATGAAAATCTTAGTAAGGCATAAAAACAGAGCGAAAAGAAAATGGACAGCCGTTCATACGCACTGTAGGTCTAAACTTAATCTCGAACTCAGCTGGCATAAATGTGTTTTTGCATTAGAATCTTCCCCTTGTGGATGCAACATGAAATCATGCATTCCTTACACCACTGTAAGAAACAACGGAGAAACATGGTCATAAAGTATAAATGTATTTTCTATCACAAATTTATCCCATGGCTAAACATACAAAACTGTTTAGTGCTACCTTAAATAATTTCATTCCAAAACTATTGACCAGAATTTGACCAAATTTGGAAGAAGGGAACCCTGGAATAAAGAACCTTCATTTTGGTACACATGTTTCTTATCTGTCATCAAATGTGGACACTATTACTACAAATTGAAAAAAAACATTAGACGACAGTCCAAATAAAACTGCTCAGCAGAATGTGACCAAATTTGACAGAAATCATTCTGGCTTAAAGGCCTTACAGTTTCGTACAAAAATTATGCTGATCCGCATTCTAATATGACCTCCATTATTAACAATATAAAAAAGTCAGACTACTTTCTTTCAAAAATAGCCAAGCAAAATTTGATGAAGTTTGACGGAAAGCATTCTTGCAGAAAGCTCTTTAAAATTTATACAAATGATTCCAACTTGTCATCAAATATGGCCGACATTACTAAAAATAGAGATACATCTAAACAACAACTTCTGAAAAACCTCTTTTGAAGTTTGACCAAATCGGACAGAAGGCACTCTCAAAAGCTTTCAGTTTTGTACCAGTAGTGCGAATCAGGCTTCACTTATGGCATTTGTCTTCTCCAAAACTGTTGAAGTGAATTCGACCAAATTTAACAACATATTTGGACATGAAGGCCTTTTATATTCATGCAAATGATGATGATCCACCGTCAAATATGACTGGTGTTGCAAAAATAGAACCACTTTCAAGCAACTTCTAAAATACCGCTTAATATAAGTTACTCTTTGCGTCTTTTGTAATACTTGTATATAGTAAATTTACAAGTTACTCTTTGCGTCTTTTGTAATACTTGTATATAGTAAATGTACAAGTTACTCTTTGCGTCTTTTGCAATACTTGTATATAGTAAATGTACAAGTTACTCTCTGCGTCTTTTGCAATACTTGTATATAGTAAATGTACAAGTTACTCTTTGCGTCTTTTGCAATACTTGTATATAGTAAATGTACAAGTTACTCTTTGCGTCTTTTGCAATACTTGTATATAGTAAATGTACAAGCTACTCTTTGCGTCTTTTACAATATTTGTATATAGTAAATGTACAAGTTACTCTTTGCGTCTTTTGCAATACTTGTATATAGTAAATGTACAAGTTACTCTTTGCGTCTTTTGCAATACTTGTATATAGTAAATGTACAAGTTACTCTTTGCGTCTTTTGCAATACTTGTATATAGTAAATGTACAAGTTACTCTTTGCGTCTTTTGCAATACTTGTATATAGTAAATGTACAAGTTACTCTTTGCGTCTTTTGCAATACTTATATATAATAAATGTTCAAGTTAGTATATATTTCCTAAACAATTTGATGTTCATACTTGAAAGGAATCATTATGAAGGTGTGACAATCTTATGACCTTGAGATCAAGGTCACACATTTTACAGCGATGCTTTGATCGTTGGCTTGACATGTAAGCCATGCTCTTCTTAGTTAGTTCACCTTTAATCTAAGTGAGCTTATGGTATAGTCCTTCGTCTATTGCGCATCATATGTTCAACACTGCTGTTGTTATTTACAACTACTTCTCAACAATCGTACTGTGAATAGCACATTATACACCCGTTCCATTTTAAATAGTCCTCTATGTAGGCACTAGTAGGCATGGTTGACTCTGGGAATTATAGACCAAAGGGCCTCAGTCATAAGGATCTTTGGTCAAGGTAGGCAATCTTGAACTAAACTTACTGTACAGAAATCATTATGTTTTATTAGACTTACCATGACCATGACCTCTTGCCTTTAGACACCGAAATGTATTGATTTCTTTATTACCTTAAGTGCCATCCATCCATAACGTTTGGTGAAGGAACTTACTTTAGAACGAAAATCATTGTGATTAAAATCGAGATCTCCGACATAACGGAGATCTGACGGGCACCAACAAAAGTTCATGTTTACTGTCCTTTGGAATTTCCGGCCTAATTATTTTAGTAGCCTATCTGATAAGGCGCTGCATTTATTGTTAAGAGGACTTGTTGTTTTCTTTGTGTCACAATGACCTTGACCTTTAACCTCAGAATCAAAAGGCCTCTTCCAGACCATACGTACAAACCGCCCATAAGCTTTGGTCAAGGTCGGTGAACAAAAGCTGTGATGCAAAACAGTTCTCCTTCTTTCAGTCACAGTGACCTTGACTTATCATCTTTTCAAGCCAAAATCAATATGCTTCTTTCTTGCGAAAAACTTTGGTGAAGGTACATGGTCGAGATATAAACTTTTGTGCAGAACCACTTTTCATTTTATAGTGCACTGATTTTTACGTTTGACCTTTTGATCTCAAATTAATAGGCTTTTTCCTTAACCATGTGCAAGCCTACCAAGTTTGGTCCAAGTTTGTGATGAAGAACTAATGTTATTGTGCTGAAATTATTTTTATTCTTTCAGTCACGGTGACCTTCGACCTTTTGATTCAAAAATAAAAGTTGTCCATATCTCAAATGCAAGCCATCCACAAAGTTTGTTATAGGTTATTGATGTGGAACTAAGGTTATTGTACTGAAACCATTTTTATTCTTTTGGTCACAGTGACCTTGACCTTTGACTTCTTGTCCCCATAATAAATAGGCTCCTTTCTTATCCCAGGAGCAAGTTATCCACAAAAATTGGTGACGGTAGATGGTGAACAACCAAAGAAATTGTGTGGAAACGAAATAGGGAACAGAAAAACACATATCATAACATAATAAGCTTATAGTATGGCAGGCATATCAAAAGAGGTTGATCAATTTGCACATAATTTTACAAGGAAAATTCAGAAATCAAGGTCTTTTAGATTTGTTCAATTGATAACGATCCGTCATTTCATATGGACGCTTTTATTAAAAATAGAAAAAACATTGGAAGAACTACTCAAAAATAGATCAACAGGAATTTGTACAAATTTTACAGAAAGCATACCGGCATAATGGTCTTCCAAATTTGTTTGATCCGTCATCAGATATGGCTGCCATTATTAAAATTAGAAAAAAACTTTAAATTACTTCTTTTCAAACAGCGCTACACATAATTTGACAAGTTTTGACAGAGCGCATCCTAGTATGAAGACCTTCAAATTTGTACATATAATGTTCTTCTATTGTCAAATATGGCCACTATTACTAAAACTAGTAAAAGCTTAAAACGACTCAAGAACTGCTGAAAGGAATTTGATCAAAGTTTAAGAAGCCAGCATAAATGGCTTTACAGTTTGTTTAGTTTATTTATCAAAAAATGCTGGTCTGTCATCAAATGTGGCCACTATTACTAACAAGAGAAAACCATTGAAATAACTTGTATTCAAAATCCGATCAACATAGTTTGACCAAATTTGTATTTGGATTGGAAACGGTTTTATACACTTATTAAGTTCAGACTACAAAAAATGTCCAACGCTAAGGTAGCTGCAAGTAAGAATTTTACACAAAGTCCTTCCCACAAATAAATTTATAAATAAAGTTGGTTTTTAGTTATCAATCTTCTTTACTTTGTAAATATCAGATATAAACTTTATTACATATTGTGGGTATTTGAAGAAGATACAAATCTATTATATTTTTCAATGAACTTTCACACAGGATTAAAAGTGAACATAATCACTCAGATATTTTTCAGCAAAGTGTATAACATTTAATCTAATAGATGAAAGAATAGCAGATGTTTTATATTTATTCATGCTTTACTGTAAGCAATGTGTGTACAAATGTAAATTTAATAATGATACACCCAAAATTATAAGAAAATCTTCAAGTTTAATTACACTGGTCTACAGCCAAAATGCTTCCGCAATAAATGTTGTCAAACTTAACTAATTCTGGGTCAAAGAGAACGAAAATGATGCTTAAAATTGTTGATTGGCTCTAGTTTTAAAGATGTGATACTGGGTCAGTGTATATGACCCTTGACTTGGGAATGGCGGACGATAAGTGAGTTATAAAGGGAAGGATCTCAATTTAAACCAGAAATGACTAAAATACATCTCTGATCTATGAATAAATCTATGACTGGGTTTGGACAGTACTTGCTTTTTAGGCAAAACAATGAATGATGCAATCTGAAGCTGGTATTGCGTCATACATGATTTGAATTCCATCATGTTATTCCTAGAAGTCATGGATGATGCAATCACTCTGCTGAAGAAATTGCCCTATATCAGCTCTTCAAATCATGTAGTGTCGTGCTCTCTTATTTGTCAGTGTTTGATTTTGCAAAGGGACAGGTGTCTGTTTATCCAAAGTGAGCAGAGATGCCTCGTACTTGTGTGAACAATGCAGATAACTTCTGCTATTTTGTTGTGAAGTGACTTTTGCATCACAAAAGCGCAGTATAACCACTATGGTTAAGAAAGCCTATCACCTTTATTTTGGCTGCAAAATTGGAGATCAGGACAAGAGGTGGGCCCCACACATATGCTGCAACACTTGTGCAACAACTCTTCACCAGTGGTTGAACAGGAAAAGGAAATATATGCCTTTTGCAGTGCCAATGATTTGGAGAGAGCCAACAGATCATATCAGCAATTGTTACTTTTGCATGGTGCCTCCAGTTGGGAAAGGTGTGTCAAAGAAGAAAAAGTGGACTGTGCATTATCCAAACATTCCATCAGCTATACGCCCAGTACCCCACGGAGAAGGACTGCCGGTTCCTGATGCACCAGAATCATTCTCACTTGAGTCAGACGAGGAAGAGGAAGAGGATGAAACTTCTAGTCCTGAACCATCAATGTCACATGACCCATATTTTCTCCCATCCTCCTCCTCTGAACAACACCTCATAACACAAGGTGAGCTGAATGACCTTGTCAGGGATTTGGAACTACCCAAGAGTAAGGCAGAGCTGTTGGGCTCCAGACTACAGCAGTGGAATCTCCTGGCAGGTGATGTTAGGGTTTCCATGTTCCGTGAGTAGTGGGTACTGGGGGACAAGGGGGTCTCCTATGTTAAAAAGGGTAAAAAGTTTATAGGGACAAGGGGAATTTAACATGGAGATGACACTTGAGGGATAAGGGGAATTGAACATGGAGAGGGTAGTTGGGGTCATACGAGAAAGAGGAACAGGCGTGGGGCACTTGGGGTCATACGAGAAATTAACATTGGGGACTTTATAGGGACAAGGGGAATTTAACATGGCGGGGACACTATGGGGTCATACGAGAAATTAACATGGCGGGGACACTATGGGGTCTTACGGGAATTTTAACATTTTGGGGTGGCACTACGGGGTCGTACGGGAATTTGAACAGGGTAGGCAAGAATGGAAAATGAATCTTTTCTTGAGTAATGGGTGGCCCTGAAAAGGACCGTTGTTTTTTAGAGTTCATCTAGAGGTGTGGGCACCTCCCTGGCTTGCCCCGACACGCAGGACAGCTCCATCTCCATGTTTTACGACTCACATGACATGGAGCTGTGAAGGTCGACGGAGGATGAGTCGCTTCAGGATCCCAATTTTCTTTTTCTTCCATCATCAGGTGAGGTTGGATGGTCTCCTTCTTTTCCCTTTCTTCTTCCTCCCTCTTTTCTACTACCCCTAGGAGGTGCCACGTCACCTCTAGATGCATTCGGATCTGTTTGATTGTTTCTACGGTGTTCATCTTGACAAGTGAACGAGTAGTTTTAACTTGTTGTTGTTGTTGTTGTTGTTGTGCTTGGATTTAAGTCGTATGCGCCCTTCGGGCATGCACGACTCTGTACCCCCGTTAGGGGGATTAATATGTGATTGAACACATTTCTAGTTGTCAGGTGTGTTAACAGTTCGTAACACACCTGACACAGATGTACACCCCTCCAGCGCAGCATGATTCCGCACGAAGCGGTCAAAATGAATGCGCGCTATTGGAGAGGTAGTACATTTAACACACCCTACAGTCAATGCATGGTTGCCCCACGAAAGGGATCATTGAACGCACGAAATCGTAAGGTGTGTTGATATACCTGTACATAGGACTAGAACCACAATGTTTACTGGTATATGAGTGCGCGTTATAGCGCACGTTGTTGATTGAATTGTTTGAAGTAGTCAGTCAGGAGTGGAAAAGGCGGCAGGGACCAAGCAAGCGAAAGCGCGAAGCGTGACGGAAGCAGAAACGCCAAGAACGTACATACATGATCAAATTCTGCCCAGTTATACTAAATCGGGCTGTCCCTAATACCAATAAAGTGTAAGCCACTTGTTCAATTATGACAATTCATCGAGTTTCGAGATTTTGTTTAATTAATTCCTAATAATTTTGAATTTTGCGTACATAGTGTACATATGTTGTCCAAAAATAATATCAATAAACGAGTACAAGTTACTCATATCATTTTTGTATCACGCACAGATAATTACTTAGAGAATGTGTTTTAGACGGTGGCTCAAAATTGATCAAATTTGAATTTTAAAAGAGTATAATCGAAAGGGGTTTTCGAAAAAAGCCAAATTGAAAACCCCATTGATTCAGGCAATGAAATAGCTCTAGATGCATTCGGATCTGTTTGATTGTTTCTACGGTGTTCATCTTGACAAGTGAACGAGTAGTTTTAACTTGGGAAGGCGTTGTTTTAATATACTAGAAGCGCGGACGTGTAGGAAAACATCCCTTTCACCTTTTAAAAAAAAATCACTCACACTACCCGCGTCTGACGTCATTCCTATGACGTCATTCTAGGCTTCGCGGATTTGACACTCCATTACCAAAAAAAAATAAAAAAAAAAAATAACACAGACCCAGGGCGCGGACCTAAAAGAAAATACTTTTTAAAATTTTTTAATCAAACACATACACCACACTATCCATTTTTTAAAAAAGTTTTTATTTTTAATCAAAACACATACACCACACCATCCATTGCGCGGACCTAAAAACGGAGTTCAGATCGACAGTGAGAAAAATGGATGGAGGGGGTGACTTCAGATCGATAGAAAGAGATAGAACATAATCATTTTTTTTTCAAATTCAATAAAAAAACCACACAACACCATTCAGAGATATACATCAATAATAATTATATTTTATTCAATGTATATACATTATGTTACTCGTGGTAATAAAACAATTTCATATAAATCCAATACAGTTCAATCCATTTCCATCTCCACCATTTCATCCTCTTCTTGTTCTGACACTTCAGGAAGATTCTTGTCAACAATATTCTCATAACTTTCTTCTGGACTCTCATTGATAAACTCCAACTTAATAAAATGTCCATTAGCATCTCGAATCCACTGCCTTTTTTGACAAATATTGTGAACTTCAAGCTGATCTAATCCAAAACATCTTGCCACATCACAAATGGAATCCATCCGGCTATATAATCCTGAATTCAAGTCAGTTAATTTCACAGGTCTCACAAATCCTCCAATTACTTGACTCTTCTTTTCTGGCTCTTCCAATCTAGCTTGAGAACTTTTCTGGAACTTCTTCGAAAAGACCGACTTATAAATCCCAGTACAGCAAAAGTAGATACTTCCTTTATTACAATCCAAATATTGAACAGCCTTTCGCATACTTCCAAATTTTCTTTCCTCAGTCTCACCAACAAACTGGCATAACACACTTCTAGCACTTCCAAAATTAACTCTCCTTTTTTCTTTATCATTCTTCACATGTTTATGCAAACATGATTGTTCACTAGCAGTCATCACTTGAAGATTTTCTATTCTATCATCATCAAGTACATCATTGAGATGTACCACTTGACTCTGTCTTGGTAGATCCACTCCATTCGCCGCTTCAAAGACAAATCTCCCTCGACTTGTATGTTTCTCCCTCTTTCCTTCCTTACAACCAACATTAATAGTTATCAATCCAAATGAATTCAAATTTCCTTTGACTTTCCTTCCAGACTTCATATGATAGACATTACCAAGTATGTCAGCAGCATAATTATCATACACCTTATGGACATACTTATTCAATTCAATTCCAAAATCTCTTTTTTGTTCACGTTGTGGACATTCTGAAGCCTAATGTCCTTTCTCTTGGCAGATATAGCAAGTATCTTGACTTTTATCTCGAGCGCAGTACTTTTCCATCTTCACAGTTTGAAAGTGCAATCACTGCTAGTGATTCTGATGGTAAGAAGGTCTATATATACATACATATATATATATATATATATATATATATATATATATATATATATATATATATATATATATATATATAGGATATATATATATAGGTTCCTGTGTGAAACTGAATCAGTTTCAAAGTAAACTTCAAGATGAAAAGATCACGCCAAATCTATGAGAAAACAGAAGAAGAAGAAACAAAGAGGCGACTAAGACATTCCGTACCGCCTGAAACACCACTAGATGAAGTGCTAGCTCAAATCCATGCTAGCGATTTCGAAGAAGAGATGAGTAAGTCTGAAACCCAAACTTCTAACCCACCCAAAACAAAAACCACCACCACCAGAGCCCCAGACCAAAAAAGACCTACTACCGTGGCTCCTGAAAATTACTATCGGATTCGAGAGACGCAAAAAATAACCTCTCGAAAACTTAAAACCACAGCCTTCACTCACACGGTTCACTTCAAAGACTTCAAGTCCGAAGTACCTCCCGAGAAAGCGGCGGGGTTCATTAGCGATTTGTGGGGTTCTGTGTTACAGAACTTGAAACAACAATGCGGAGCCAAAGAAGACGATCGATTGAGACTGGCCATCCATCACGACAATTTGAAGTCCCCCGTTTGGATTGAGTTCAGCACCCCGGCAGAATTAACACCAGACAAAGTCATGTCCAAAATTGAACACGTTCAACAATCTAACGACAAGTTTACCATCACGGATGGAAAGGCCACACTTTACTTGACTCACGTTGCTCCTCCTCGAGGGAGCGGACGAAGTAGGAAAGCGTTACTGGTGGACGATCTTCGAAGTACCAAACGCACTGTCGTCCAAATCGACAAGACCCAAGACCAGATGTGCTTGGCTCGGGGTATCGTGGTGGGGCGAACGCATGCCAACAAGAACGAGAGCAAAGAATGGAAAAGAGCCTGGGAGAGCATTCGACGATCGGACAGAGCCAAACAACGAAATGAAGCAGAACTCCAGTTGCAACAAGCTGGTATCCCTAAAGAGACCGTGTGTGGCATTTCTCAAATGCAACAACTTCAAGACGTTTTGGCTCCTCACTACACGTTGAAAGTTCACCCTCAAGAAGTGCTCGGAGATATGCTGTTTCGAGGCCCCGATTTCCCCGAAGGAAAATACATTCACCTCTATCACCATCAAGAACATTTCGATACCATCACCAGTATCACCGGATTTTTGGGACACTCTTACTACTGCGAGAAATGTGACAAAGGATTTAACAATCGGGAGCGACACACTCATTGCGGTGAGAGATGTCGGGGCTGTTTAGCGGACAAGCCATGCCTTCCTGAACAACACCACGTCCATTGTGAGACGTGTCGACGCACTTTTGTCAGTCCCTCTTGTTACGAACAGCATCGCAAGACACAAGAGCACCAACAAAAATGTGCTTGCGACTTATTGAAATTGTGCTCCACGTGTGGAAAACTGATTCGTACCAACGACCCCAAGAACCACACTTGTACTGGAAAAAAAGATGTAAGATTTGTCAGCAGATGGTGAACTTTGATCATCAATGTTTTATTCAAAAGTACGAGAAGAAAGAATTAAAGGACGATCAGAACAAGAACAAGACCCAAGTGGATTTCATCTTTTTGATTTTGAATGCATTCAAGAAACAGGCATTCACATCCCTAATTTTTGCGTGGCTCATCGGGCTTGTGAGAAGTGCATTCAAGAATCGATTCACTTTCACTGTCCTCATTGTAGTCGGATTCCAGGAGGACGTGAAAAAATCTTTCGCGGAGCCAACACTCTGTCCGTGTTTGCTGAATGGATTTTAGACCCCACCACCCACTACAGTTGGAGCGAAGAAGACATTCAACGTTACGGAGACTGTCATCGGTATGCGACCGTCATAGCTCACAATTTTTCGGGATACGATGGGCAATTTTTGCTAAATTATTATTTGCAACAAGGTACCGAACGCCCTGAAGTCACCATGAACGGAAAAAAACTCATCTACATGAAAGTAGGACAAGTGCAGTTCAAAGATTCTATGAGTTATTTGGCCATGCCTTTGAGTCGAATGCCAAAAACGTTTGGCATGACAGAAATGGCCAAAGGCTATTTTCCTCACTTCTTCAACACGGAAGCTAATCAACATGCCGTCCTACCTCATTTGTCTGATCTCCATGATTACGACCCCGACGGAATGCGCCCCGAACAGCGAGAAGCCTTTCACACTTGGTACCGCGCTCACCAGACCGATCCATTTGACTTTCAAGAAGAGATACTCAAGTATTGTCGATCCGATGTGGACATTTTAAGGCGTTGTTGTGGAAAGTTTCGAGAGTTATTTCTCGATCACGGAGATGATGATCCTTTGAAAGATGCGTCCACCCTACCCAAAGCCTGTTCCTTAGTCTACAGGCAAAATTTCATGCCCGAGAAAAAACTAGCCATCATCGACTCCAACACGACTCTCTTTGCTAGTCGTCAATATTCGGTCAAAGCTTTACGTTGGCTCCATTACTTGTGTCAAAAAGAAGATAAATGGATACAACATGCTAGAAACGGAGGAGGAGAAAAGAAGATTGGAGCTTATTCCGTGGATGGATTTGATTTAGAAAACCCGCACACGGTGTACGAGTTTCAGGGTTGCTTGTTTCACGGATGCCTTACCTGTTATCCTGATCGAGATATGAAAAGTCCTTATTCAGATTCTACCATGGAACAGTTGTACGAACGCACTTACCAACGACGACTCAAAAGTCAAGGATACCAAGTGGTAGAAATGTGGGAGCACGAGTACGATCGACGTTTGAAAACCGATCCTGAATTTAAGAACATCACCGAAAGTTACGACGTGGCCGACATCGAACCTTTGGATCCGCGACACAGTTTATTTGGAGGACGAACCAATGCTACTCGCTTACTGTACAACGTAGACGAATCCCAAGGAGAAGAAATCAAATACATCGACGTGTGTTCGTTATATCCTTGGGTGTGTAAATATGCTCGTTTTCCCACCGGTCACCCTGAAATTTTGACAGAACACATTGACGTGGAACACATTCGTCAATACGAAGGATTAATCAAATGTATAGTCTTACCTCCGACCGACTTGTACCATCCCATCTTACCTCACCATTGCCAAGGAAAACTGATGTTTCCTTTATGCCGTACGTGTGCCGAAACGTGTAACCAATGTCACGGAATTGTATCGTTTATATCAATATGTATATGTGATCAAAAATGTATTCGGGTTTCGTTTCCGACTAGAGCGTTACTCGGGGGTTGTTTATTTTTTCCGCTCTAGTTATTTTGAAATACTGAGCGCGATTCACCCCATGCTGCACGTGCAAATTGCCTGCAGTGAAAACTCACGTACCTAGCTGCTGCGCATATCTGTCACAGCTAGAGTACATATAGAGCGAATTCTCTATAAACAAATTACACTACGACGAGTCTTGTCAGAAAGCTTACCTCTTTACGGGAGCAAAACTTCAGCTGTAGAGGTATGTGAAATTTAAGATTGTATTCTTTATCACTATTCGTTTTATATGACATAATTGTTTCATATATTAGATGTTTTAGAATTTATTCTAAATTCTACAGAGAGTCAATACCTAGGTCATACAACGCCATGATATTAGAAATACTATAGGCTGGTTCAAGTTAGCTATTTGTTGTAACTGAACAGACGGATTTTATTTAATTATACTCAGCGTGCATTGCATGATTAATGTAATGTGTAACGAGATGTAATTCATGTGCGCGCATGCGCAACATCTATCAATACAAAAGTACTAACCGTGTCATATGTACTACACGGTTTAGTTGTTATACTTTTAGCTGTTCCTTATGTATGGTTTGGTGATGAGAAGTCACAGAACTCTGTGTGGTTTCGTGTGACGTGTACGCTGTGTCTGGTGACGTTGTTTCGGAAGAGTGTACTGGTTTTCTCGATGCGAGGGACCAAGGCTTCTCGACCAACGGGTCTGTGTTAATGTGAAGGCTCTCGAGGGATCCTTCAACAGGCCGGGAGGGGTGGACCATGCGTGGTGGCTCCTTGACCATGACTAGAGCGGGTGGAACCGGAGATACATCTTGGTCGTCAAACGGGCGCCACGATAGTTATATTTATTGCGTGTTCCATTTTTATTGTGATCTCAATATTGCTATTTGTGCAAAATTACATTCATTCCCATTTCAATATCGTTATATGTGTGATAGATTCATAATTTCATGCATTCCCATTTCATTTTCGTTATATGAACGCTATATTCATACATTCATACATATTCCAATATCGCTTGATGAATTGATAAATTGATGAGTATCATATTGATAAGCGCATAAATCACATGCTTTGGTCACCCTTGGTACTTAATAAGACCTTGTTTATATTGGGGTGTAAATCATATACTCTTATTTGTCGATTGGTGATAGGATGCCATTCACGTTTGTTTAAAATTCCATTCGTTAAATTCATCTTTGATTTTTCTCGTTGAGTTACTTATTGTTGATAGTTCCATGTTAGGAACTTTAGAATTTTCCTTATCTTTTTGTTATAATGGTGTCAGATTTGTTCATCTTTAAATTGCGTTTATAAATAAACATCTTATTAACGCAGTTGCTTTCGGTGTCTTCACTAATCCAGTCCTCACCCGGCTTCATCTTGTGACAAATGTTGTCAGAAGTGGGATTATTGGATTAGTCGGAGCACGGACGTTAGTTTGCATAGGTCTTGACTCCGGTAAGATTTTTTCAGTTATTTATTTCAGATTGTGACCTTCCTGACAAGAACTAATTCAGGCGGGTGAGTGAATACCTCACTCATATTTTGTTTTATTTACCATTTGTTTATCATATATACATATTGCATATATTTGGAGAAGGGATATACGGTTGGTTCGTGTAGTCGTAAAATTGTATGTGTTATATGATAGTGCACTTAGGATTGGTGATCTTATCAACAGTATTTAACATGTCGTCACTCAAAGATCTAGTGGAGTTGGGCAAACAGTTTGGGTATGAGGGGGAGGCCCTTAGAAAATTCGTTCAGGAGGAGCAGTCTCGGGAAAGGGATCAAAGATTAAAGGAGAGAGATATAGAAAGGGAAAAGTTTGAACTGGAGAAGCAGGCCGATAGGGAAAGAAGGGAATATGAGAAGAAGAAGATAGAATTAGAGAAGCAAGCGGAGAAGGAAAAGTTAGAATTAGACAAGCAAGCCGAGGAAAGAAAGATAGCATTTAAAAGGGAGAAGATGGAATTTGAGGAAAAGAAGATAGAACTAGAGAAGCAGGCAGAGAAGGAAAGGATAGGGTGGGAAAGGGAAGCAGAAAGGGAAAGAATAGAGCAGGTAAGAGAACTTGAGGAAAGAAAGTTAGATAGGGAGAAACAAGCAAAGTTAGAAGCCATTGAGCTAGAAGACAGGAATATGGAGAAAGAACATAGAAGGAAATTTGAATTATTAGAGGCTAAGAAAGATGGTCAACAAGAATCAAAGTTAAGAGGCCCTAAATTACCCCCTTTCGAAGATGACAAAGATAACTTAGATAGTTATTTACATAGGTTTGAGCGATATGCTACCATCCAAAAGTGGAAAAAGAATGATTGGTCGCTCCATCTCAGCGCGTTACTTAAAGGTAAAGCGCTAGATGTGTATTCGCGTCTACCCGTGAACGACGTATTAAACTATGACGCATTAAGAGAGGCACTCCTTAAGAGATACGAGTTGACAGAACAAGGGTTCCGCAAAAAGTTTAAATATAGTAAACCCGAGAAAGGCGAGACATTCACCCAGTTCGTCAGTAGGACGGGGAATTATTTCCAGCGTTGGGTTGAATGTGGTAAGATTCAAAAAACGTTTGAGGGTCTTACCGATTTTTTACTTAGGGACCAGCTGTTAAACACTTGTGGTAGGGAATTGTACTTGTTCCTGAGGGAAAAGTCCTTCAATAATATCTCTGATATGGCTACTCAGGCAGACTATTTCGCCGAAGCTCGGGGAGGTACCCAGAATGTGGTTTCAAGGGATAACAAGGGAGGTAATCAAGCTAAAGATCAGAGACCCAGAGAACCCGAGAAACTTGGTACAAATAAAGGTGGAAACTTTCAATCTGGGAAGGGTACAAATCGTAGGGATAGACAATGTTTTACCTGTAAGGAATGGGGTCACATCACGCCCGATTGTCCGAAAAGGAAGGGGTTTGTCCAGAGAGTCGCGGTTGCTATTGAAAGCAGAGCATGGTCAGGAGGCGGTAAGCGCGATGATTTTCCGCGTGATAATTCGGCATCTAATAACGCGAATAAGGTATACGAGTCCGCAGCGCGTGCGCAGATCGGTCATGATGCTATTCAGTCGATCGGCACTTGTCTTTTTCCCGAGGCGAGGGTACCGACTGCTACTGGTACCGCCAACGGTCAAGAAGTCACGGTCTTACGCGACACCGGGTGCACGGGCGTCGTAGTAAAGCGGAGTCTCGTTAGGGATGACCAAATGCTTGGTTGGAAATCCCCGTGCATGTTATTAGATCAAACGATTGATCGCGTTCCCGTCGCGAGAATAGAAATCGAGACGCCTTTTCTGACCGGAACCGTAGAAGCACTGTGTATGGAAAATCCCATATACGACTTAACTATCGGAAATGTCGAGGGCTCCAGACTCCCAACTCAGTCAGATTTCCGGTTTCCCATTGTACAAACGGCCGAAACTAGGGCGCAGGCGCAGGCGGTGAAAACACCACTACGTAAGTTGAAACTTCCGGAAGCCGTGACCGATATCTCGCGCGATGAATTTACGCGTGAGCAAGGCCATGACGCGTCCTTGAGCGCGACCGCGGAGAGGATCGTGTCCGGTACCGCGAAACATTGTAAAGGCGGGGCAAGTTTGAAATTTATACGTAGGGAAAGTTTAATGTACAGGCAATTTACCACGTTGGATAGTAGAAAGTATTTCCAACTGGTCGTCCCCCAGAAATTCAGGTCCCGTATACTTAGAGTAGCGCACGAGTCCGGTAGTGCAGGTCACTTGAGTAGGAAGAGGACGACTGACAAAGTATTAAGAGAATTTTATTGGCCAGGTGTAAATAGTGATATAGCACGATTCTGTCGTTCGTGTGATGTATGCCATAAAACTGTTGAAAAGGGCGTTTTGAACGTCGTATGTATTGCGGTCATAGAAGACGAGCCGAGTGACCCCCACACAGAAATTCCCCTTGAGTACCCCATGGTTGTAGGAAATGAGGGAATAGATATGGTCAGCGTGTGCCCAGAATTACCTGAAGGTCAGCGTCAGCAAGTCAGGGAAATTTTGAGTAAGTACCCAGACGTATTTACAGATCGACTAGGTAATACTGGATTGATAACGCACGAGATAAACTTGAATACCTCGGAGCCAATCAGAATAAAGGGATATCCAATACCCTTCAACTCACGGGAGACAATCGATGAGGAAGTAGGTAAAATGTTAGACCTGGGAGTGATTGAACCCTCAAACTCCCCCTATTCTTCCCCCGTGGTATTGGTCCGAAAGAAAGACGGAACGAATCGATTTTGCATAGACTTTCGACAACTAAATAAAGTCACCGTGTTTGATGCTGAACCGATGCCAGACATGGAGGGCTTGTTTTCAAAATTGGCGGGGCACCAGTACATTTCTAAATTAGATCTTACAAAAGGATATTGGCAGGTGCCCATCGCTGAAAATGCCCGCGTATTAACGGCATTCGCGACCCCTAAAGGTCTTTTCCAGTTTAAGGTTATGCCTTTTGGTCTGGTTAACGCCGGTGCGTCATGCGTGCGTCTTATGCGAAAATTGTTGAAAGGCATGAACAACGTAGATAGTTTTGTCGACGATATTCTTGTATATACGCATACCTGGGAAGAGCATGTTAGGGTATTAGTCGATCTGTTTGACAGACTCCGCAAGGCAAATCTCACAGCGAGACCCTCCAAGTGTAGCATAGCATATTCTAACTTGGAATGCTTGGGCCATCTAGTAAGTGGGTCAGGGCAGTTAAAACCCCACCCTGATAAAATTGAAGCGATTAAAGACGCTCCTAGGCCAGAAACCAAGAAACAGATACGATCGTTTCTTGGATTGATAGGTTTTTATAGGAAGTTCGTTCCAAATTTCGCCGCTATAGCTAGTCCATTGACGGATTTAACTAGGAAAGGGCAGCCAAATAAAGTTTCTTGGGGTTTATGCCAAGAAAAAGCTTTTAACGCCCTTAAGGCAAGATTGATCAGTGCACCGATCCTAAAGTTGCCAGAATTAAATAAATCGTTCATATTGAGAACTGATGCATCCGACACGGGCTTAGGAGCAGTTTTGCTACAGGAGCAAGATGGGGTAAAGTTACCCATAGCTTATGCTAGTAGGAAATTGCTGCCTAGGGAGCAAAGCTACTCCGTGATCGAAAAGGAGTGATTGGCACTGGTGTGGGGTATAGGTAAATTCCACACGTACCTTTTCGGAAGGGAATTTGTCCTTGAAACGGACCATCAGCCTCTCATATATTTGAACAAGGCAAAAGTTGCCAACGCAAGATTGATGCGTTGGGCATTGACTCTGCAGCCATATCGTTTCCGGATCGAAGCAATCAGAGGGTCGGAAAATGTAGGGGCCGATTATTTAAGCAGAGTGTGATTGGCAGTTTTTTTTTCTTACCATGATATTCTGGTAATGTAAATAATACGTTTCAGTTTGTATTTTTGCAAAATTCCGTGATTTTCTAAAAGTGCTTCCACTTTTTTTTAAGGGGGGAGGTATTGTCACGGAATTGTATCGTTTATATCAATATGTATATGTGATCAAAAATGTATTCGGGTTTCGTTTCCGACTAGAGCGTTACTCGGGGGTTGTTTATTTTTTCCGCTCTAGTTATTTTGAAATACTGAGCGCGATTCACCCCATGCTGCACGTGCAAATTGCCTGCAGTGAAAACTCACGTACCTAGCTGCTGCGCATATCTGTCACAGCTAGAGTACATATAGAGCGAATTCTCTATAAACAAATTACACTACGACGAGTCTTGTCAGAAAGCTTACCTCTTTACGGGAGCAAAACTTCAGCTGTAGAGGTATGTGAAATTTAAGATTGTATTCTTTATCACTATTCGTTTTATATGACATAATTGTTTCATATATTAGATGTTTTAGAATTTATTCTAAATTCTACAGAGAGTCAATACCTAGGTCATACAACGCCATGATATTAGAAATACTATAGGCTGGTTCAAGTTAGCTATTTGTTGTAACTAAACAGACGGATTTTATTTAATTATACGCAGCATGCATTGCATGATTAATGTAATGTGTAACGAGATGTAATTCATGTGCGCGCATGCGCAACATCTATCAATACAAAAGTACTAACCGTGTCATATGTACTACACGGTTTAGTTGTTATACTTTTAGCTGTTCCTTATGTATGGTTTGGTGATGAGAAGTCACAGAACTCTGTGTGGTTTCGTGTGACGTGTACGCTGTGTCTGGTGACGTTGTTTCGGAAGAGTGTACTGGTTTTCTCGATGCGAGGGACCAAGGCTTCTCGACCAACGGGTCTATGTTAATGTGAAAGCTCTCGAGGGATCCTTCAACAGGCCGGGAGGGGTGGACCATGCGTGGTGGCTCCTTGACCATGACTAGAGCGGGTGGAACCGGAGATACATCTTGGTCGTCAAACGGGCGCCACGATAGTTATATTTATTGCGTGTTCCATTTTTATTGTGATCTCAATATTGCTATTTGTGCAAAATTACATTCATTCCCATTTCAATATCGCTATATGTGTGATAGATTCATAATTTCATGCATTCCCATTTCATTTTCGTTATATGAACGCTATATTCATACATTCATACATATTCCAATATCGCTTGATGAATTGATAAATTGATGAGTATCATATTGATAAGCGCATAAATCACATGCTTTGATCACCCTTGGTACTTAATAAGACCTTGTTTATATTGGGGTGTAAATCATATACTCTTATTTGTCGATTGGTGATAGGATGCCATTCACGTTTGTTTAAAATTCCATTCGTTAAATTCATCTTTGATTTTTCTCGTTGAGTTACTTATTGTTGATAGTTCCATGTTAGGAACTTTAGAATTTTTCTTATCTTTTTGTTATAATGGTGTCAGATTTGTTCATCTTTAAATTGCGTTTATAAATAAACATCTTATTAACGCAGTTGCTTTCGGTGTCTTCACTAATCCAGTCCTCACCCGGCTTCATCCATGTGACAACCAAGATCATCCCTGTCACCACATGGAGGAAGAACGCTCTTTGACAGGAACGTGGGTCAGTGCCGAATTGTTTCGGGCTCTGGATCGAGGATACCGTTTGTTGAAAGTGTACGAAATCTGGCACTTTCCAACCACCGCACAATACCAAAAGGACGACGCTACGAATCATCCAGGCATTTTCTCGGGGTACGTCAACCAATTTTTAAAACTGAAACAAGAAGCCAGCGCTCGTGGTGTCAGCCTCCCGAAGACCAAGTTCGATTCAAAGAAGAGTACCGTGACATCGAAGGCATCACTTTGGAAGACGTCGAAAAAAACGAAGGAAAAAGATCGTTTGCCAAAGTCATGCTCAATTGCTTGTGGGGAAAAATGGCACAACGTACGATCCTAACCAAGACCGAATACGTATCGTTACTTTCAACTGGTGGACGACAAAAGTATACTAGTCAAACACGTCGAAATCGTCCGTGATGATTTGATCTTAGTCAATTTCGAAGAAGAACCCAAGTTTGTAAAACCTGACAAGTTTAGCAACGTAGCCATTGCCGCCTACGTGACCGCTCATGCTCGTTTGAATTGTTCGACGAAGCTTTAGAAGTCTTGGGAGATCGTGTCCTGTACTTTGACACCGACAGTTGCATGTACATCCATCGACCCGGTTGCCCACACCCTACCATTCAAGGAGATCGTTTAGGAGCCTGGACAGACGAGCACCCTCAAGACACCATCCTGAGTTTTGCCAGCGGTGGCCCTAAAAATTACTGTTACCGATACCGAGACCCACAAGGACAACTTTCACACCCAATGTAAAGTCAAAGGATTAACCCTCAACTATCGAACCAGCCAAGTGGTTAACTTTGAGGTTTTGAAAAATGCTTTGCTGTCTGGACAAGTGGAAGACTTTCGAGTGCACACGTTAGAACCTCACAAGATCGTACGGTTACCTATTCACCAAATCGTCAGTCGCCCTTTACAAAAAGTGTACCGAATCGTGTACCAGAAACGAGTGAGACTTCCAGACCACACCACTTTACCTTACGGACACGCCCATCTACGGTATAAAAAAGGGATCACTTCCAAGCCAAACCATTCATTGCAAATACAGACGTCAACCTAGAGAGAAGAAAAAAAGATGAGTAATTTTGTCATCCTCCAACCAAAGATGAATAAGAATACTCATACCACCCACCCACCGAGGGAGAAATCTAGTGGTGTGAACTCCAAGTACCATCACGACTTGGAGTGCGATGCAGTGCCATGCGACGAGACGGATTCCGTAAGCGTTGACAGCATCGATTCACACGATCAGACGGATGCCGTACGCTTGGACATCGTCGATGCTGTGCGTGTGCCTCACCGTCCCTCTAGAGATGCAGGACGACCTTTCTTCTTTATTGGGAAGAATGCTAATCGTACCTGTGAATGTCATAAAGAATTGACGATACCTGTGGCTTTGCCTGGTTATTCCAAGTTTGAAAGTCGACTCCAGACGTTCCAAGACAAGTGGCCTAAATATTTACTACAATCAACTACTGCCAAAGCTTTAGCCAGATCTGGATTTATCTACTTGGGAGAAGGAGATAAAGTTCAGTGTTTCAGTTGCAGTGTGAGACTTCACCAATGGGAGCCTACCGACTCAGCTTACATTGAACATGACAGATGGTCTCCGCACTGTCAGTTCTTACCTTTAGTGGCCTTAGAAGAGTACGGGTACGATGAGCCAGATGCCAAGAAGAAGTAACAACATGTCGGAGGATACTTTACAAGAATACATTTGTGGTTTACCTTTGGAGCTGCGAGAACGCATTTTACCAGTATTTTGTCCCTAGTTTAGAAGACCGCATTCGTTACTTGCCTTCGAAGCTGCGAGTACGCATTTACAAAGATTTGGTCCAGATCCAAGTGAAACGAAAACTCAAATTCATTCCTCGATTTTTAAACTATTGCTACTTCCACCGTATCAGAAGCCTGATTCTGGAGAGAAACTATCACCGCTATCGTGAAGAACACAAAAGAGAGTTACTTCTTTCCAAGTCGGAAACTTTACCAGAGGACATTCGTTGTTTGCCTTTGGAGGTGCGAGTACGCATTTACCGAGAGTTTGTCCAGATCCAAGTGAAACGCAAACTCAAATCATTTCTCGATTTTTAAGGTATGCTTACTTCCAAACTGTCAGAAGAAAGATTCTGGAGAAAACCTTGCATTGTAGAATCCCGGGAATAGTCTATCACAAAAGAACCTGGATATAAAAACCCACTACCAAAGATACCCACCTTAGGAATCTCACCCTATAAAATCTCACCATGCCTGATCTGTGATCTTCACTTGTGAAACGTATTCCGTGGAAGGAAGTCAACGATCGTGTTCAGACCTTAGAGGATTATAAAGACTTGATACAAGAACTGTTTCCATTGAATTTTGGACGCTATGCAGTGTGTGTCTTAGTGACTACCTTTCTTTGATTTCGTTTTCCAGGACATTCGTTGTGGAGTATTTTTGAGGACCAGTGTTTGCCTTGGATTATTTTGGAGGACCCGTGGTTGTTTTGGACTATTTTGATAAACCATCAAAAAGAACATGAGCATTCATGCTTTATCGGTACACGAAAGACAAATTATACTCAAAGTGTTGAGAGTGGTGATGCAAACAAGTAGGGTACCTCCGTGTGAAGAAGACATTCGTCACAGTTTATCTTGCCTTGACACGTTTGAAGAAGTGTGCCTTGTTAGTTGGATGCACCAACAACTTACCGGTTGGAAAGATGTACGTGACTGGAAAAGTGTTGGTTTCGATGCTTGGCTACAAGAAGTACCACAGTTTGCCAAAGATCTGGCCCGTCACCACTAAGTGTCCAAAAGTGAAATGGGAACCTAAGTCACACAAAAAAATGACCTTAGAAACCATCCTGTAAGAAGAAGAAGAACCTGACACAACAGAGAAAGATGACCAAACTGTTGTCCAAATTCAACAACCCCCTGAGGAACACAACCCCTCCTTACCGTCAGAGACATTTCATTCTTCTACCACCACCACAGAGACCAGAAGATTGCCAGTGCCTGGGCTTTCCATTCCTAGGACACCAGAATGTTGTACATTTAATTGTTTATACAGAACTTTCTATCTTTTAGTGGTAGCCTTAATCTTGTACCTGACCATTTTTTCGGTCTGAATTTTTGTCCTTCATGACTTGTAAAAAAAAAATGTTTGTTTGTTGTGTTGGTTTGTTTTTACAAAAAAAAAAAAAAATAAACGTGTATGAAACGTATAAAATGTCTTGGGTCTTTTGTCTTCTTCTCAAAAATCTTCCTACCTCAGTCATGGCAACATCTTCTTCTGCCTCGCCTACCTCTTCTACTTCCTCTGCTGTGGTCAAAGTGATTGACGTAAAGTTAGATCGTCAAAGTTGGGACGCTTTGTATCTCCGCCATCCCTTTAACATGTTGATTGCTGGACCCAGTGGTTCAGGCAAAACCGAATTTGTCAAACGTTTGATCGAACACATATCTCATTTGTTCGATCGTCCACCTCAACGCATCGTGTGGTGTTACAAAGAGTGGCAACCGTCTTACACGTTATTGAAAGAAAGTCAAGGAGAAGCCATTTCGTTTGTGGAAGGCATTCCTCGCGAAGACGATGGGATCGTGTCTGACGTGAGTCAAACACATCTTGTCATCTTTGACGACATGTTAGGAGAAGATGAAGAAGAAATTAAACTTTGGTTTACACGAAAAGGACACCATCGAAATGCTAGTATTGAATACATTACTCAAAATTTATTTCAACAAAGTAAAGCCCATCGTACCATCAGTCTCAACGCTCATTACGTGGTGTTGTTTAAAAGCCCCAGAGACAAATCTCAAGTACAAGTGTTAGCCAAACAGTTAGGCACTCTTTGGTTAAATTATGCGTACGACTATGCCACTCAAACACCTCACGAGTATTTACTCATCGACTTAAAACCTACCACTCCAGACTATTTGAGATTTCGTGCCCAATTGTTTCACCCTTGGTGTCAAGAAGGTGGTCCTGTCATTTACACGTCCCCTTCAGCCACACTCTGAAGAAAAAAAACTATAAAAACATCTACCGCGTCAATTCTGTCTCACAGTCTTCGAGATGACTTCCTTTCAATCTCATCCTCCGGCTAAATTGATTCGTGCCTTGTATGGCATCAGTCGTGAAAAAATGCACAAGTCCGTGCTCATTTGTTAGAAGCTAGTCTTAAAGAAGTGTTACGATGGTTTACTTTGACGGCACGTCAATTACTGCAAGGCATCATTCACATCCCTCATCAAACTCAACGTTTTTTACAAAAACATAAAGGGGCGTTGTCACAACTAGCTGATCCTAGAATCGATCCACGGACTAAAAAACAAATCATTTTAACCCCTGGAGGAAGCGGTTCTTTAGGAGGGGTCATGATTCGTTCCCTTTTGAAATGGGATCCTATGCCCAAGCCAAAAAACCCAAAACACCAAAAAAAAAGAAAAGTCCCAAAAAGAAAGCCCCCCCCCCCCAAAAAAAGAAAAGCTCTGCCAAGAAGAAAAAACACCCACCACTGGCACCCGCAAGAGAGGTACTGCTGCCAGGACGCAAACGTACACCCGCAAGACACCACCACCGCCACCACCAGCAGTGACGAGGTCTCCTCTTGCGTCCACATCTTCTTCACCTCCCTTCATGATGATGCCTGCCAAACCAGACTTAAGACAAGTGTTTCCTAATTTGATGCAAAAATGGAAACCTATTTCGAAAGTCACCACTTCAGGACCCTCGACTTCGGCTGATTTAGCCATGGCAGCAGCCGCCAACAAAGTACCGTCCCCTAAAACCAAAGTCCAAGAAAGAACCGGCGTGTTACAAAGTTTAGTGGATTTATCCAAAGAAGAATTGAGACGATTTAGTCCATTGAAAACACCCCAACGCGAGTGAGGCCTGTCATGAAGATGGTACGTCGTGCAGACAATCAGTGGAGACGTGTTCCAGTATAAAATAGAAGGGTGACCTGCCAGAGACTTCAGACTTACTCCTCACCTCTAAGATGGCTCCCAAACGTGCACACCACCACCACCACCAAAAAAAGAAGAAAAGTAAAAAAGGACGACTTCCACCTCGTCTGGGGAAACATTGGGACGTCTTGTCTGTCCTGACCAAATCCAATCCTCCCATGCGAAAACAACTCATTCAAACAGCCCCCAAAGAAATCATCGATACCGTGTGTGAATGTTGTTTGAACGTCTTGAAAGGAACGGTACCTTTGTCCAAGATACGGAAACAAAAATTAGGCAAACATCGGAACGTTCTTCGTCAAATGGTGAAAAAGAAAATACCTCTCCAACAAAAGAAAAAATGTGTTGGTGCAACGAGGAGGATTTCTACCTATGCTGTTAGGACCGTTGTTAAAAATAGCGGGTCCTTTGTTAGGAACGATTGCTGGACCCCTTTTAGGAGGTGTCATGCGATAACAAAAAAAAAAAGAAGATAAAAAGGACACCCTTCTCTGAAAAGACCATACCTTTTTGTACCTTTGGATGAAATGGAAGGACGAAAACTGACTTTAGTACCTTACAAACGATGGATGGAATTTCATCGTTGGAACGAACAACGGATACCTCATTTACCACCCAATCCTAATCTCAACGAGATGTCACAGTTACAACAAGAATTACAAGCCCTGACGGAACGAAGCGATTTGTCAGAAACAGAAAAATCGCAACGGTACGGTCAACTTTTACAACGTCTGCAACTCTTTCACCAAAAATCTGTCGACGAAACAGCTCCACCCACTCGGAGAGATTTCAAAACCCTGATGAAAAGCGAACCTAAAGTGACCACCACCACTAAAACAGACACCGCCACAGGGATGACCGTAAAAGAAGAAGAAGAAGAGTTACAAACTCCACCTCTTAAAAAAAAAAAATTAGCCACACCGGGTTGCATAAAAAAGATGATGTCTACCCCATTACCATCAAAAGTGAAAAAGGAAGAAGTGAAGACAGAAGTCAAAACAGAACCGATGACCCCTGTTCAAACAACATCCTCCTTTACACCAGTGGCTCGTCGGACACGTAAAGCATTGCAATCCAAAAAGATACCCCACGAAGAAAAGAGCATTGGTACTTGGTTGACTTATTGAGGAATCAAACCATGGAGAAACTTTTAGCTACCATTTATTACAATCCTGGCCATGCTGCTGGTTACGGAGGAGTTCAAAAATTATATCGAGCTGCCAAAAGTAAATTGAAAAGTGTACGTTTGCCAGAAGTACGACGATGGTTACAAGAACAATCGACGTACACGTTACACAAACCCATTCGACGAAAATTTTCTAGAAGTCCAACCCAAGTGGAAGGCATCGATCATCAATGGCAAGCCGATTTAGCCGACGTCTCTCATTTGGCAACCTACAATCGTGGTCACAAATATTTGTTTTGTGTCATCGACGTGATTTCCAAATTTGCTTGGGTCGTGCCTTTGACATCTAAAAGCAGTACCGAATTGGTACTTGCCTTAAAATTGGTCTTGAAACAAAGTGGTCGTCACCCTTTACGATGGCAAACTGACAAAGGCACCGAATTTCTAAACCAAGTTTTTCAAAAAGAATTGAAACAAAGACAGATTCATTTTTTTACTACCGAAAATCCTGAAACCAAAGCCAGTATCGCGGAACGTTTTCAAAGAACTTTGAAAGAACGCATGTTTACACATCAACATACTCTCAAGTACATCGACGTGTTACCTCGTTTGGTCAAAGCGTACAATCAATCGTACCATCGAAGCATCGGATGTGCCCCCGAAGAGGTCAGCCCTGAAAACGAAGTGACCGTGTTTGATAAATTGTTTGGTACACCCCAGAGGAGCAAACCACCACCACCTCAGAAAAAACCTTGCTGGAGTTGAAGACGGGAGATTGGGTTCGCATCGGAAAAAACAAACGTACTTTTGACAAAGGTTATTTAAACAACTGGACCACCGAATTGTTTCGTGTCACTACACCCGTGCGTGGACGCCATCCTCCCGTCTATAAATTGGAAGACATGCACGGTGAAGTGTTCAAAGGAACATTTTACTTGCCTGAGTTACAACGAGTGACCACAAAAGAAGACACCTTGTACGACATCGAAAGCATTCTCGAACAAAGAACACGCAAAGTAGGCAAACGTCGAGTAGACGAAGTCAAAGTACGTTGGAAAGGATATCCTCCTAGTTTTGATTCTTGGATTGCTGTTTCCCAAGTCGTTGACTATAAAAAGAAAAAGAAGAAGTAACCTAACATGCCATTCAACACAACCACGACTTCGACGACTCCTTCGCAAAGTTCTTCTCTTCAAGAATTACAAAAACAACCGCTCTGGGTGTTGTGCGGAGAACGTGTGCCTAAAAATCAAATCGTCTTTTTCTGCCAAATCTTTGTAGTGTATTGTGTCATCGGAGCAGCTATTGCCAATTTGAGTTTGCAACAAGGGGACAAACAATTGTGGACCATTTTACTCAGCAGTTGCATCGGTTATCTTTTACCCAGTCCCTCTTTGAAATTTACCACGACGACGGACAACAGTCACCACAAGAACAGCAGCAGGCAACACCACGGTAGTACGACCAACGCCAGTCCACCTTCTTCCAGTCACCACAGTAGTCCTCTTTTGGAACCCTTTGAACATCCTTTGAACTCGAGTGACTCCTCGGACGCCAAAACCACTTTGGACCTACTATGAATGACCAATTTTATTTAACTTTACCTAGTGACAGTTCCATGGATGTGTTTCCCAACAACAGCTTATGTTGTTTCACGGCCAAATTACCTCAATCCATCCAATTGGATCACGATGCTCATTGGGAAGTGGCTTTGGTAGAAATAATTCATCCTACGCAAATCATGAACATCGACGAAGGTCAAAACACTTTCATCGTGGAAATCTTGAACAAGGGAGTGCATGATGAGTTGGAGAAAATTCAACCTGGCCTTGAGCATTCCAGAAAGGTATTCACGAAGACCATTCCTCCCTTTGCGAGCTATACGATGAGAATTCCAAAGGGGTATTATTTTAGTGCTAAACATTTGGTGGACACCATTGACGCCATCTTCGTAGCTCAATTTGGCAAAGCCTTGGAAAAAAACCAAAAATGGGTACGAATCGCTTACCATGATGTGGCACGCCGTTTCATCTTGCAATTTTTCAAAGAGAAGGGAGAACTCATTGACGACAAAAAAGACAAAAACTTACCCGAGCAGGACAGAAAATTCATGACCATTGAATTTTCTCCTGGGTTGTATTCTATTTTGGGTGGAAATAAAAAGTATACTAATAAAAAAGTCGCAAGCAACGTAGAATTCGGAGATGGTTTTAAAACCCCTATCGAATTGAACGTTGGACTAAATTTAATGTTTGTGTACTCCGATGTGGTGGAGTACAACGTGGTGGGACACACAGCCGCTCCCTTACTGAGAGTCATTCCTTTCAAAGTGGATACTTCTGCTGGTGCGTACGAAGAAGGTGGAAACACGTTTCACGTTCACCGTGAATTTGTACATCCTCATTATCTTCCAGTCAGTAAATCGTATTTTGACAGTGTCAACATTAGTATAAAAGGAGATTTGGGACAAAGTGTGCCATTCATTTACAAAGGAAAAGTCACGGCGAAACTACATTTTCGAAAAAAGGTTCTCTAACGGATTGTAACATCCCAAAAAATGTATCCAGTGTACCGAGGAGTGGCTCGACAACGAGGACATGGTTTAGGAGATATGTTAAAATCGGCATTTCGGACGGTAGCCCCTATTTTGAAACCGATGGTGACTCGAGGATTCCATGCCTTAAAAGATGCCGCTTTGACACAAGGAAAAGAATTTTTGCAAAATGTCCTCATCGACAAACAAAATCCTAAAGAAGCCTTTATGAGAGCAGGCAAAAATGTCTTGATGAACACTGGCAAAGATCTTTTAGGTCTCCGAGAGAGTCCTATAAATTCACTTCACGCTTCTGGCCCTGGCATTACTTCTTCCTCCACTTCACAGCAAGAACAAGGTAGAAAGAGACGACGTCGAAATCCCTTCAGAGTTCATAAAAAAACACACGGTGGTTCAAAAAAGAATAAGAAAAGAAGAAGAACCGTCAGAGAATTAGACGTGTTTGATTATTAACTGTGAAAAAAAAAATGATGCACCGAGATTCTTGCGAATGTACCAAGTCAGAACTGGATATGTTTACCATGCCTCCCACCATGATGACGATGCAAGAATCCCAATGGGTGGAATTTCATCCTGTATCGTCTTTGACGCCTTCAGCTCCTATCGAATTTGAAATCAAAGAACAAACCGAAGATTACATCGATCTGAATAACAGTTACTTGTACCTGAAACTTCAAGTGAAGAAAACGGCGGACAACACCCTTCCTGGGGACGCTGCCAGAGTGGAACCCGTCAATAATTTCATGCATTCCTTGTTCAGCGGAGTAGATTTGTGCTTGAATAACAAACTGGTCAGCAGCAGTTTGGATACTTACCCTTACCGTGCTTATTTGGAAAATCTCTTGACATACGGAAAAGAAGCCAAGAACACTCATCTGGGTGTTTCGGTGGTCTGGAAACCTGACACCTCGGAAAAGTTCAACATCACAGACCTGACAGTAGCGGCAAAGTCTACTGAGGATGGCAATAATGGTACTAAAGGTATAATTCCAGCAGTCCTACACAATGTGGGATTTAACGACCGTCGAAAGAAAATCAGACGAAGTTTAGAACTGATGGATCGTTTGCATTTGGATATGTGGTTGCAAGACAAGTATTTGTTGAACGGAGTAGATGTACGCCTGAGACTGAATCGCAGTAGTGCCGCTTTCCATTTGATGGCCGAAAACAACGAGTGGAAAACCATCATCCAAGAAGCCAAACTTTACGTGCGACGTGTGGAAGTCTTACCAAAAGTAGCCAACGACATCAGTCAAACGTTGAGCAGAACCACTGCCAAGTAGCCTGTGCGACGAGTGGAAGTGAAAACCTTTACCATTGCCGCTGGACTCCGATCCAAAGTCGAAGATCACGTCTTCCAAGGACAGCTCCCCAAACGTTTGCTGATTGGAATCGTCAGTAATGCAGCCCTCAACGGTGTCCACGATCAGAATCCGTTCGAGTTTAAACACTACAACGTCTCCAAGATAGAAGTCAGTCGAGATGGCAAAACGTTGTGTACCAGACCTTTTGAACCTAACTTTGACCAGAAAAATTACTTGCGATCTTACTTGAGCCTGTTTGAAGCCACAGGACAGTTAGGTACCAACACCAGCCCCGGCATTTCGTACGACGATTATGCAGGAGGGTATGCGTTGTGGGGATTTGATTTCACTCAGGACCAAGGCAGCGACGAAGAACATTTCCACCCTATAAAATCAGGCCCACTTCGTGTGGAACTTCAGTTTGCAGATCCTCTACCTCACACGGTGAACTTCGTCTTGTATGCAGAATTTGATAACATTCTAGAAATCAACAGTTTGAGAGAAGTGATTCTAGACTATTAGAAGGAAAAAAGATGCAACACGTAGAAGAAGAACCTATGGAGATAGATGAGGGATTTTGTGAAGTTCAACAGTCATAAACTACCACGGATGATGATGATGACGAAGTGATTCATTCAGAACCTAAAAAAGAAGAAGAAAACAATCCTGTTCCAAAGTTTACTGGATTTATGGCCTGTCGATGGCCTGAACAAGAAAAACATTTAGTCTCCTGTTATGCTAAGGAATTGACTGAAAGAATTAACAGCTTGACCCGAGAACATTGTCATGGATGTCAAATCGATCATCCCAGTCAGAAACAACACGATCAATGTTTGATGATGACAGGCGAAGAAAAATTGGACGAATATTTGGAAGAGGCTTGGTCTCAGATCTCGGAAGAAAAGGTGTTGAGACAATGGTATAAAGACTTGCAGGATTCTTCTTCACCTTCACTCACTCCTCTGGAGATCAAACGCATCGTAGGAATCATTGAACAGAGTACAGAAACTATCCGCCGTGAATATTCGTGGAATTACTTGACAGAAATATTCAAGCATAAAGTCAAGTGTGAATTGATGACTCATTATTTACTGTGAAGAAGAAAAAATGGATACCAGGGAACTTCATTACCTGTTGACTCGCAGTTCCTACACTTCTTCTTGGAATCCTGTGGTTTGTGCTAAAGATGAACTACCTCATCGCAAACCTAAAGGCTTTCATGCCTATGCCATCAATACCGACGACATTCATCTACCAGGAACCCATTGGGTAGCTGTGTACTTTCCCAACGATCACAATGGTGGTGGTGTGGAATTTTTTGATTCTTATGTATTACCTCCTTTGGAAAACGACATCATCAACTTTATGAGAAGAAATGCCGTCTCTACTCGATTCAATAATGTTCGATTACAAGGATCGGATTCCAAGGTGTGTGGACAATATTGTGTACATTTTCTTCATCAACGCAGTCTCGGATATTCCTTAGAACATTTAGTGACTTTTTTTGATAGAGACTATGCTCGAAACGATGCTAAAGTAGAACTATGGTTTTGTGAACGTTATGGTTATCTCTTGTCTTTAGCTCAGAAACGTAGTGTGCATCAGAATGATGTAGATGTAGAAAAGTGGAAGTTTAGTTTACCTTCCCAACGTTGTCAACCCTGTAAATACGTTCCTGTTTAATATCTTGTTGATTCTTAGTTTTGAAATTGTTATGTTAGAGAAGCTTCTTCTTGTTCATTAAAAAATGTTGATTGTTGGAAAAAAAAATATGGTGTTGTGTGGTTTTTTTATTGAATTTGAAAAAAAAATCATTATGTTCTGTCTCTTTCTATCGATCTGAAGTCACCCCCTCTATCCATTTTTCTCACTCTCGATCTGAACCCTATTTTTAGGTCCGCGCAATGGATGGTGTGGTGTATGTGTTTTGATTAAAAATAAAAACTTTTTAAAAAAATGGATGGTGTGGTGTTTGTGTTTGATTAAAAAATTTTAAAAAGTATTTTCTTTTAGGTCCGCGCCCTGGGTCTGTGTTATTTTTTTTTTTTTTTTTTTTGGTAATGGAGTGTCAAATCCGCGAAGCCTAGAATGACGTCATAGGAATGACGTCAGACGCGGGTAGTGTGAGTGATTTTTTTTTTTAAAGGTGAAAGGGATGTTTTCCTTCACGTCCGCGCTTCTAGTATATTAAAACAACGCCTTCCCAAGTTAAAACTACTCGTTCACTTGTCAAGATGAACACCGTAGAAATAATCAAACAGATCCGAATGCATCTAGAGGTGGCGTGGCACCTCCTAGGGGTAGTAGAAAAGAGGGAGGAAGAAGAAAGGGAAAAGAAGGAGACTATCCAACCTCACCTGATGATGGAAGAAAAAGAAAATTGGGATCCTGAAGCGACTCATCCTCCGTCGACCTTCACAGCTCCATGTCATGTGAGTCGTAAAACATGGAGAGGGAGCTGTCCTGCGTGTCGGGCCAAGCCAGGGAGGTGCCCACACCTCTAGATGAACTCTAAAAAACAACGGTCCTTTTCAGGGCCACCCATTACTCAAGAAAAGATTCATTTTCCATTCTTGCCTACCCTGTTCAAATTCCCGTACGACCCCGTAGTGCCACCCCAAAATGTTAAAATTCTCGTAAGACCCCATAGTGTCCCCGCCATGTTAATTTCTCGTATGACCCCATAGTGTCCCCGCTATGTTAAATTCCCCTTGTCCCTATAAAGTCCCCAATGTTAATTTCTCGTAAGACCCCAGAGTGTCCCCGCCATGTTAATTTCTCGTATGACCCCAAGTGCCCCACGCCTGTTCCTCTTTCTCGTATGACCCCAACTACCCTCTCCATGTTCAATTCCCCTTATCCCTCAAGTGTCATCTCCATGTTAAATTCCCCTTGTCCCTATAAACTTTTTACCCTTTTTAACATAGGAGACCCCCTTGTCCCCCAGTACCCACCCCATACTACTGGAGTGGCTTCTTATTTTTATTCTTCACTCCACTTTGTCCCTTCTTTCTACTCCTCATTCCCTTTCTCCTCTTCCTTCCCTTTTTCTTTTCCTCCACTTTTCTTTTGCGTTCTGTACCGTTTGAAGACCATATGTCCTTGTTTGTGACACAAATACATTCGTCTTTGCTCTTGTCTCGAGACCATGTTTCACGGTTCATGTGAAAAGGGGTTCCTTTTCTTTGACGTTGTGGAATTCTTGACCCCAAATTCCTTTTGTCTTGACATAAGAAACAAGTACATTTGTCACGGGAATAGGCTTGAGTCTGCCCATCGCTGGTCTTGTGACTTACCTTAGATCTCTCTCTCTCTCTTTCTCGATATATATATATATATATATATATATATATATATATATATATATATATATATCGATAGAGAGAGAGAGAGAAGGTACCATATTTAAAATAAACTCTAACGACTGTCACCATGAACGAGGCAGAAGTAAACCCATGGCAGCCACAATCGCCTTCTGTGTCAACGTTATAAGAGTAGTTTTAGCACAAGTGCAAGGAATTTTATGTTAAAACCGAATTTGTCAAGTATTTGATTGAACCCAAATTTTCCGAATGTTCTTATGGTTTTACGATAGAATTGTAATCGCTTTACTTGTTAGTGACAGAAAATCAAGGATAAACCATTGTGTTTGTTGAATGCATTCCTCGCTAAGACGATGGGTTCTTGTCTGACTATGGCATGTTGGGGCAAGACGAAGAAGAAACTAATCTTTGGTTTACACGAAAAAGGCCTCACCGCCACGCTAATATTCTTTACTTTAAATTTTTTCCCAACAATGCAAAGCGCATCGCACCATCGTTCTCAATGCCCATTATATTACTTTGTCAAGTCCAAGTTTTGACTAAATTATTGTAATCCCCATAGTTCAATTATGCCTTTGACGATGCCATACGTTTGTCACGCACTTATTTGCTAATCGATTTGAAACATACGTTACCGGATTATTTTAGATTTTGTATCAATTTGTTTCACGATTTTAGTCACAAAAGGGGTCCGATGATTTACACATCATCGAACATCATCCGTCTGAAAACAAATGTAAAAGCCCTAAGCTTGTTGTTCAACATTGACTGGCCTCAAAATCTCATCGTCCTGTCAAATTGATTCACGCACTGAAAGCCATCAGTCGCAAAAAAGATGCACAAGTGAGTTCTCGTTTGTTGGAAGCGCGTCTCAAAGAAGTAGTTACGTTAGTTTACATTGACAGCACGTCAGTTGTTCCAAGGAATCATTTACATCCGTCATCAAACACAAGATGTTTTGCAAAACACAAAGTAGCATTGAGAAAACTTGCAGATTCAAGATTCGATGACCAGACAAGAAGATAATTATACTGAAACCCGGTGGAAGTTGATTTCTGAGTGGAATGATCATTCGTTCATTTCTACGATAAGACTTTGATGCAGCAGCAGCCACAACAAAAAATAAAAAATGATAATAAAAAACACGAACACACAAAGAGGAAGAGAAAGAAGAAGGCTGCCACTAGACCACACCAAACATCATCTTACAAGAAAACAAAGAACCGAAAAACAAAGAAGATGCGATTAAGGAAGAAGAAGACCACGACGCCCCCCCCCCCCTCCCGAAAAAAGAAAAAAGAAAGAAAAAAGAAAAAGAGAAGTTCTGTTGCTAGAATGCGCACGTACCTACGGAAACGTCGACCTTCATTATTCACGACGACAGATGTATAACCCTCAACTGCATCCGCGACAGCAATATCCTCACATCCGTTGTTAATGATAAACCTGCTGTAAGATAAGTTTGTTCCAATTGTTAAAGAATCCACCCAAATGGACACCCGTTCCTAAAGCTGTGGATGGTGTTGAGACCACACTGACAGCGGTGGCACTAGTGGGAATTCAATTATTGTCTGCAATCATTGTTGCCCCCATTGCGATTACCCTTGATTTGGAGCTGGAAATTTATTAGCCGGCGACTATTCATGAATAACACAATGCACCATGAGCTGTGTGTTATCTGTCGGACCGGAGAAACGACAAAACCGTTAGAACGACAGCTTGCTAATTCCTCAAGACCTATTTCCAGCGCACCTCCAACATACGATGTGGTTTTTCAATAACCCATCGACACTGTTGTGACATCAGGCCATATAAATAGGCATTTGTTATTTTACTAATATTACTTCATATACCTCTCTGTAGACACGCTTGTTAGCATGCGCAGTGCTCAACGACCCAGAGCTCACAATATTTCAAATGGTTGTACATATATATGCACTTAAAATATTGCTGACTAACGCCTAAACGACACTTCCGTGACAGTCAGTATTTAAGCAAACTGTGACTGATAGTGTATCACTAAATGTTGTGACACTTTTGTGTTTGCGTGGAAAAAAAGCATTTCTGTCAGGACTAAACGGCGTAAGGTAAGAGTTGTCGCGTTCCATTTTAAAATGGATTATTGTAAAAAAGAAAACGCAATGGATCTGCTGCAGTGGATGGATGTTCATGACGAGCATGACAAAAAAGCATATATAACTCTAAGAGTTAAGGGCTTTACAGATGAGCCAAGACCAAACAAAGGGCAATTTGTTAATAAAAATTAATATGCGCGTGATCAGGGCAACCCGGTACTAAATCGGGGAGGGCGGTGGGGCGGCCTTTCCTGATCGCCTGAGATAGACACTTTTTTTGGGTATACCTTAATTTTGCTTTCCAGTTGGGAGCAGCGCTGGGGACCGTTTTAAAAATGAAGCTTGTACGTATTTTGGTTGCTTATGGGGGGTCGGCAATCACGGTGGGAGGCATCCCGCTGCTTCTGACGAGTCCCATCAATCCATCACCAATTCTAACTCTTGTTGTAAGTAAGCCATCTCGATGGCATTATGACTAAGTGGCAAATGGGATATATTCGCTGCTCGTTCCAAATTGTGTAAGGGGTCAAAGTTAGTCTTCATCCTTCAAAAGAGTCTAGAGGTGCAGTGTTTATGTCTTTGGAGAAGTGCAGATAACCTGTTCAAGAGCCACTGTCCAACTAGATGATTGGTCAATACAACATTCATTGTTTGCACTCGTGCGAGAATAGTACCACCACAAGTCATTATATTTGAATAGTGACGCGAACATATAGCGTTGGTGCTGTTTGAAACGACCTTGATAGTTGGAGAGTAAAAATGCGAGAACTGTTAATTAACCAAGAAGTGTTTGTGAATGAGAACGCTTCGTTTCAGGCAAGACTTATCGGCACAACCGATAAGTATGCACTTCCTGATACTACGTCTGAGGATATAAAGAACGAGTGGTATTGAAACCCCATGAAGTTTTGGCAAAATCAGCTAAACTTTGCAATCAGGTGCGCTACCACAGGCTGCGGCGTCAGTGTTAGTGATCAAATATGGTCCGACCTGCCAAACACGATGAGCAGCTTCTTACCAATTTCATATTTACTTTCAGGTTATATACCATTTTCTATAGTAAACTCGGCATAGACAGGCCTTTCTTTTATGCCATTAAAGAAGGCGTCAACCTTTTTACTGCGAATTTCGTTTTTAACTTCTATTAGATCAAATTCACTACGGTTATTCAAGCGGTATTTCATTTCATTTATTTCTTAGCCTTCTTCAGCCATGTTTTAAAACTTTTAGACCAAAACCGGCAGCTTATCGTCAGATTTCCAAACATCACCAGCAATGATGTTATTGTACCCGGAAGCGCTTGGTTGGAATCTACAATTGCTTTGAGAGGCGGCACACCAGCGTCAGAAGCCAATCGTACAATTGTAAAGAACCTCGGCCATGCCATCGTCAAAAAGATCAGTGCGAAGCTTGAAGGAAACGAATTGGCCTGTATTGAAAATGCTGATGTCTGTGGCGTCTACAAGGGTCTCTAGCTTACGGAAAAAGAGCGGACTAATTCTGTATATCAGGGTATGCAAAACGCCCGATGCGTCTATTGCTGCCGCGTTTGGGAACCGCTTATTTGTGCCGCTCGTTTTCGAGCTGCTAAATGATCACATGCCATACTACCAGACGAGCCTTTCAGACCACCTCACCTTCGAGCTGACGTTTAACGACCAGGGTAATCCAGCGCACTAACAGGTGGACGAGTTTCGCCATCAGCGGTATCTAAAGTACGACGTTGTGACCCACGCAGAATTCGCACGTATGATCAGGCAGCATTATACTGGAAAAGTGGCTATCTTGTTAACCCGAGTGGGGCGCCATCACAGGATGGTTGTGACTGACAACAACGATTTATGGAACATCTACATGAACACGCATGCAAAAAGAATGAGGCAATAGTTTTACTATTCCGGGATGTGGCAAAGTGTGCTGAGTTTGACCGTGATACTATTTTAGTTTTACAACTCCCTTAATAACAAGGAGTCGGTGACGATAGAGGACATCCCAAACCAGATATAGGCCTGCTAAAGTGACGGCCAAACTAGGCAGGGAAAACTGGGTGGCTGTCGGGAGCAAAGGCGCAAGAACGTAGCTGTGCAAATCCCGTGAGGTCTTGAGTGAGTGGTCGATTAATAGTCACCCGTGTTATCCCGTTGCACGGGTGACCAAGTCGTTCAAAGAATGGGGTACGCTGCCCCATGCCCAATAATCTGCTGGGGTAGCAGGCTGTTATATCAAGACTCACAATCTCAGGCACCTTGCAGCCATCGTGGCTGTTCAGAGACCACTGTGTCCAAATTCGACGCACGACCGCTGGATGTCCTCCAACATAGCCGCTGGGTATTGGCTTCCAGCCGTTTCGCTCTCGGATAACACTATCTGCGGCGGAGACCTCTCTAAAAGCTTTGATGGCTAACTCCTTGGGGTTGTCTGTCTGCTTGCTGCAGACCGCGATAATACGCATATGCTCCTCCCCGGTTCTAATGCACCTACCGTCGACCAGTACCAACTGCTCCATAAGCTTGGGATCCTGTTTTTTGTCGTTTCCTCCGCCGAGAACCCAAACTACTTTTGGCTTGCCTTCCATAATCCGCTAAATGTTGTTTCAGACGTCGCGCTCGTAGTACTCAGCACGTCTCTGGGAAGTGGAGGTCTTGGGGCCAGGCCTGGACATTGTAGACACTGAGATGGTCTATCTGCCTCCATCAAGCGATAATTGCTACTTTCAAGGTCATTGCACGTTTGAGAATTTGTTTTCCAGATCGGCCACGTCGTTGATGGTTGCACCTGTCTCGTGGACTCGCTTTTTCCATTCCGTAATTTGTTTGCGGCGGGACCCTGTAAGACATTGGCTTTTAGGACGTTTTCAATATATTCTTCCGCAGGCTGTGCAACGCAGCTCAGGTCGCCGTCCCTCAAATGGGTCGGGCTCTCGAATGGGGTAAAGGCCGTACACTAATGCCGTCTCCGAGTAACTATTGTCATAGTAAGGATTATCAATACCAGTAAGAAGTCCAGGTTTCGTATCACGCGAAATCTCAAGCACATTTTTCGCATTTGCCGTGTTCTATTTTCGCCGGGTCATGATTGTCTACTACTGTTCACTCATCCTCAATATCCTGTACGATAAACTTGATGCAAATTACAAAGTCTTCGCCTGTCAGAAGGGACACAAGAAGGAGTCAGCGCGTGTGTCGGTCATTTGGCTATTCAAAATTAGGATATCGTCTCTTACATGGTACCCAGGAATAATGTCAAGATCACCAAGTCCGAGTGGGTTGTCCTTTTCAATGAAAAACGTTCAAGGACGTGAGCAGTGCTATCGACTTCAAAATCTTCATTGGTGTCATGTAGACGACGATACCAATCAAAGTCTAGTTATTTGGGAAGAGGCGCAGGGTGAGACGATACCTTGTCATGGTTGCTTTCCCGTTTGGAGCTCCGGAAGACCTCAGTATAAAAGGAGATCTCGGACATTTTGTATTCGCAATGGCAAATTAACAATGAAACAACAATTTCGCAAACGATTCTCAAGTGCTTTGTAACTTATGCATCCCGTGTACTGAAGAGTAGCTCAAGAACGAGGACACGGTTTTGCGGAGAATGCTCAAATCCAATCTTTTGTACAGACGTGCCAGTTCACCAACGACTGCATACTTTGAAACGTCATATTCTGACACATGCGAAACAACTGATCCACATCGTGTTTGTTGATCGATAAAATGTGCAGGGAAAACGTATTGATCCACATAGGAAAAACAACCCTCTTTAGATCCCGAGGCATACCAATAAATCTCATACAACAATCCTCAAAGCAGCTATTCCACATCCAGTTAGCAGTAAGAAGGAGGCAAGAAAAGGCAGAAAAAGACGAAGACAATACCAATACAACATAAATAAAGAGACGTAACACCTTCAGAGACTTGAACATTTTTTATTACTAAAAATCATTCAAAAAGCAAAGATGGTGATGCATTTATTTTTGTGAATGTTTCATGACGTAACTCGATCTGTTTGAAATGCCACCCACGATCATGGCAAGGCAATACTCCCAGTGGATATAATTCCATCCAGTGTCGTCCATTATGACTACAGCTCCCACAGAGTTTGAAATCACAAGTTGAAACCGAGGACTACATCGATTTGAATAACAGTTACCTTTTTCTCACAGTGAAAGTGGTCAAATACGACAAAGTAAATGCAGACCAAATTGCTAGGATGGCTACCGTCAACAATTTAATGCAATCTTAGTTTGGTAAAATGGATTTTTATTTAAACCACAAAACCAGCCATCAGCAGCATGGATACTTAAGCGTATGGAACCCACCTAGATAATCTACTCTCTTTAGGAACAGAAACCATGAACACACATCTCGATGCCTGTGTTGTGTGGAAACATGTTCAGAAAATTCAACAATTTCTGACGCTGACCCAAACCACAATAAAAGATTTAACGACCTACAAAAGAAAATCAAACAAGATCGTATTTTAGAAACGATCGATCTTTTACTCTTCGATCGGTGGCTGAAAGACGTGTGTGTTGAATGGAGTGGATGTACTTTTAAGTCTGAGTACACGATCTTCCATCTGATGGTTAACGATTTCAAAACCATAGCAATAGAAGTATGACTGTATGTGAGACGTGTATACGTTCTACCTAGAATCGGAAACGAATCAGCCATTCTTCGTCCAGGAACATAGCCATGTTAAAACATTAGGCATTGCTGCTGGACTCCTATCCAAGATCGAAGATCATATATTCCATGGTTAGTTGCCTAAATGTATTTTCATTGGGACAGCAAACAATGCAGGCCCCAATCGATTGCTCAAAACCCTTGTCAGTTTCATCACTACAACGTCTCCAAGATAGCAGTCAGTCTAGATGTACAAACGTCGTGAACCAGATCCTTTGAACCTAACTTTGCTATCAATAATTACTTGGGATACTACTGAGTTTGTTTGAATCCATGTGCCAGTTGAGTACCAACAACACACTATATATCCTACGACGACTATGCTGGAGGTTATTGTTCCTAGGGATTCACTTTCACACCAGACCAAGACAGTAAATAGAGACATTTCCAGCCTTTATAATCTGGACCACGACGTGTTGAAATTCATTTTGCTCAAGCCATCGACAACACGGTGAAAATAATCTTCATAGAAAAATTGTACAATATCATATATATCGATAGTCTGAGAGAAGTGATTCTGGACTGCTAAAATAAGTAAATAGTGAAAAACTAATGAAAACAGAGGACGAAAAATAGCAGTCACAGCATCCACAGCCATAAACTTTGAGCGTGATAGAAGAAGAAGGAAGAAAGGAAGGGGAAGAAACAGTATTGATACGCTGTTGGGAACATGAGAATGCCTTAGTGAAATCTTTTGTTCAACATGTGCTCAAAAGAATCAGTATCCTGACTGTAAAGATAGTCACAAATGTCAGGTTGATCAGTCAAGGAAAACACGACAAGTGTTTGATGATAATCCAAGACCAAAAGTTGAAGGATTATTGGGAAGTAGCTTGGACTTATCTCCAAGAAAAGAAAATATTGAATGAGTGGTATAACGAACTGGTAGAACATTCTAAACTAAGACACAAACGAAACGCATCGAAGCCCTCTTGCAGAAGAACAACAAAAATTCCACGACTTAGTTCACAGAGCCATTTGAAATAAACACATAGTGCGTACACATCCCCATGGAATCACGTGGCCTGCGCTAAAGATGAACTTCCTCGTCGAAAACATGAATATATTCAAACCTACGTGATCAGCACAGACGCCAATGAGCGACCATGAACCCACCGAGTTGCTGTTAACTTTACAAACGATTTTAGAGTAGAATATTTTGATTCTCGTGGATTACCAACGATGAAAGGCCATATCATTGATTTTATGAGAAGAAATGCTGCTTCTACACATTTGAATAGCATGAAATTACTAATCCGATTCAGTCGTGTCTGGACAATAATGTGCGTATTCTTCATCAATAAAGCTTTTGATTCCCTTTACAAGATTTATGGACTTGCTTTCGACTCCATTTCCCTAGAAACGATGAAAAGGTGGAATTGTTGTTTAGTGATCATTATGTCTATCCCTTTGCCTTAGTTGACGACGTAGTTTAAACCTACGGCAAGACGAAACGGTTAGGGAACTTAGGAATCCACATGTTGTTTAATTCGTTACGCCCTAAATATCTTGGACTCGGCTGCACCTACTCATGAAAACTGGTATATGGATGAGTCTCTTAGGAAAAGTAGCTCGACCATACCAAGGAGGTCACGGTGGTCCAAATTTCTTGCTTAAGTGACTTTTGTATTTTTATTCATACGTTAGTTACGACCTCACTAGCTTGCCTATTTTTAACGTAAACTCATTAAACTTGGTATGTAGGTGTATCTCACCAAGAGTTGCTCAATCGTACAAAAACTACATCACCGTGACCTAATTCTCATGCTTGAGTGACCCTCAATATCATGGACACTATTTTGCCTACACTCATGATAACTGGTAACTGAATGCATCTCAGGGAGAGTAACCAAGCGATAACATATCTCGGTTACTGTGGCCTAATTTCCACGCTTGAGTGATATAAATATATATATATATATATATATATATATATATATATATATATATATATATATATATATATATATATTTCAGCTGTTTGTTCGTAAACCCTCAATATTAAAGATTTTATTTCGCCAACACTCGCATAAACTGGTATGTGGATGCTTCTTAGAAAGAGACAAGTGTAAGTTACCGATAACTAACCTAGGCCACTGTGACCTAACTCACATGATTGAGCTACGTATTTTCAGCTATTGATTTGTTACACCATCAATAGCCTACAACCTATTTCCCGTACGCTCAGAGAAATTAGTATGTAGATGCATCTTTAGGAAAATAACTAAACCATACCAAAAGTATATCACTAATCCAATTTTCACGCTTGAGCGACTTTTGTATTTAAAGCTATTCACTTGGTACGTCCTTAATATCTTGGGCCCTATTTCTGATGTGTGACTGCACCTTAATGTGTGTAACATATCAAAACTGGGTCACTGTAACGTAATTTTCACACTTCAGAGACTTTTATATTTTCAGCCATTTGTTTGTTACGGCCATACAATCTTATTTCATCGACACTCCTGAAAATTACTAAGGGAATGAATCTCAAGGTGAATAAGCAAAGCTTGACCAGTGTGACCTTTTTTCATGCTTGGGATATTTTTATTTTCAGCCAAGGACTCCAAATAGGGAACTTTAACTCTTTAATTCCAGGCCTGATTAGAGCAATTATTAACATCTGCATTAGATCTGATATCAGTACTCACAATTTTATGGTTTAAATATCATTATTAAAAAGTCACAAGTAGTTTGTTTGAGTGGACTAATGAACAGTAACACTAAGTTATGTAACAATCATAATTTAACGGGGGTGGGGTGGGTAGGTGGGAAGATACACTGAATTCAAGATATTAGGAATCAAATTTTCAACAAATTTAAAAAAAAATGATTTCTCTTAATTATGACTCCAAATTTAGTGATATAAAAGATTTACGGACTCAGTGGTCAGAAATATCATTCTGTCCATTTGGTAAAATTATTGTAATCAAACCCTTAGTCTTGTTTAACTTTGTCAAAATTTAACCACATTATTGTTACACTACTCAACCCGTCAAAGAGGTGTATAGAAATCAGTTCAATACACTTTACACAATTTTCTTTGGAACGGATCAAGGCATAAAATAAAAAGATGTGTCATTACACAAGTCTATGAAGAAGAAAATATAAAAATGGTCAATTTACATTATTTTATAAATTAATTGCAATTTACATTGGTAGGCAGATATTTATCGCCTGATACAAAATGGAAGAACCTGTTAAATCTGACAGCACCGGAAATTTTAAAATATTATTATGTTCGGTAATAAGCATGCTAAATGTCTTGTGCCAATAATAAACGCTTTTTAGGGTGATGTCATGGAAGCTTTTATAGAGCTGTACACAAAATGTTTAATATTTCTAATGAAAATGATTTGCTACACTGTTCAATATGGCTGAACTCGAATATAAAGTTAGCAAACAAAAGTGTTCTGTACAAGAAATGGTTAGGGGAACGTGCCGGGGGTGGTGGTGGTGTTGGTGGTGGGAGGGGGGGGGATGGTCGGATTTTTGATAGTATTTTAAATTATATTAAGAATTATACTATGAGGATGAACATTAGAATTCCAATTTACAAAAACTTATTGTATACCCAGTTGTACATTAGAATTCCAATTTACAAAAACTTATTGTATACCCAGTTGTACATTAGAATTCCAATTTACAAAAACTTATTGTATACCCAGTTGTACATTAGAATTCCAATTTACAAAAACTTATTGTATACCCAGTTGTACATTAGAATTCCAATTTACAAAAACTTAGTGTATACCCAGTTGTACATTAGAATTCCAATTTACAAAAACTTATTGTATACCCAGTTGTACATTAGAATTCCAATTTACAAAAACTTATTTGTATACCCAGTTGTAGATTAGAATTCAAATTTACAAAAACTTATTGTATACCCAGTTGTACATTAGAATTCCAATTTACAAAAACTTATTTGTATACCCAGTTGTACATTAGAATTCCAATTTACAAAAACTTATTGTATACCCAGTTGTACATTAGAATTCCAATTTACAAAAACTTATTTGTATACCCAGTTGTACATTAGAATTCCAATTTACAAAAACTTATTGTATACCCAGTTGTACATTAGAATTCAAATTTACAAAAACTTATTGTATACCCAGTTGTACATTGGAATTCAAATTTACAAAAATTTATTGGATACCCAGTTGTACATAAGAATTCAAATTTACAAAAACTTATTGTATACCCAGTTGTACATTAGAATTCAAATTTACAAAAACTTATTGTATACCCAATTGTACATTAGAATTCCAATTTACAAAAATTTATTGTATACCCAGTTGAACAGGATTAGTTACAAGATAAACAAGAACGTAAAACAATTTTTTTTAATAATTATTGTTTTGTGACATATAACCTTCCTGTAGAATTAGGCGGGAGATAGAATTTGGCACTGTAGAGGATTTGAATTGGAAACGGTTTTACACTCTTCCAGTTCAGACGACGATGGTGTTTGTAAAAGAATGCACTGAATACAAATTGTATCGAGTTCATATTAGACATACAGAAAACAAATACTATATATTTGTTTCAATTCTTCAGGCTAAAGGTTGGTTATATGGTTGTAATTGTACTTTTAACACATTATTGGCTATATCATGCAGAGGGCATAGGAGCTAGTACCTTTCTAAAGGACGGGCTGAGACATTCGACCTTGGCTAGGCTTGGCGGGTTTTGAACCCACGACGCCTGCATTAAGAGTACCAAGTCCTACCGAAACAGGTACCATGGCTCCCTCTTCAGGGTAAGGTTTATATTCCCTTTGTGATCATTGCATCGTGTATTTTTGTCATATTATTTCAAATCAGCACAGCAGAAACTATGCATTGTAATTAATTATATCTTATAGGAGTATCTATAATGCATTTATTGTAATTACAAATAGGTAAAAAATCTATATACCAAAATGCAACTATAAAAAATGTAATATTCATTTAATTTACAAACTTCATCAAAAATTGACCAAGTCTAAAACATTTCATAAATATTTTGAAACAATCCTTGAAATATACGGGAGGGAGAGCACATGAACAGATGTCTTCACACCATAGTGGTCCTGTAATCGAACCATAGTGATCACTGATCTTACAACTACATGTATTAAGAGTCAAGTCAAAATAGACAATGAAGAAATATTGGATAATACTAACAGACCTTTTGCAATATACGATCTTGTAAAAACAAACAAATTACGAATTTATTTTGTTGTCATGGAGATGAAATTACACATCCTTGTAGTAAGAGGGAGCAATAATAATTAGGTGTACAAAGTCAAGGTTGTTCATTTTAAACTGATTTCAAGCATATTCCAAACGAAAGCAATTTGAATGAGAAGATAAGAAACAAAGGATTTAAGAAAAGAAATTAAAACAAGCGAGAGGAAAAAATGGTGCTGCAAAATAATCGTTGAGAACTTACCAAATATATGGACTTTTTGAAAAATCCCCCCCCCCCCAAAAAAAAACAGTAGCAGATTATGTGAGGAAAGGGAGTTCTGTCTCATTTTTTCGCTTTAACATATCTGTAGTAATTTTGACAGTTCCACATTTTGTCGAAAGATATTTTATTAAAAAGAAAATTAGATTCAAAAGTGATATTTGTCAAGCTTTTCATCAATTCGATAATCTTTGACAGCAACTTTAGTCCAAGTAGCAATTAGAGAATTAACTTACAGAAGAGAATTGATGGCTCTGTTTTCACTAGTAAATATACTATTATTCTCATTGCTTTTAAATTCAGACTATACAATTATTTTAATTGTAAGATAAAGTGGCTAACATCTACAAGTGTTTGTTAAAATAGGATATCGAATATGAAAATGTATCGTGGTCAAATTGATCGTGTACTCTGATAACCCAGTATGGTGAAATCTATGATCGCACTTGTTCTTGGCACATGTTACATTAATTCTTTCAACTCAAATTTTGATCCCAGATAATATATCTTACTAATTCTTACTCTCTGAATTACCTGAAATTAATTTACGTCACCGAACAACATTTCATTATTGTACTAGACAAAATTGATTCTTTGATAGTAAATGGTAGGATTTGTTCTTTTCAAAAGATTTTACTGGAAATGATTGCCTTATATCAAGTACTTTTCGGACTATGCAGGAGGCCTGTGTGGTACGGTATTAATGTGATGAATGAAAGATAGCAACCAATGTAAAAATAGAACTGTTGCATTTAATACTCTTTCAAAGAAAACAAAAGTGTTGCATTTCATAACTGTGGCAATACCAAATCAAAATTTGCTAACAATCATCCATTGACGATGGCAGACGCGCCACTCTGAAATTTTTTGCATGGCATGTATCAAAACCCGTCAATTTTGAAGCATCTCGCTGTAGTATGTCGAGGAATCAAAATCCGATCTGGCCTTTCAGTTCTTTCCTTGCGTTCTTCTTGCTAGCTATGACAGACCATACATTTCCATTACAGTGTCAAAATGTTGCATACGAACCGTTTTCTCAAGTCGTTCAAGTGCACATAATATACCACTTCAATATGAAAAAATACTTTTAAAAAAAAATAAAATAAAAAATAAAAAGGACAAATAACGGACAAGCAACTATTTAACGAAATCATAGATACATCTTACAGAAAATTCTCCAGAGACAGTGTACACAAGGAGTAAAAACCTAAACCGTGAGCCTCTAGGTTTAATATGATTTATTATATGTATTTGCTAAAAATGGAAGCAGCCTGTTTGTTGGAGAACATTGGGTCAAGGACAATGACACTAGAACTTCAACAATTGGCTATTAATATGTATGATATTTTTAATGTTCTTCATATTTAGTAAGCATATAGCACCTCTTCAACATAGCTCTTCTATCCAAATAAAGTGCTGAAAGTGCATTTAAAAACCAGGCAGCCAACCAATATCTTCAATGTGCCATCAGAAAAAATTAATGAAACCGAAAATTGAGAACAAATATGATTAAATGTCTTCCGAGTCCTCTTTTCCTGACGAACCGTTGATACAGATGTGGCAGTGACCCACTTTACGCGCATTTATCTCGTTGGATAAATGCGAAACAAATATATTTCATATTGGAAAAAAAGTTATGTCTAATATAGATGCAAAACACCGTACAAAGCGTGCAGAACGAAGTTCTGTCTAATGTACATCGTTTATTTATTAATTATTGTTGTTGAGCTATATATGAATTAAAGAAATGGGGTTGGATAATAATGTAATATTAAAAGTATTTTTTCCCCTTCTTTTTTATAGTTCATGTTGATTTCTGGTGTTTTGTTGTTGTTTAATAAAACAGTACTCCAAAATGAATAATTGAAAGAAAGAGAAAATAGAAAAAAAGAATAAACAAAAAAAAATTTATTACACTGGAAATCTACATCATTTAGTGAATGAATACCAGGCGAAATCTATCTTTTTTCTAAATTAATCTCTTGTTAGTGCAGGCTTTCATCAGTTTTATGATAACCAATAGCTGTCTATCCAAGTGCTGTTTCAATGGGATTGACTCTGAAAGAAAAAAAAAGTTTACATTTTCCATGAACAACTTAGTTTAATGCTACCTACATGTTTCAATTGGAGACAATTCAATACAAATACTCAAACTATAACTATACATATGTGTGAGAGAGAGAGAGAGAGAGAGAGAGAGAGAGAGAGAGAGAGAGAGAGAGAGAGAGAGAGAGAGAGAGAGAGAGAGAGAGGAGGGGGGTCACTTGATCTAACCATGCCTTAATTGCTTCTTGAATTTTTAATACAATTATTCTTTGGAGTAGTGGCTATGATTTCGATCCGGTATTGTAGCCCACGAGTCCACCGTTCTGGCTTTGTAATTCTACCGTGAACACAAGAATTTTAACCTAATAAAAGTAAAATTTATATGATTCCTGTTGCTTTTTGTTTTTACTTTTTTTTCTATGAATTTGCATTGAAGGGAGCTATGATCCTATTCCCCTTCTTTTTCTGGCGGCAAGGCAAATTAATTTTTAAATGTACAAAATTCACAATAAAAGATCTCTTTTCAGGGTCAAAAATAGTTCTTTGTCGATAAGTTTTTTGCAATCCTTCTATTAAACTTTAGCTAGAGGAAATAACTGATGCACTCAAGCTTCAAAAAGAATGACAAAACGTTCTGAACACATGCCTGCTCTTGTAAAATATAATATCAGAGCCAGGCAACACAAAGAATTATTTAATAATCATCTTGCTCTTCTCAGCAACAAAACAAAATATATTTGTGTTGGCTAACTGGTTTTTATATTTTATTTAGTTTTTCAGATTGACTTTGCCAAGACACAGAGCACACGTACTGTACTACTGATTTGTTCCTGGTTTCAACACTTCCTGTATGTCTGCTTTAACAAAGCAAACTGTATCACTGTATATGATCTCTATACATCAATGACCCGAATTTTATATACATTTTCTGGTAGCCACAAGGACTAGACAGATTTAAAATTCATTAGTCCTCCACGATTTACCATTACACCATGTATTTGGGTCATATGGTTTCACACTACACTTTATAATTAATTATAATTTATAGGATTGCTTAGATTAGATTATGGTAATTGCTAACATGTAAAATTAGTCAGACATCTCCTGTACGGCGAAGTTCCATATGATGTTTGTCTGTGTCCAATGACGAGTTAGTTGATACTAGCTCAACTTTGTCCAGTTGTACTGATCTTTCGCCAGGTAAAATTTTGGAGATTTTTATATGGATAGATTTTTATTTGCATTCAGCTGGTTGGCCATCAGGAAGTATATACACATACGTTTAAAGGACTATTTTGAATAAGGGTCGTCCCCCCCCCCCTCTCCAAATTTCATCGTACGGTGTATATTACAAGTATGAGGTGGTTTGATTTAATTTTCTAACAGTTTTGTGTTTACGTGATGGTTGCCATGGAAACTGTGTGTTAAAAAAATATTAAAGCAGATCTGCACATTTTTCATCTTTTCCTTGTATTTCTCATTGATATTGTCTATCTATAACCCCCCCCCCCACACACACACACACACTGTATAACATAAGACCTAAGCCTTTGAACAGTTCAAAACCGGGTTGAGTCGTGCGGATTTATTTTGTCTTCCTTGTCCAAAACTTATATATACCTGTCTAGTTTTAAAGCGGGTATCATGAGAATACGTATCTATTAATTTCACAAGTCGCGTTTCCTCGTTCAAAAAGCAGTATCATCTCATACTGAAGATCTATGTGCACCTCAAATCGTTTCTTCCTTTATGAAGGTGCCCGCACAATAATATAAGAAACGAAAGAAACACTAGCTTTACCTCAAGTATTCTTTGTATATTTAATTTTGAATACATATGGTTACAATAATTTATAATGTTATAAATTGTATCTCAATAAACTTTATTTTGTGGAACAGTCGAACATATTTCACATAATAATCTATAAAACTAGAAGAATAAATAGCATACGCTATATGGCCCAAAAATAATTTATATAATAGTTTCTAATATTAATTATTTTGTTTGTCATTTTATTCAAAACTGCTAATTTAAAGGATTTGTATCGGAATAATATGATGACACTGATCAACAAAATGTAATTCAATTTTGTAGCGCTTGGAACTGGTAATATTAGGGATTAATCTTAGATACTACCTTGCTAAAAAGATTATTGCAAGTATTGCATACTTAAATTTCAGGTCCTGTTTTCTTGAAGCGTTTTAAACAAATCTCAAACTCAACCTTAAAATCAGAAAACTTAGATGTATTTAACTTTGATTAAAATTAAGTTAGATTAGTAGAACTTTCAGGATCCTCGGGATCTTCTAAACTTCGATTCCTCTGTTAGCCTGCTAAATTTCGATTACGGTGATTTCCTCCACGTATAATATATAAGTTTGGTGCTTTGAGCTTATTCTTGAGTTTCTTGCTTAAGAAGTTTCGAAAATACGGGGACTAGTCTTGTTTGCTTCTCTGTAGTCTATATCTTATCAAGAAAACAATTGATTTTGATTTAGGTTTAACGTGGAACATTACAGGGACTCTAGATTGGATCAATACAATAAAATGAAACACGTACTAGTATCCCAATACATACGGTTTTAACAACCCTATAGGTTGACATACTTACCATGTGACAAAGTAATCTTTAAATTTTTGACTTGAGAGCCGAAATATGTAATCTGTATCACTTGAGAGATAAATACCATACATTAGGGATCCATTTGTAATCTTTCACGTGCACGTACTGTTGGTTTCTAAGAAGAAGGTGCACGTGATGTCTGATCATATCTAAACAGGTCTAAACCTCCATTCTAATGTGCAGAGTGCAAAACATTACCGATATCCAACCCCACACCCATTTCATGGTGTCGACGCTACTAAATAATTCTTAATTGTGAGGGCGAAGCTTTAGAACTTGTCCAGGAAAAAATCTTAGTCTTTATTTTTGACAGAATGATTACACCTTAAAACTCAAAACCCTTGGAAAATGGGGATTTAAACAACACATACATCTTTGTTTTATTTACTACTGAGAGAGAGAGAGAGAGAGAGAGAGAGAGAGAGAGAGAGAGAGAGAGAGAGAGAGAGAGAGAGAGAGTCATTTAGTGGACATAAAGAATTGTGCTTCTATGATTAGAGGGGCTTGAAATTCATTTATGAGTATATACTGTAACAAATTTCGTAGCTTTTTCCAGGACTGTTGGAGAGCTGAAATACCGATATTTATGAAACATACATATTTTATCCAAACAGAGGTACATGTATTTTATTCGGGCATCTACACGTAAATATTATGGCCGGCACTGCGGGTTCAATTTAGCGTTTGCCGAAGATATATATTCCCTATTAAATACAATGGCGTCATGTCAGGTAAGGGATTAGCGTTGTGATAAAGATGGGGTTGTTTCTGCTGTTGCTGCTTTTAACGGCACTTTTAACACATTATTGGGTATATCATGCTGGGGAAATGGGAGCTAAGTGCCTTTCCCAAGGACACATTGAAGCTGATCCGGGCGGGTATCGCAGGTTCGATATAGCCAATACTGTGCTAAAAGTGCCGTAAAAGAAAAAAAAATCTTTATTACTATTATCTACAATTTGTCACATTCTAAAGATTAGTAAAATAAACGAAAGAAAAAAAAAATTTGAACCTGGTTCTACCGTGTGGCTGTCGGACGCTTTACCAAAGTTAAGGTTCAACTGATATATTGGCTTACACTGTCTTGCTTGAAGCTGATGTGTACTTCTGTTCAACAATCCCTTTTTAAAACTGATGATTGTAATATTTTCCCCATAATTTCAAATTTTGTTTTCATAGTTTTTGAGAAAATGAAGTAGCGTATACACATTTCCTAGACACAGTATGTACTTTATAGTACATTTTGAAAACAATCTTTTCTTGTTTACTCCACGGAAGTACCATACAGTGCGGGCCCATTTTTTTTTAACGTTAATACTGTTAAAACTTGAAGAAAGTTACATGTATTTTGGCATTGACCCTACTCTAAGGATAATAGCAAGCTGTATTTTCGGATGTGTGTGTGTGTGTGTGTGTGTGTGTGTGTGTGTGTGTGTGTGTGTGTGTGTGTGTGTGTGTGTGTGTGTGAAGAAATGCACTACAGTAGAGTCAACCATATGTTATTTAATTTCCACACATGATGTGTTGTCGCATAACATAACTGAATATAAAACATGAAATCCTTTTGTTATACTTTATTTGTAAGCAACAATAATCTACTTATGTTCCTATTAATTATTGCATCAATTATGTAATAAACTGGCAATGTTCAGACACGTTAAACAAAAAAATGTTACGTATCATAGACACTTCGCAGTTTCTGTTTACTTTTCTCCGAATATCCGCTGGCGCCACTCCCAAAAATTGAGCCATGTGCACAAGGCAAGCTAATACTTTGAAAGGATAAAGAATGTAAGCCAAAATGAATAAGATTGTTTAAAATCTGTCTTTCTTGTTGTTTCTTCTAAATATTGTGAGTAAAATACTCTTAGGAATATAATAAAATTAGGTGGAAACTGCAGTTCTATTTATATATACGCGTAGTGGCGACTGAGGTACCAACAATACGTCAGCTCGTAAAACTCGTGAGTTTTTAGTATTTAAGTATCAGCGCAACCTTTTCCACGATGACATTTTGAAAACAAGTTTGTTCAGAAAATACACAGTCTGCTGAAATTTCTTCGTTGAGCAAGACTGCACTCGTATCTAATTTGGATTATGAAGTTGCCAAATGCAGCATTTATTCTGCAATTTTTAACCCCAGCCCATGTTCAAAGGTCGTTTATCAGCACGAAATAGAAATCTATCAACATAATGAATATAGGAGAGTTTCGAGAGAAGGGGGAGAGGGAGGGTATTCTTACCCCTCTTCACAAATGTAGTAAACAGGGCTGGCACAGTATAGTTCAGTCCACATAAAGCTGTAATGGGTACTGAGCGCCAAACAGCCGTAACCATGAATACCAGCAGGGACTCCTGGCGGCCATCTAGGATTGACGACAGCGCCACCTGTTATCCACTGCAACACATTCCCGTTCGATGAGGCGCCGATCCAGAATTCGGAACTATCTTCATCGACTGAAAGTGATAAACAAGTTTCCTTTTAAAAAAGAAGTGGTCATGCAGTTAGAGTGAAAGGTCTATGATTGTCCGAAACGGATGGGAAAATGAAACGAAAAAGTTAAATACTCACGCACAAGCGAACAATAGTTTCTAAGCATTTACAACGGAAATATACACATCACGATACATAAAATACACACATGCACACAAGTAACTTTATGTTTCACAAGGTATATATTTTTTAAATTCTTATTTTTGAAACGAAATGATTTAATTCGTTTTGATCATTCCATCTGCTAAATTCAGTACCTAATAGCTATATAGTAGACGGTCTTAGCTGTGAGATCGGTCTGCTATGCCGGTGATAATCATTTACGTTGCAGATAAAATGACAACAGCGAACTTAGTTCAATTTACGCGAAGATTACTTTCCCAAAACACGTGGCAAATTGCTCGTCCAAGTTTTCTCTTCTTCAGGTTTTTTACTTTCTAGAGAAGTTGTAGCCAACAAAACTTTATGGTCACTATGGCCACCAAAAAGGTCAGTTTAATAAATGGGGGCCCTGGGGGCCCGAGTGGTCTAAGGCGCTTGCCTTTACCGATCACTGACATCTCAGCTCTGTCTGCATGGGTTCGAGTCTTGGGCTCGGCTAGCGTGGGTATATGAGAAAGCTTGCCAGTTGCTTCCAATGGGTTGGTGGTTCTTCCGGGGGTTTTCCCGGGTTCTTCCTCCACCAGATATATACTGGTCACCATGTATCATATGCTGACAAATGGTGTTAAACCCACAAAACCAGTTTAATAAATACGTTGTGGTTTTCACATTTATTTAGACACTGTCTGTCTGGGGAATGCAAAAAGTGAACCATTGAATTTCCCCCTAATTATACACTAATTCCTAATTGTCGCAACTGATGGAAGTCAGACAACACCATTAAAGAGTGTTTTCATTGTTTTTTGATGTTGTGTAGCCATTTACTAAAGATATTGTTAAATGTTCGAAATTACTCTGACGCGATCCATTATTATCGCTGGAAATACGGTCATGTTGCGATTTCTGTGTTGTATTGCATTTCAGACACCCTTTTATTCTTCCAAAATCATAAATAATCTTCATCAAACATATTTTCATTTAAGCAATAGATCAATGAGCATAAGGCAGACGATTTGAGAACTGTGTCATTAATAAAATTATCAGAATTCTAGGCAACGCTTTTTCTAAATATAAAATTCTGGCCCATTATTGTAATCTGAAATATATGTTATGCAGAGAGGATGTTGCTTTATTGATGCAAGAAGTGAAGAGTTAAAAGAAAAATTCCCGTGGAGTGGCCATACTTGTTAATTCAAGAGTTTTGATAATGTCATCCATGGCATGTAATAAACCCTGCTCAAATCGTCTGCCTTATGTTCACTGGTCCATTGAATAGTTTGATGTGAAGTAACTTAGGATGATATAGAGAAACTGTCCTCGGTCTATATAATTGAAAGTATGTTTATGGAGATTATTTATTATTTTACAAATATTAAAGAGTGTCTGAAATGCAATACACCCAGAAGTCACCTCTTGAGCGTATTTCCATCATAAATAATAGAACGTATTACCCAGCGTAATTTCGAAACATTTAGCAATATTATTGGTAACAAAGGCATCACAGCTACCAAAACTTTGAGAATGTTCTTTAAAGATCTAATCTGACTTTCAACAGTTGTCACTGTCGGGTATTTCTGTACATTAAATTCAGTGAACGGGGGAATTCAAGTAAAATTATTGTTTTAATCAGGCAAATAGTATCTAAGTTAACTGGAAAAAAATAAAAAGCGTTTTCATCACAAGTAAATGACTTTCGGAGACAAAAGTGACTGTAGAGTTCCGAAGACTAGAAATTTCCAATATAAATAACAGAAAGAAATAATTGATACATTTACCTTCGACAAGCAATTAGTCACGTGTATGGAACGTTTTCATCGTGGTAAATTTTAGAGCGTATTACTTACGCTGTAATTGTATCAGCAGCCCTGACATTTCCACGGTGTGCTAGCATACAAACAGAAACGGCGGATTAAAGAAAGAAGGTCTTTATGTGCTGACTGACCAATCAAATGTAACCTCATGTAAATAAACAATCTTCTCCGTCTTTAAGATCAATTGGTGCAGCGATTGGTAGAAGTTGGTTTCAGTGTATATTTTGGAGTCTTGGGTTACTTGGAAGAAATTTTTAATTATGTATGCATGTAATCTCAATTATTACTTGTCCAATTAAAGTATTCAAATGTATTCACTGCGTAACTAAGTTACGTATGAACTCTGACCCATCATACAAAAAGTGGTCGCCCGCAGGCAACCACAAAAATAGATTAAGAGATATATCCAAAATATGGATATTTATTTTTTCATATGTAGGTATAAATGCAGGGATAAGGTGGTATTGTGTCGCTCGCGTACAGGACATACCTACCTGACAGACGTATACCTTTTGAGAATGAACCTCGACCAGAATGTTTACCTTGCCTGTATCCACTGACGCTTTTTGATGTGAACTCAATTTAAATAAACAAAATTTTTAAAAAAACTTTTTTTACTGATGTCCTACCAGATAAAATCTTAGATCTTCTGAGAAAATGCTGTTTATATATTAAAAAAATGTGATGGTTAAAGATTATCACGTGTCTTAATGCCTCTAAATATAAGAAGAGATCAGTGTTGCTTTTTTCTCCTTTTTATTTTTATTATATGCTGACATCGAATGCTTACTATTATTATTATTTGTATTTGGCAAAGTAGACCATGTAGATCTGCTGCACCATGTTTAACTATAAGTATTATAATGTAAACAATATAGCTTTATTCTTGGTTAAATCACTTAAGTTAGAAACTCAGTGTGCATACTGGAAGTCACTTTTTTCAATTATGACGCATAAAACTTGTATGTACTTACGTAGTTGAGACCATTTGCCAATACAAGAAGAGTAGAGAAGGTTTATTAGCATAAATATCATTGCAATTTTCTTAGCTTTTTCGAACCGTTTTTGTTTTTGCACTCACTTTTCAAGGTCTTGAGAGCTGTTTCCAGAAAGTATTGCTTTTCAGGTGTGTCAACAACAGCAAGGTGGCCGTTACGTCTTCTACAAAAATCCTAGATTTAATAAACATAAAATGTATTCCATTAATATCCCATGGTTTATGTATTTAAGGAAACGGTGGCAGAATGCTTGACAAATATGAAATATACACCGGAAAAATATTTTGTATAATGTTTGCATTTCGTTTTAGAGCTTCGATTCTTTATCGACCTTTAAAATTTTTATGACTAAAGGTTTTTCTCCTATAAAACGTTTCCTGTCACGTATTGATTCGTGAAATTAAATGTGGGACATATCCATTGTGTGATTAATGGCTACTACTGAAGCTGTCATGTCTTTTCAAGTAGTTACTGAGAACAACGCTCCTCGGAGTCTGTGGTTCATTGCGAATACTCATGCAACTTTCTAACAACAAAACACCAATTGAAACTTTCCTCAGCTTAAGATGGGGCATACAAAGTTAGGTTTACACTGAAATATTCAGTGTGATCTCTAAATGACATTTAAATACATATCAGCGTTCAAAGAACTGTGGTTGAGACCGCTAAGGCAATGGCAATACATAGCGTGCGAACTGTGTACTGAAAATAGCTTACAAATGTGAACAGGTAAATAAAAAAATTAGCCCCCTCTTATCCATAAGATTAATCAAGACAGACAAAAAATAATGATATAGTCCTCGATTCAAGTTTATCTAGAATTGATTTTCCCTTCAAAAACCACAATGAGAATATGAATTTTATTTTAAAACAAAAATAACAATTACAATAACGGCTTTAACAGAAGCGGTACTAGTCCGATAAATCAACCCCCAAACCTGTATTGGCATGTTGTGTGGTTTGAAAGTCTGATATTACATATTGGTAAAATCGAGCAAGTGTTGCAGACGGTGTCTCAAAAGCCGCGAGAAGTACCGGTAAGTGCCTAAACTGTGCTGCGGACAGATCTGCCTGTTACAATTGCTCAATTTTAAGAATAGGTGATATCAGAACCCCAAACCACATGACACAACCAATACAGGTTTGGGGGCTGATTTATCAGACTAAAGCCGTTCATGAAGCTGGGTCGATCAGCGCAAAGTGTCCGGTTTAGTTTAAACATATTTTATTTCATAAATTTGTAATTGGTGATTACAAGAAGTACAGTATAGAAGGTAAAGGATTAGAACATTAGAACAAAAGACAATGGCTTATAATGTTCTTCTCTTGTCCGGTTTGCGAAAATTATCACCAACCGCTGCTCTTTTTAGTACATAAATGTATTGCAGTTAATGTTTATCTCGATTATTGTGAAAGAATGTTGAAGTGATGATGAAAATCGGTAAGTTTTAGCCACTTTGTGTACACTATGCTAGCAGTAGAAGTTCGTGTGATGAAAGACAGATCCCAATCACGTGATGAAAGGTAGAGATATCCTCAACCGGTGTTCTATACTGGAAAGCACGATCATATAGGAATGTAAAAAAAAACTAAACATAGGGTCAAATTTGGATGATTGTCAGTTCCAGTAAGCACCAATAAAGACCCCCGTAAGAAGATTACATAGGTCCCCTAAGTGGTCTTAATTTTCCTTCCCCAATAGCGGACATGCCTAATATTTATAAAATCGTTCAAGCACAGCACTAACAATTAGACTTCTTTTTATTTAAATCAAAGTGCCAGTCAATCAATATAGCCTTAGATGTTGAAGCAATAGTACCAGTCAATACATCTAGCTTAGATGTTAAAGTAATAGTACAAGTCAATCCATATAGCTTTAGATGTTAAAGTAATAGTACATCAATCTACATAGCTTTAAAATTTGAAGTAATATTTCATAGATGTATTATTATTATAGGTTTTAAAATCTGAAGTAATATTTCATAGATGTAGAATCATACTAGGTTATAGAATTTGGAGTAATATTTCATAGATGTAGAGTCATACTAGGTTATAGAATTTGGAGTAATATTTCATAGATGTAGAATCATACTAGGTTATAGAATTTGGAGTAATATTTCATAGATGTAGAATCATACTAGGTTATAGAATTTGGAGTAATATTTCATAGATGTAGAATCATACTAGGTTATAGAATTTGGAGTAATATTTCATAGATGTAGAATCATACTAGGTTATAGAATTTGGAGTAATATTTCATAAATGTACACTCATACTAGGTTATAGAATTTGGAGTAATATTTCATAAATGTACAATCATACTAGGTTATAGAATTTGGAGTAATATTTCATAAATGTACAATCATACTAGGTTATAGAATATGAAGTAATCTTTCATAGATGTATATTTATAGTAGGTTCTAGAATTTTAAAACGGTCATCAGCAATAACTAATAAGATGTTAGGATCAAAATACTAATTCAGCTTTTTCTTAGCATCAATCGAGAATTTAAAAAAAACACAAAACAAAAAAAACAAACAAAAAAAACAAAAATAAAACCAACAAGTACATAGCAGGAAATCGCGCATTCTTGGGCATTTGTCCAATTTCCATAGAACCATTGACTGCATTATGTGGATTAATAAGTTTCTTCCAATCTTATATTGTCCTGCATGAACGCAGTCTTATTTTGTCACATGACTGAAGATATTCTGACCATGTCTCTTTTCGTGACACATTTGACACTTGTTTGTTTTTTTAAAATACTTTTTATTTTAATTTTTAATTTAATTTTATTTTATTTGTGCCAGGTGGAAGGGCCAATTTCAAGTTGCAGAGCTGGATTTTATCTACAAAACTTGAGCCTGTACTTGAGTGTTAAATCCAGACATTTTAGTAGAGACCATTAACCATTAACTTTTAACTTTCGGGACATATTGATTGAACTGACGCCAGATGTCATAAAAAAAGTCCGTACTAGTAGGACGCTAATAACATTTCTGGAAAATCAGAAAGTCCGTACTAGTAGGAAGCTAATAACATTTTTGGAATATCAGAAAGTCCGTACTAGTAGGAGGCTAATATCATTTCTGGAAAATCAGAAAGTCCGTACTATTAGGAGGCTAATAACATTTCTGGAATATCAGAAAGTCCGTACAAGTTGACGGCTAATAACATTTCTGGAAAATCTAAAAGCTCGTAGTAGATTATGTACGCTGACCAAAATCTTCCAAAATTCATTGCGCTCCTCTCTGTTTATTCCTGTCAAAATCTTACTCTATATCAAGAATCTTGTATATTGCGAATTACAAGATTAACATCCATTTTCTCTCTCTCTCTTATGTCTTTATATTTGATGTAATTATGTTACTGTTTTTGTGATATGCCGTCATGTTGTTCATTCTTTTTAAATTTATATTTTTTATATTAGTTTTGCTTAGGGAGAGAACGTTTGAATTTATTCAGCTCTGTATTAAGATGGTGATGTGTCCCACATCACAGGTAATATAATACACAATCCGTGAGACGTTGACAGAAGTAAATGAAGGGAAGCGCGGTAAACTCGGAGAAACAGAGCGCCGACAAGTTGGTATATATTTGAAAATCCATTTATATTACCTGTGCTCCATACCAATCAAACCTTTGCTTGAAAATCCGAAAGCATCTGTTAAACTCGAACTGGCAGACTGAATAATGCTCCCACATCAAATCTGGAACAAAATAATAACATGATGACATAATACCTTCGAGATTTTCTCTTTGGGAAAGGAATACTCCTAATATTTAAAAGGCACACAAATTAAGAAAGATTAAAAATGAAAAAGAAATGTGACAAAGATGAAAGAAAAGAAAATAATGAACTAGAAATGTCATTATTATCTCTTCTTTATTACCCCTCCCCCCCCCCTAAAAAAATCATACAGATGCATGGAGCATGGGCACTTGAAAAAATGGTGTCCATTAAAAGCAATTTTCATCATTTTTATGGATGAATAGGTAACAAAGTAAATTTTCTGCAAGAAATAAGACTGATATAATAAATAATTTCAGTCTTATTCTAAATTATTCCGTTTTGTTTTGTATTATTTTTCTGAGGATGGTGGATGGAGTTACTTTTACATGAGAAAATGAAGGTTGTAAATAAAAATGGATACATGTCTTGATCTTTCACACAAATTGCATTTTGTTTTAGGTTAATGCATGTTCTTAGTGCGACATTATACAGTATTGCTATGGTCATTTATAATTCAGTTGTAATATTTATTCAGAATTTTACAACAAAACTTATAAATATTTGTATCTTAATGTACATATATGATGAAAATGTCTCCTTTAGAGATGCAATGCAATTCCATAATTTGATACTATGCGATTCAACTTAGTTGACACCATGTCATTTAACTTTGTCGATGATATGAAATGTTGTATAGTAAAACACTATATGACTCAAAGAAAGCAATGTCGAGTGTTGCATGATATAGTTTATAGAAGAAAAGAATATAAAACATAAATTAGTACGGATGACATACGTGGTAAAAATAATAGAAGAACAAAGAGAAATAAAAGGGAGAAAGAACAAATAGAAAAGAAAGAAAACAGAGACATAGGACTAAACAGGAAAGGAACAAAAGACAGAAGAAAAGGAACGAAGAACAAACTGAAAATACAAATATTACTAAAGGAAGGCAAAGCACTGAATACAGTACATCTATTTTCTATGGTTAAAATAGTAGAACAATGTTAGAAGTACAATTTAGTTGGAAAGAAGGTATCTCAAAATTAGAAGATAATATTAAACAATTAGTAGTAAGAGTGCATTTGTTGACAGATTTTGTATATAGCATGCAACAAATGATAGGAATGTTATCTCGATAACAAAAAAAAAAAGAATCAACTGTTGAATGTGTATTATCATCTATAAAAAAAGAGAATTAACTAGAAAGCATGTTTAAATTGTATTTTGTGCAGCTATGCTAAATATGTAGAAAGAATAAATAAAAAGAGATAGTATCTGGTATCTGGTTAAATGGTACTACTTAAAAAGTGTAAAAGAGATTACATTTTTGAAAAACATAAAAGTACTAAAAACTATAGTAGGAAATGGATGAGAAGACGATGTATAAAATATTAGGTTTGCGATTAGAACAATTCGAAAATTAATTTTGAGAAATAGATATATAGTTTTTAGGAAGAAAGATCTTGGTTAGAAGTATATGGGTTCAAAAATGTTTAGATTCATGGATACTTTGAAGAGTAAGAAAAACTGTAATTAAACTTGTGAAATTTGACTTTGGAAAAAATTTGCATGATAGTTATTTTTTAGTCACACTGAGTCAATAGTTCATGGAAAAAGAAAATAGAAGAAGCTCAAGATTGTGAATTATACATTGAAAATTGGCACACGTAGAGGGGACTAAAGTAAATCAAAGTAGCCTACATAAGGTTTGCAAGGAGACAGAAATTGTACAAAGAAATAATACAAAACATTTCAGTAAAAACAATGAAGAGTTGAAAATCAACATTTAAATTCATTAAAGATATATGTTGTAAAATACATATTTTAATATTAAGGTACAAATAAATATGCAATGTCTCTTTTAGAGATACTAGATAGTCATTCACAAGAAAAAAAAATTAACCATGTTGATCATCAGTGAGAATTATTAGCGTCAGAATAATTATTTGGAGACATTAAGGTATAATAAATCTACCACTCAAGAATCCTGAAAATAAAGGGTTATAACAGCATAACTCTGTGTGCAGTGTGTTAAAAATTATATGCAAGACGTGCAATGAACTAAAACTATCCCATCGAATTTGAAAAAAGAAATCATGCTTTCATGCAAGGTACAAAATGAGCAAACAAACGCAAATTAGAAGGGCGCAACAAATATAAGAGGCCGAAAGAAATTAAAAACAGTTCAATGCAAATGTGGTAGATTTATGAACATTTTATTATTGAGGAAACCTGTCAAATCAAAAGAACAAAATAGAATAATGACAGAAAAGAAATGAAAATATACGTATTTCAGGTGATGATTCAGCTGAATGTAATACTTCATCTGACAGCTCTTCTGACGAGAATGTATTGAAAGCAAATTGTTTTTGAAATATAAAGAATTTAGAAAGATCGTTAATAAGGATTTACCTTCGAAAAGTTCTGACGAAAATATTTTGAGAAAAAACTTACACCATTCAAATATCACATATTTTCAATGACCGATCAGAATAATTAGCCTTCGAATATTTCTTACGCAAATTCGTTGAAAAATACGCTCAAAAATATCATCATCAGGAATCAGTATGTTTAAAAGAGCTTTTTAACTAAGAAAGGTTTCATTGGATGAGATTATTAAATCTAGATTACCACAATTACAAGGTAAAACTTTCATCCTAATCGAAACAATGACGAAGAGACTTCCTGATCTCAAAGAAACACAAGAATTGCAGAGAATGGCAGCAATACGTGGGAAAAATATACCGCCAAAGGAGAATGAATATTAAGCGCAAGAGAAATAGAATAAGGAGTGAGAAACAATCGAGACGTAGTAAGCGACAGAAGTGAGGAGAACCTATGAAACTTACAATATAGCTCTTGCTGCAAGCGAAACAAGAAGCACAAATTAGATGATTAATGCAAAGTTTAATTCGTATCAATTTGCATGCGGTAATAACAAAGATTTTTATAGTTTCCTCTCAGACTGAAACGGATATTAAAAACAAATATTGACAGAAAATCAACTAGTTTAAATATGTTCAACTTAAACTTCTAGTTACTCTGAAACAATATACACTCTTGGAAAGTGGTCAAGGGAAACAAAGAGGCACTAGCTTTTTATTATTCAGCAAATCATAGAGAAATAATTCATATTTATATAACTCAAAACACGATAGATGCAATGTTTGACAATCAACACGCTCAGTTTAGTCATGATCACTGTGATTACTAAGTGGAGCCTTGACAAAATAGATGGCCTTTATTTGAACATTGAAATACATGTTGAACAAATATAGCAGATGGTTTGATAAATCCCCATTGCAACTTGAAGATATCAAATTAGTTCTGTCAGTATCTATGAAAACATTAAAGACAAATACATTAAATCTGCTAGAGTAGAATAATAGGAAAGGGATCAACACGTTGAAACATTGATAATTTTTGATGACCCTACAAACGCATTAGACTTGTTGCCAAATGTATGGTACTCTGAAGAAGCATCAGTAAACCCGAACTACGAAGAAGAAGGGTGTAATTACGTAGACATTAAAAATGTATCTAGGTTTATATCAAGCCAAATAGATAAACACAAAGACCACAAATTCACATGCAAGAAAGGTTTCAATCACTTTAAGATAGTGCAAGAATTAAACGATTACAGAAGCTTATGTCCTAATGTGGGCAACACGGCTGATGTCATGCCAGAATGACATTTTGTTGTCAAATTCGAAAACATTCATAATCAAATCAAAGTGTCCGATTTTGTTCATTGATGTTTTGAATGTGTTTAGGCTAAAACCAACGAAGAAACATCTTATGAAAATACAAACGCAGAGTCTTGGACTTTGAATGAAACAAAACACATACCTTAAGGATTCTGCATGTATATAAATGCAGCTCACAAAGAGTACAGACCGATCTTTTACAAAGGCACAGATTACATTTGGGTGTTTTATAACTGTCTGTGTAATATTGCAAATATTGTATATAATAAACTGATATTAGTATATGCTGTACCTATGATCTTCGCCAAAGAAGACATCTGATTCAAGAAATATTTGCCACACTTGTGAGAACAGGATTTTAAGAAACAAAGTTTACGACCGCGATCATTAACCGGATAATATTCAGCGCCTGTTCATAACAAGTCCACTATAAAATTTAAATACAAAAAATTCATACCTTTGTTCATTTACAATCTCTCGGGATATGATTCACACCTGTTTGTCAAGGAATCCAAGAAATTATATAAACAAGTCATCCCTAAGGCGGATGAAAAATACATTTAATTTAGGAAGGACTTCGCCGTTGGTTAAAAGAAAATAAGGCAGGAAAGTTCATAGTAAACAAACAATTAGATTTCTATATAGCTATTGTTCATGGCGCAAGCACTTGAACGATTATCAAAGAATTTAGATGGCTCTAAATATACAGGGACGACAAGACACTTTGAACAGATGGAACCTAAATTCCTACGGAAAGGTATATATTCCTATGAATACTTGCATTCATTTGAAAAGTAAAAGGAACAACATTGCATCCTATTAAAGCTTTTGGTTATCACTGTTCAATTCAAATGTTTTAAATGATGACTACAAATGGGTACTAGATGTTATGTCTCACGTTAAACTAAACACACGACTATTACATTAAGAACGATACCCTAACATTATGTGATATCTTTATGAAATTCAGAAATGTGTGAATAACAAGTGCAATGTAGATCCTACTTACTATTACCAATGCTTCCGGTCTTGCGCATGACGCAAGTTTACAATATCAGGTGTTGAGTTAAAGTTATTAACTGACTATGATATGCACCTCATGAATGAAATTTGTATTCGCAGTGGCATTAGCATCTTACCTAACAGATGTGCAAGAGCTGATCATGTATCCTGTACAGATGAAGACGAAAAAAAAAAAACGTGATGGAGACAAAACCGAAATCATTCATAATATACCATGACAAAATGTATTTGAAGGAATTGGCAATTTGCTAACATAGACATTGGAAAAACTTTAGATGGGGGAAATGAATAAGAAATTATTTGGATAGGGACAGACTTATTATATATCTCTGATTTCGATGAAAATGGATATATCCTCAAAGTTTTTAGAGGTACCTATAGAGTTGCATGATTATTTCGAGATTTGTCTGTTAGCTCCAGAGAAAGTTATTCCTTCAATGGAAGATCTTTCCGATCTGCAATAACAATTCACAGGAAACAAAACCCCAAATCAGTTAGGCCAAATGTGCATAAATTAATTTGTACGTTGAATAAAGAGACAAACAAACAATAACAAAAAAGCAAAAAAGTAACTGATTATCGAAATATGTTACTTTTGTTCAGTTATGCGTGAAATTGAAGAAAAAAACACAGTTATTTTATTTGATCAACAACAGTGGCTAAAGTTCTATACAGAGCTCAATAAACGATTGGGACAACAAGCAACAATTTGGAGAAGAACTTCTTTAAATGTATAATCACTTCTGTGAAATATGAAAAGCTACACAAATATCTCTCATTTGCAGACAGAAAGAGAATGAATGAAGATTTTGGTACTTGTTAATATGAAAATACAAGAAAATCAAACTCAGTAAACCGATATATGGAGGTATTATGGCGTTACAACCATAGACCTAGTTAATGTATGAGTATGGAGAAAATATGTCATTACTTCTCACTTATACAGATTCTCTGTGTATCAGACAATACATTTACGAAATGTACATGATCAAAATGAGCAAAGTGGATCTATCATATACCAATGATAAACGTTATTTAGTTGCCTTTGTAAACACATTATCTTACTGGTATATATCAACATAGGTGCGTGAGGCTGTAAATAAACTTATTTTAAAACGAATCATTTTTTTAAAATCAATTAAACAGCTATGTCAATACTTATATCTAGCATTAGGGAGATGTACTGGAATGGCATAAGCCAAAAACAACAATGGTAAAGACTTAAAGCTCAGCATCTGAAATTATCTTTAGTATTAAAATATAATAAGAACATGTAAGAATCTTGTGTTCCAACAAATACATACTGCCAAATAATGAATGAGTACAGAATCCCCTCTCCATTTAGGTATGTAACACTGGTCTACAATATTTTAGAAGTCGTCTGCTTCAGAGATAAAATGTGCTATTTATTAGGGATTTTGATCTGCTGAATTTAAATATGACAATTAAAACAACTGATTGGATACTGTTTCCAAGATATTAAAGTTTTTACTATTTACGTCTATGTATATTGTGTACATAGTAGACTTTTAATCATAAATTGTAAACCAGGGTATTTTCATGTGTTTATGGTTGCTTTACATGATAATATTTCACCTGTCCTGTTTATGTTTACAAAACAGCAAAAGGGTTATATAAATAAAAAATATATTGAAACAAAAGTTAAAAAACTATTATGTATATATAAGTACATAGTTTAGTCCTTATTCAGTGTCTACTCGGCGCTTCTTGGCTTGTCTCTTGTATTCATTAAATGGAGCGTCTCTTGTCACTGTCCAGCAATAGTCTGCAAACATTGATGGGTTCCATTTGCCCTGATAGCGTTTCTCCATTGTTGCAATGTTCTGGTGAAATCGCTCGCCGTGCTCTTCGCTCACTGTTCCGCAGTTCGGTGGACAAAATCTAGATGAGAGTGCAAAAAATGTATCTTTAGTGACATGTTGCAACCAAGGCTTTTGTATGCCTTGAGGAGGTTTTCCACCAACTCCCTGTCGTTGTCTGCCTTGTTGTTTCCGAGAAAATTTGTTGACACTAACTGGAAGGCTTTCCATGCTGTCTTTTCCTTGCCACGCAGTGCAAGGTGAAATGCATCATCTCGAAGAAGTTCACGAATCTGAGGACCAACAAAGACACCTTCCTTTATCTTAGCTTCACTTAACCTTGGAAATGTTCCACGGAGGTACTTGAAAACTGCTTGTGTTTTGTCCATGACCTTGACAAAGTTCTTCATCAGACCGAGCTTGATGTGCAAGGGTGGTAACAAAATCTTCCTTGATTCAACAAGTGGTGGATGCTGAACACTTTTCATCCAAGGCTCCAATGACTGTCGGAGTGGCTAATATCTCTTGATGTAGTGGGAATCTCTCGCACGACTATCCCATTCGCAGAGAAAACAGCATTACTTTGTGTATCCAGTCTGCAGACTAAGCAAGAGAGCAAGAACCTTGAAATCGCCACAAAGCTGCCACTGATGTTGGTCATAGTTTTGCACTCAAAATTTGTTTCATATTTTCATAGCTTTCCTTCATATGGATGCATGACCAACTGGAATTGATGGCAAAACACTGCCATTATGCAGCAAAACAGCTTTAAGACTCGTCTTCGATGAATCAGTGAACAGTCTCCACTCATCTGGATCATGAACGATGTTGAGGGCTGCCATCACACCATCGATGTTGTTGCAGGCTACAAGATCACCTTCCATGAAGAAGAATGGGACAAGATCCTTTTGACGGTCACGGAACATGGAAACCCTAACATCACCTGCCAGGAGATTCCACTGCTGTAGTATGGAGCCCAACAGCTCTGCCTTACTCTTGGGTAGTTCCAAATCCCTGACAAGGTCATTCAGTTCACCTTGTGTTATGAGGTGTGGTTCAGAGGAGGAGGATGGGAGAAAATATGGGTCATGTGACATTGATGGTTCAGGACTAGAAGTTTCATCCTCTTCCTCTTCCTCGTCTGACTCAAGTGAGAATGATTCCGGTGTATCAGGAACTGGCAGTCCTTCTCCGTGGGGTACTGTGCGTATAGCTGATGCAATGTTTAGATAATGCACAGTCCACTTTTACTTCTTTGACACACCTTTCCCAACTGGAGGCACCATGCAAAAGTAACAATTGCTGATATGATCTGTTGGCTCTCTCCAAATCATTGGCACTGCAAAAGGTATAGATTTCCTTTTCCTGTTCAGCCACTGGCGACGATTTGTTGCACAAGTGTTGCAGCATATGTGTGGGGCCCACCTCTTGTCCTGATCTCCAATTTTGCAGCCTAAAGAAAGGTGATAGGCTTTCTTAACCATAGTGGTTATACTGCGCTTTTGTGATGCAAAAGTCACTGCACCACAAACATAGCAGAAGTTATCTGCATTGTTCACACAAGTACGAGGCATCTCTGCTCACATTGGCTAAACAGAAATGTGTCTCTTTGCAAAATCAAACACCGACAAATAAGAGAGCACGACACTGTATGATTTGTAGAGCTGATATAGGGCAATTTCTTCAGCAGTGTGATGTAAGCTTAGTTATGATTGCATCATCCATGACTTCTAGGAATAACATGATGCAATACATATCTTGCATGACGCAATACCACTTCAGATTGCATCATTCATTGTTTTGCCTAAAAAGCAAGTACTGTCCAAACCCAGTCATAGATTTATTCATAGATCCAGTCAAAGATGTATTTTAGTCATTTCTGGTTTAAATTGAGATCCCTTCCCTTTATAACTCACTTATCGAGCGCAATTCCCAAGTCAAGGGTCTTATATACTGACCCAGTATCATATCTTTAAAACTAGAGCCAATCAACACTTATACTCATCATTTTCATTCTCAGTGACCCAGTATTAGTAAAGTTTGACAACATTTATTGCGGAATCATTTTGGCTGTAGACCAGTGTAATAGACAAGCAATCAAAAACTAGCAACGTTTCTAAGGGAATTGCTAAGAAAATATCTAAAACAGTTACTAAAGGATATTCACAAGCAGTCTCCAACGTTCCTAGTACAGTACCTTGTTCAGTACCCGGTACTAAAGGAGATATTATTCCTTTTAATGTAGTACTTAATACAATACAAGAAAGGGAAAGAAGGGGTACGTAGAAGGAGAAGACAAAGACAAGAGAAAAATAATGAAAGATCTTACCTTACATAAGGACGGACATTTAATTCTTTAGAATATATTCATAATGAGTAAAGTGCAAATAAATTAATTGATGGAGTTGAAAGTTGAATGATTGTTGAATGATAAATAATAAAATGTGAGAGTTAGTTAAGTATGCTCGTGAACATAATGTAATGTCCGTTCATAAAGGTAAGACAGAGAAAGATTCATTAATTTGCATTAAATTCGACATAATAATAAGAACAAACATAGTTTTGTATTCTTCATACAATTAAGCAAGTAGATAATTGTATAAAATAGAGAGAAATTGCTTCTTTGCTGCCTTGCAACAACAAGACTTGCAACAAAAACTGCATCGGGGTAAGTATGGATTATTTAGAAAGTGTCAAGTCTTGTTGTGGAGCAACTGTTGCGTTTTTACTGAAATTTTGACACTAGTTTTCATACTATTTCTGTCTACATTTTCTATGGCGTTTTTACTGAAATTTTGACACTAGTTTTCATACTATTTCTGTCTACTTTTTCTATGGCGTTTTTACTGAAATTTTGACACTAGTTTTCATACTATTTCTGTCTACATTTTCTATGGCGTTTTTACTGAAATTTTGACACTAGTTTTCATACTATTTCTTTTTACTTTTTCTATGGCGTTTTTACTGAAATTTTGACACTAGTTTTCATACTATTTCTATTTACTTTCAACGCTTAAGGAGGTTACTTAGGCACTTTCTTTACCATTAGCAGTTTCTTTCATATAAATCGAAGCTGTTGTAATTTATTGCAGATCCTGATATAGTTTAATCATATTCTAATATATTACATTTAACTTCTTTCACTCTATGTCCTTTCAATTCTGGTTCACGTTTTGCAAATTAACTTAAAATTACAGCTGAATTTTTCAATAATGTTTCTATCTTATTAATGTCTGATCTCGCTTTGTTCACTTCCATTTAAAATTTATTTATTGATACTAAAAACCATCTGTTACAGATTTGGACATTTTGCTCTTATTCCAATGCTACTTGAATTGTTTGTGGTTTGTTATCAATTGATTTAATAATTAGGTTATTGGTCTGATATTACTTTTGATATTTTTATGATTTGCTGTCATATTTTTTATGATTAGGTTCATTATTTCATACAGAATAATAGATTTCAAGATTGAGCCACCCTATAAACTAACTTTCGACGAGACGATGAAGCTAATTACATAGTATCAGCTAAATTGAATTACGCAGTATTAACGAAGTTGAATTGCATAGTATCAACAAAGTTTAATTGCATAGTATCAATTAAGCTGAACTGCATAGCAACTCTAAAATAGACATTTTCATAATGTCCAATAATATCCAAATAATTATTAATTTTATTGAAACATTCTGAATAAATATTACAATTGAATTGAATATGATCAAAGCAGTGCTGTATAGTATAGCACTGAGAACATGCATTAACCTAAGTATATTGTGCAACGACCAATATAGATGGTATGTAACTATAGTAAAATTGGATTTCATATTGTTTGGATTTAATTTTCTATTGTTCTGATTGTGGATTGCCGTAGAAATATCTAATAGATTTACCTTTATTCTGTCCAGAATCTCGGAAATATTGTGCATCTTTTCAGAGAGATTGTATACAATTATAGTTAGATTGTATAAAAACATAGCTAGATTGTTTGAAAACTTACCTAGTTCGTTTTTGGAATAATAATTTGTTTACTCTCTTGAGAATAGCACACAAAATGAAAGGTTTTAGTAAAAAGAATAACACTTCAACTATCACATTAACGCTACTTTAATTGATAAATTATAACAGCAAACATTTCTTGAGATTTCTCCGCTCAACAACGCTATTCTTAAAGAAACAATTCTTATCCATCTCCCGTTTCGGGCCTTATTTGTTACATTTTCCTCGTGTCCGTTTTTCTGAGTTAAGTAAGGACTATCTTATCACTAGAGGTTTGCTTCCTGCAAAGATTCGTCCAGAGAATTGAAAACAAACTTCAGTTAATATGTTACTTTAGTACAATACACGTTCTAAAGTAACAGAGTAGTAAAGAATTGTCAAGTCTTGGAGACACACGCTTTTGTTTTCTTCAGTTATTTGTATTGTTTAATTTTGAGTTGTAATTGAAATAATTTCATCTAAAAAAAATTCTGAGTCATTTGTTTAGTGAAATTTTGAAATTTGGAAATGAGTCAACCAACAGAAAAAAATTAAAAGAGAAACAATTAAACACCCCCCTCTCCCCCCCCAAAAAAAACTATAAAATAATAATAATAATAATAATAATAATAATAACATTGAACCAGAATACCATATCTCTATACTACTAATACATCTAATCTTTCGTCTAAATTTTGTAGAAAAGGACAAACCTACCTCAGTAGATTCCCGATCTTTCCACTGCATAACTCACTATTATACATTTATACACCGTATGTAAGTACAGACTATAAATTAATTAAACGAATATTTTCCATTACGCAAACTGATTTACCGTTTTCACAGTTGGGTCCATAATAGCGACTGGTGCAGCTGCAGTTGTAACGGTTGATCATCTCTATGCACGTGCCTCCATGCTGACAGGGGTTGCTTGCGCACTCGGGGATATCTGAAGTTCAAATAAATAAATAACGAAATAAATAAAAGACTGGAAGAAGAGAATATTGTTCGGATTACTTTGTGACAATTTACGATATTGTGCGAATTATTATTGTAAAAGTCCAATAAACCTTTGCAGACTTTGCTCATTTTGGCGACTAAATTCATAATTATAGATATAAATTCTTTCGACAAAAAAAGTTGTGCAGATCAAAAATATAAATTCAAGCGGCAGAAATAATCGACGATGCTATATTCTTTTTAGGCTTTTGAATCGTAAAGGAGACTGAGCAAATGTTTCTCGATCAGGACGACTATCGCAACCGTTACTAAAAATTATATTAGTGTAGCAGTCAGTGTGAAATAGCGAGACAAAGACTGAAGATAAATTAAATCAAAGCAATATTTTATGTAGCGTGCGTTCGTGAGAGTGATAGAGGAGGACAGATAGAGAGACAAACATGTATGTGTTTTCGTAGCTGACGTGCTGTTATACCGTCACAACATGTTCCTATTGTTCCGGCGGGACAATCACAGCGACTGTTCCGAATATTTCCTCCATTGTAGCAGAAATCATTACAATCTTCATAATAGGGTCTATGAAGGGAGTCGTATCTCGTTCTCGTGCCATGGCCACATGAAGCACTGCACGAGCTCCACGACTGACCCAATGCTGCAACGATATTTTTCATTTTAGATACGTGTTTCTCTATCATCGCAAACTTTTTTTCAATTTAAACCATAACATAATCGGTCAATGTTGGTTACGTGATTAAAACAAGAAGCAGAAAAACTCCCTGAGTATATCTAGAGTAGATCAACATTAAAGGTTAGTACGGCTATAATCTGCTTACAATCTTAGCACCCCAATGCTACGTCTACCCATGGTCTATCTACAACAGCCACTTTGTATGTCATGTCCAGTTAACCCCTGTACTAATTACTGCTAGTAGTCAAAGATTAACCAACTAATACAAATCCTCGTTTTATATACATCATATTGCTTTGTATATTCTCTACGCATCAGCTTTCTTTTAGGGGATTGACTGACATGGATTCAGAATTGGAATTTTGACAGCAACGTTGACATTGATTAATCTTAATATAATTCGGACATGCTTCCAGTGATTAGCCCGCGATACACTGGAGTCCCAATTAGCGGTGTTTTTTTTTTACTCTCAATCATTTCATCTGCCAGACTCGTGCGTTGACATGACTATTTGCATCAGTGGAGTTGGCCATGTGCCAACTTGTCTGTATTATCAAGGTATAATAATCAACACAAATCTGAACAATGATTCGACGGCTTCTCCATGCTCAGAAATAGTATATTTATTTATCTGAAAATTCCACTTCATTTCCCAAGATAAATGACCAAATTATATAAGTATTACTAACCTATTTTATTGAAGTACAATCCAAAGGCTAAAACTGTTGTAACAAGCACCGTCAACTTGACTCCCATGTTGATTACTGTATGAAGTCCTCAGTCTAAAAGTACATACAAGTTTTCATTCGATGTTTCGGCAAACAGAGCGGAATATTAATTTTAAATTTCTGGCCACGTATTTTAAAAACTTTCTGAGCAAGAGACTAGAGATCAAGCTCAAAGTCTCACGACTTTTACATATTGTAACTTTAATTACAATAAATTAAAATCTTAGAACTTTCATGATTTTCCTAACTTGATTCGTCTACTTTAAAACTGAAGTTCAATGACATGCTGATACTTAAATTATCTACTCTGAATTTGGAATTTTGAGCTCGAATATGACATTCTTGCTCAAAAGGTTTCGATTATAAGGGGCTTGGACATAAAGAGTACACTGCACTTGCCCCAATATGCCTGGAAGTTGTTTACACATTCCCCCTCCCAACCTTTCCCATCAATTTGTGAACCTCATATGTAATCACTAAAACGGTCATTTTCTGATATTCTGGAGGCGAAGGCACAGAAGAGAAAAATAAAAACTCACAGACAGAGAGTGAGAAAGACACAGAATGAAAGGAAGATACACACAGAAACAGACAGGGAGAAAGACAGAATGAAAGGAAGAAACACGCAAAGACTGAGAAGGAGAAATTAGACAGAAATGCACACACACATAAACACACACAGATAGATAGTTTGATAGATAGATTGGCTTTGGCTTTGGCTTTGTGGGGTTTAACCCATTATTCAGCACGTGATAATCTATATATGGCGGCCAGTATATATGATGCAGGAAGAACCCGGGAGGACCACAGGAAGAACCACCGACACACAGGTAGCTACTGTCAAGCTTTCTCAGATGCCCACGTTGGTCGAGCCGAGACTCGAACTCACGCGGACAGACGTGAGATGTGTGAGTGATTTGTAGAGGCGAGCGCCTTAGACCACTCAGCCACCTAGGGCTCCCGACAGATAGATAGATACATATATACTCAGATAGATACATATATACTCAGATAGATACATATATACTCAGATAGATACATATATACTCAGATAGATACATATATACTCAGATAGATACATATATACTCAGATAGATACATATATACTCAGATAGATACATATATACTCAGATAGATACATATATACTCAGGAGGCGACGGAAGAGAAAGAGAGGAAGAAAAACATATAGACAGTGAGGACAAAAATACAGAATGAAAGGAAAACACACAAAGACAAACAGAGAGAAAGACACAGAATGAAAAAAAAGAAACACGTAAAGACACAGCAGGAGAAATAAGACAGAAACCTATATCTTACCTTAATCCCACAAAGGAACATTTATGCAGAGCACTCGAATGTTATCTACATATCAAATTTAAGACGTAAATTATTTCAAGCTTGGCAACATTACATCGAGGAAGATAATGGATCATAAAAAATAGTGTGGAGCATTGCTTTGGTTGCCATCTGACAATATGTTTTATGATGATAACTTTGCTAACACAGAGAGAGAGAGAGAGAGAGAGAGAGAGAGAGAGAGAGAGAGAGAGAGAGAGAGAGAGATAAATAGATAGATGAACCCATGTATAGAACAAGCAGAAACTTAAAATTATTAAATTCAGGGAAGACGGAGTGCACCATATTATTATCAGCATTACAAAAGTGAATCAAGAGTAATGATAGCTATAATTAAGAAAGATAATACTGTTCTTCCTATGCATTTTTTCCATGTATTACTCAGATTTTCCATGTATTACTCAGATTTTCCATGTTCTGACAACTTGCAGTAACAACGAACTTGGGCCAAAATGCCTGCAAGTTGTTTACACATTCTCCCCTCTCCCAACTCTCCCCCCTTTCCCCCTGCCACAGCAATCTCATATGCCATTAAAATGGAAATTTTCTGATATTCAGGAGGCGAAGACACAGAAAGAGAGGAAGAAAAACGCATGGACAGAGAGGGAGAAAGACTCAGAATGAAAGGAAGAAACGTACAGAAACCGACAGGGAGAAAAACAGAATGAAAGGAAGAAACACACAAAAACAGATAGGCAGAAAGACACAGAATGAAGGGAAGAAACACGTAAAGACACAGCAGGAGAAATTAGACAGAGACTTATATCTTACCTTAATCCCGCAAAGGAACACTTATGCAGAGCACTCGTATGTTATCTACATATCTTGTTGAGTTTAAGATATAATTTATTTCAAGCTTGGCAGCATTATATCGAGGAAGATACTGGATGATAACAAATAATGTAGTACATTCCTTGTTGCTGCCAAATGACAATAGTTTGTTTTTTCGTCTGGTGATTACTTGCAAAGACGGAGTGCACCATATTATTGTCATCATTACAAAACTGAATCAAGGGTAATAATAGAGATAATAAGAATGATAAGATTATTCTTCGTAATCATTTCTTCACTGTATTACTCTGACTTTCCATGTTCTGTCAGCTTGCAGTAACAAAGAACTTGGTGGTTCCTATTAGTCTTTGGGGTGAGAAAGAAAAAAAAAAAAAAAAAAAAAAATAAAAAAATAAAAAAAAAAAAAAAAAAAAAACGCAGTATCGGTAGAAAAACACATACCACGGATCGTTCATCATGAAGCTTGGATAAATTTTGCTATCTCTCTGGCATGAAAAAGACCGAAGATGGATGCAAAACAAAAAAATCGCAAGAGAATAAACAAATCCACATATTTACAAATGACTAAGGCACCCGAAATATTCGCTCTTAAAAAGGTAACAAAAAATCAAGTTGCCACATAACTCCATTTTCATTGTAAACAGCTACGTGGCTGATGCTTGTGCTTATAAGAGTTTGTACCCTATACAAAAAAATACATTTACGTCCCAAGATTTTCTTAAATAAAATAATCTATATTATGATTTGATCTAATATTATACACATCGACTCTTCGACTAACATTCTATCTATCTATCTATCTGTACGTCTTTCTGGTTTTCTTTCTTGTAAATCTGTCTTATTGTCTTTCTCGATGATCATATCTGATTCATTAGATTCTCGTGTTATCGAATGGATATTGAGCATGGAAAAATAAAAACTTGTATTACAAAACGGGAGATGGATAACAGTTCGCAACTCCAGATTAGTTTACAAATGCCGTTCGTTTTACCCTGAACTTATCGACCTGAACATTATCTATGCATTCACTCACTTGAAGCAGTCGAATGACTTGTAGCACTCGAATGACTTGTAGCAGTCGAATGACTTATAGCACTAAAATGACTTGTAGCAGTCGAATGTATATATTTGAGAATACCTACTACCAAGCCCGGTTGGGCCGGAGTTTTAGCCTTGTGATACGTTTGCCTGTCTGTAAAGCAAAGATACTGGGTTCGGTCCTCGACGGCGACGATGATTTCTACGTTTCTCGTCAAATTTGATGAAGTGAAAAACCCTTTACTGTTGGTGATGGTGCAGAAATGAGAGAGCGTTTCGCCCGCTTTTATCGGTAGAAAAAAGGTGTAAGATTTGCTTAATAATCTGTGCGTGGGGGAGGTGCCCAGTCGTCGGAGGAGTATAGCGGTGGAGTGCATATGTTTTGCTACTTACTAACCAACTTAGCGTGTCGGTGCTTGTAGCCTTGTGAAGGAGACGTACCTGGTTTCGATCCTTGACAGCACTATACTTTATCCTTTCCAGTTACATACATACATACATACATACATACATACATACATACATACATACATACATACATACATACATACATACATACATACATACATACATACATACATACATACATACATACATACATACATACATACATACATACATACATACATACATAAATACATTATAACGTTTCTACACATTTATACACTTCGAGTCTGGTAAGACATTATTTGTATTTTTTTGTGTTAAAATTATAAAATGCCGGCGTGCGGGTTGTGTATTGTATTTGTGTCGGTTGTATTTTGCAGTTACTCCTAGTCTTGTATATATGTGCTCTGTATTGTTTTAGGTTTATTCCGTACCGTTTCGTCCAGTAATAAACCCCACGACTAGCAGCGGGTGTTATAGTTCGTCATTTCAACCCGATATAACACAGATCTCTCTCTCTCTCTCTCTCTCTCTCTCTCTCTCTCTCTCTCTCTCTCTCTCACACACACACACACACACACACACACACACACACACACACACATATATATATATATATATATATATATATATATATATATATATATATATATATATATATATACTGTAGTCTGTTTTATGCACCTTGACTGCCCATAAAATTGAAGACAAGGTTACTCGAGTTGAATTATAAAGATATACTAGGGCATGAACATTCTACATTTTTTACATTTTAAGTTTATAACATGTTCTTTGTTATCATCCTTTTTATAGGCATCTAATAAAGCCGCTTTTCTATACAATAGAAACAGCCAATAACTGGGACTATCCAGTCTAATAATACTAACCATGTACAGTGGCTATGGTCTGGACAGCCAAGTGTACGCCATGACAGTTTAAGCTCCAGTGATAGCCTAACAGACATTGCCTTTGCGCTGTTACATCTACTGAGTAATACCTCTGTGGTAATTCTTCTAAAGTGATTGTTTGTGAACTATTGAACTCTTGAAGTATAGGGCAAAATTTTAACAACACCTAAAAATTGTCGAAAAATTGTAAAGAAGTATATTTAAGTATAACTTAAAACAACGAGTGGGGCCTTAATTTTCAAGACATTCAATATTGGAGAAAATTGAATTGTATGTCCAGTCAAGGGCCAGAAACGGAATATACGGACTTGTGAAAAAGTGACAAAATCTTCTTCAAATAGAAGTAATTTGAAGCCACACTACCTAGTAATTAATCTCTTTAGGAAATTTTGTTTTTACATTGATACATGCGCTTTGTAAAGCCATTTTTGTCATTTTGTTTATTGATGATGTTGTTTTGTTGGCGTTGTTCTTGTATCATAAGGTAAGCCCCTCTGCATGTGAATTTATTTTTCATGATAGAAAATACAATGTACGTAGGCAGCACTAAGTATTGTCAATATTCTCAGAGTTAGTACATTTAGCTTTCTTCATTACACTCCACATAAAGTCGAGAAATAAAACTGCAAATTACTAAACTGTTGTGTAAACTCAATGAAACATGGTTGTCGTGAAATGTTGTTTGTATTTCTTAGGGCCCCATATCCCCAGATACCGCAAAACTACAGCAGCCATTTGTCTTCAATTCTTCTAACTATCTGTCGGTGTGTTTGTATCTCTGAAAGTAGATGGCAAATTAGAGATTTGGATCACCAACAAAAGTTAAAATAGTACAAACCTTTTAGCACAAGAAATAAAAATAAAAACTAACTGATTAATTCACAAGCTAACGCTCCTTTTAGCCACATACTCATTACTGGACCACATTCATTACTATTACCTAAAAAGAAAAACACTGTCATACCCCTACACAACAACAGATTCAAAATATCACATGGGGACTCAGTATACGTTGCAGTTGTTTGTGCATCAACCACTGGAATAGCAAAATTTGACAACAATCTTAAATCATTCATACGTTTGAAAGGATGTTGTTTTAAAAAATGCAAATTGTTGACATAAAAGTGCTCGCTGCAAATGGATGTTATGTTGGCTTGTTGACCAAGTTAAAAGATAATTGGTCAAGCGTAAGGTATTTTCTGGCTATCTTTATACCGTGTTAAATGGCTAAAGATGTTATCCCTTCGAAATAAGCGTTGTTCCAGAGCAGCAACGTCAGAGATGTCATAGAGTCACCAAAGTATGATTTTGGAGAGAGAGAGAGAGAGAGAGAGAGAGAGAGAGAGAGAGAGAGAGAGAGAGAGAGAGAGAGAGAGAGAGAGCCGTATTTAAGGCACCTGTACTATAATACTGAAAATCCAGTTGCTTATATTAACATTAATACATTGTAGGAACAAATTAAAGGTGACAACAAGATAATAGCGAAGCAGGACATAGTCTTGTAAATATACTGAATTGAAGGGATGTTTAATCGAACAATCTACCTACATGTTACACGGGAAAGCTTGAAAACGATTTTCCTACAGAAGGGTCTATGTTAGTCACCTGTATGACTAGTGGCAAGCAGGCAGTATTGACATGAAAGCATATAAAACATAAAGCGATGGATACAAATATATTTTGACAGGGAAAGATGGCTCTTCAAAATATGCATGGGATGAAAAGTACAAACAAAAAAGCCAAATTACATACACGACATTTGCACAGACATATTCAAACAAATACAGTTTAATGAGACGAAAGAGTCTTACAATAAAAGAGTAAAGGATTTATTGGACAAAGAATACGCCAAATATTGTATACGTTATACGTGCTCACACAAAACGGCATCTGTAGTTGAAAGATTTAACAGAACTTTGAAGGCCCAAATGTGGAAGCATTTCATTCAAAATGAAAGCGAAAATCGGGTTGCCAATTTACCAACTGTTTTAAGGATACAGCAACACTTATCTCACATTAAGAGACATATCTCCAGTTGAAGCCTACGAGGAAAGATTGGGTAAGAGGTATCGATTCTTTTATTCGATTATTAGACCACTGCTACACATAAGACTGCAAAAATTCAAAATTGGGGAAGCAGTCAGAATTTTAAAGATACAAAACAATTTTTGCAGACGGCTACATTCTTAACTTCACCGAGCAAATATTCGAAATCATGCAAGAAATATTATGTGATCAGGTTGTTTCCAAACAGGAAGTTTTGAATGGAGAGGATATAGAGGGCATATGTAACGAGCAAGAGTTGTATCTGTATGACAAATAAGAAGACGTATAAAAAGTTGAAAAGATTTTAAGACCAAGAGACTGAAAGGCAAAAAAGTATGTATTTGCCAACAAAAATCAAGTCGCTCGTTTAAACTGGAGTCAAACCCTAGCATCAATACTGATGTAACCCACAAAGGTATTCCAGAGGCCTATACACAACCTGTCACAGAAAAGCGAACATTTAAAGAGGACAAACATAAAGACAAAACGGGTAAAATTATGTAGAGAAGAAGCACTATGATGACTATAGTCCTTAAGTCGCGGTACCTATGGGACAATCCTAGCAGCAGAGCGGCATCGTCGTGGTCTGTATCAGAGAAGTACAAGTTGTGTCTGACGCGGTGACCCATATCGATGACAAAAGTGTTTACAAGGTCCGATTAGAAATTTCAGAAAAAAACATTGGCAATGAAATAAATAAGCAATCATTTATATTTATGCTTATGGTTGTTGGACCATGTATGGTTTATTTTTTTAAATAGTTTAATTACCTCTAACTCTTCTAATTGTTTTGTTTGCTCATTTGGACAAAGATGCGAGCAATAAACCCACTGGTGCAGATACAAGTAAAATAACGTGTTCAGCATGTAATGCAACAATTAGTCTAGCACTCTTGAATAACCAGTCTATCACACTATAATATTTCCAGGCAATGCTGCTACTGCTTTTTTTGCCAATTGAAAGAATTAATTGGCTATATATTTCAAGCTCCCTTTGATCACGACAAAAATGATTCACCTGGGGTAGATGGAGGGGACAGTTTAAAGAGTTTGAGAGGTACCCAGTGTTGGATGTGGATTTAGAGGAGTTTGAGATGGAGTAGTTGGAATTGGAGTATGAAAAACATTACCTTTTACCAAATTTGCAATCGACAATGCAATTGTTGATATAGTCATTGCAATTGATGAGGCTATATCAGCTATTGTTACAGTCTTTTTTTGAAAAGTTGTTTTAGTTCTCCATCTGAGTTAAAAGTCCAACTACTTGAGCTTTTTTTATTCAACCTTTCGAAACTGTTCTTGGATTTATAACCTTTCTTTTTTCCTTTGTTTATCTTTTTTTTGGTGGGGGTGGGGGTCTTTTTCTTTTCTGATGCACATTTTAGGTTCTTCAATGTGCTTTGTTTCACACATTTCAACATCAAGCTTTATAAACTGTACTTTATATTGACAACACCCAAAGCATGTACCTAGCCTTTAAGCTCCTTTTCCTCCTGACTTGTAAATAAGCTTTTTTCACTTCCTTGAGTATAGCTGGTCTCTGCCTCTTTAGTCTGTTTATCAAATTGGTTATTTATGTCTATTGTTCGCATCTTAATGTTCTCAGGCACTTGCATTAGTTGCCTGATGGTAAGTGATGCATCAATACGATATTTACGCCGTGTCTCAGCATCAGCATATTCATCTCTAAGTAACGCCCATTTCGTGTATTGCCTTATCCAACCTAACATGGTTTTTAAAAAAATCACATGTGTCATCAGATATGGTTCTAGGAGCCAGCATTTTCTTTAAATCCCCCCCCCCTTGAAATCTGAAAGAGTCTACCATCAGGCTTTTCTTAATACAGTGTTCTAGATTTTATTTTCAAGCCATTGCGAGTCAATTCATAATAAGGCCAGTTTATTTTAAGTCCTCTTTCATCCTTTCTTTGTATTTGCCATGTGAAATATATGCCATTGCAAGGTCTGCTAAGATCTCAAAGTCATTGTCCAATGTCCTGATTTACTCTGTGACATCATTGATTAGCAAAATTATGTCTATTGACAACTTGGGCGGTTTTTCGAAATGAATGTAAAGTTAACTAATGACATCCAATGGAATTAGGTATTTCGCCGGATGTTTGTCATTCAAGAGAGGCTTGCATCTATCTGCCCTGAGTGCTAGTTTGATAAAGTTTAAAACTATTGACTTGAACAAAACAATAGATTGCAATGGGGAAAATGTCGAAGGCTACGCAATGCACAATATTGCAAAAATGCTTGGCAAATAAATAAAGCAGCTGTGAACTAAGCAATGAGGTTGTACAGAGAAAAGAGATTAAATAGTAATGATCAAAATCTCATCAATGATGAAGTTGCCAATCTTGAATGGCTCAACTTTTTTGTTTTGCTCTCTCAGCTGTTTCACTGGATGCTATTTTATTATTCTTGGAAATGTTTTCACTGGCCCTCATATATCTCGAATTTTTGCAACTGAAACATTTACTTTGTTGACCAGGGTCAGACAGATCAAACGAGGCAATAGGAATTACATAATCAGTATGAAGGCCATCTTCAGTCATACCTTCAGGCTGTTGTAAAAGTGAATTGATGGCACACCTAGCATTTTCAATGTCGTGTCAGACATGATGTTTTCTCTTAAAGCTGACAAAATCCTGCGTCTAGCCAATTGTGATATCGAATGGTTTTCGTTATCATGGTGTCCTTGGCTCATGCATTCGTTATTGTTTTTTCTATGGTCATCGCTCCATTCTTTCATGTGCTCTGTGTTGTGCTCTCTATTGTCATCTCGAGTTTTTCATGTACTCGTTGCTGCCATCTCTCCATTTTTGTCGTATTTGTTCTCGTGCTTTTTGTTGTCATCTCTCCATTTTTCATATTTCTCTTTTGACAAGGCTTGCAATATGTAGAAGTTTTGTAGAATTCAGTCATGTCTTTATCTTCACCATATTTTGATCATGTCTTGGAATCCATCTTTTTGCTTACACAACTACATTTCAAATCAGTGCTCACCACGTATGGTAACACATCTTGCAATTATTCTTGTTGTCATACTGAGCTTTTGTTCAGTTAACTTTCCTTAGTTCAATTCAAAATAATTGGAATGTGGTCAATGTAAAAAGTAATGTTTAAATCAAGGTTAAAACAGTGCCAGTAACAGTACCTTGTATTTTCGCAAAGGCCAAGAGAACCAAGTGGAGTTGAACTTGGTAAGCAACTTAAAAACGTTCATAAACATTTAATAAAGCCAACGCTGAACGTTTGAGGAAGGAACAAGAAGATGGAACACTAGGTCAAATCATACTACGTAACAGAATTGAAAGGAAGATCACAGGTGATGAAGCAGCTGTTTTAGGTATCTTGTTTATTTGGTCAGCAAGTACAATTGCTTCAACACTTCCAAAAACGGAGGTAAAAAATGTTGAAAGTAACAACGAACAAAAAATCAAAGCACATCAATAAGATAAAACCTGGTATTTTTACAACCCAATACCAGATATGCTTTAGCATGACCTTAAGTCTTCTAACTTTTACAGGTAAAAAGTAACATGTCAAGAGAAACAAAAACGAAAAAAATATCAACACAGGTTACCATGCGGCACTTAAATCGGTTCTCACAGTCTCCTAAGGCATGATTTTTTTTAAAGCTGTTTAAGATCTCAGTAGGTATAATATCAAAGTTGAACAATGAAGAAATTACAACGTTAATTACCCCATCTGCTCTCAGGTAATTCACAACCGACTACATAATATAGAGTTAACTTTTTACCTGAGAAAATTGTCAACACCGTACAATTGAGCGCAAAAAATTGCTAGATAAATAAGGCAATGTCTAACAAAACTAAAAAAAACACAAAAACATTATCAACACAATTTACCACGCGGTGTTAAGCTCTGACCTTACTGTTGCATACAGCATGCCTTTAAAGAAGCTATTCAGGTGTGCAATTGGTCCACCATCAAAATTAACATTGAAAAGAGCGTCAAATCAATCATTCCAGTTTCACTTATAATTTCATAATTGACTACTTGATAGCTAATTGACTTTATCTGACAAATTTGTTGTTAGGTAAACAGCTTAAGAGATGAACGAAACAGCAATACAGCAACCTATTCAAGATGTTGCAGAAAGAAAGAAACACAATTGATTTGGTCAAGAACATTGAACACTACAAATGCATGAGAAAAAAAGATACAAAGTTGTATGCAAATCTTTGAAATTGTTAGAGCAAGCATGGAGACATTTTCAACTGACGCAGGTATTTCTACAGCTAGATTGTGTTTATCTAGAATAGATATTGGTATAGTGGGTCCACTAGCCTTTACATTTGAAAACTCGACCGTTAATTTGAGCACTTTAATTCAAATTCCTCTTCAGTCATCAACCTTAAAGTCTGAACAACCACTGCACATTGCATTATTTAACGCCCAATCAGTTGGACCACCGGAAAAGTGCACAGAATAGTCAACTTTATCAATGGTCAGGATATCGACAACTTTTTCCTGACAGAAACATGGCTTAAAACATCTGGCAATGAGCCAAAGTGCGCGGATCTAACACCCCACGGTTATTCCATCAAGTCGTTTCCCCGCCACTCCGCGGAGGTGGAATTGCTGTCATCGCAAAGAATTTCATACTCCACCGTCTTAACTACGCAGCAACCTTCAATTTTGACCACACATCGTTTCAACTGGTCCAAGTCACCCTCACAATGGAACACATGTCAGTCCATTTTTTCTGCCTCTACCACCCTCCTCCAAGTCGAAAAAAAAAAAAACAAGCTGACTGAATCTCTCTTTTTGGAACAGTTTTCTAACCGCCTAGAATAGGCAGCCTGATTATTCTTGGTGATTTTAACTTTCACTTTTACTGTCCTGGAAACCCATACACATCAAAACGCCTAGATTCCATTCACGTTTTCTACTTCAAACAGTCAGTTAACCAATCTACCCATACACATGATTACATTTTAGACTAGATTCTTCATTGACCTGATGATAATATTCTACAGTCATCATTGGTGTCCCACGAACTTGCATCAGATCACCTCTGTGTCATATGCCATCTTGATGTATCAGTTCCTAATCCTCCATCTTTGTTTGCTACTAAGCGAAACCTCCGTATGATTAATAGAACCCAACTAATACATGACATCCAAGCAAACCTAACAGCTTTGTTAAGTCCTACAGCAGAACAACTTGATAAGTGCTTGCGTTCATTGCTTGACAAACATGCCCCAGAAACCAACTGCAGAGTATTCATTCAGGAGTGTTCACCATGGTATAGTAATGTTAGGGACCAGCTTCGCACTGCAAAAAGACAACGCTGTAAGGCTGAAAGGCTTGCGCTTTCATCCGGTCTTATTATTCATAAACAAATCTATGAAGCCGCTATGAAGAATGTCACAAGCATAGTTCATATAGCGAAATCAGCCTATTTCAGTACTAAGGTCACTAAAAGCTCCAGCTGCAAAGGGCTCTTCGATATTACTTACAAGTCAAGGAACCAATGTACACCACTTCCAACAACCTTCTCCCCATTCGAACTTCCGGACCTGTTTGCAAATTCTTCCGTGACAAAGTGCAAACCATTGGATATCAGCTTGACAACACAATTTCAATCGACTCATCGTCACCACACAGTTGTTGTACAGAATTTCAAAGACAGCCTTTAACAGCATTTGAGCCTGTCTCTACGGATTTCTTACGTACAGTCCTGATGAAGAGTTCCCCAAAGTAATGTGAATTTGATCCGATTCAAACATCATTGCTGCTTGAGTGCTTAGATTCAATATTGCCTTCACTAACTAATGTTATTAATACTTCTCTTTCATCTGGGGAATTCCCATCATTTTCTAAAACAGCCATTGTAAAGTAGAAGATTTAAAAAACTACCGCCCTTTTTCTAACTTCCCATTCATGTAAAAAAATCTTAGAAAAAGTTGTTCTGTCCCAACTGGTATCTCATTTGAATTTAAATAGTCTTTATGACAAGTCTGAATATTGCCCTCGCCACAGTAACGATTACTGCCCTTCTGAAAGTAGTTAACTACCGTCTCTCTGCTTTGGATAGTGGAAAGATTACAGTCCTCACCCTCCTTGACATGTCTGCAGAATTTGATACAATAGATCATGATATATTGCTTCACCGTCTCCAGCATGTATTTGACATTCGCGATACAGCCTTGCTATGGTCCAGGTTAGACTTAGTTGACAGGACACAAATGGTGTCCGTAAATGGAAAACATTCCAGCCCAGTTGATCTATGTTTTGGTGTTCCACAGGGGTCTCTTCTTTGACCCGTTCTATTCATTATATACACTCAGCCCCTCTCACGTGTCATAGATTGTCATCCGGTGTCTCACAACTGTACGCTGATAACACCCAAAAATACAAATCTAGCAACCCAACTGAAGTTGATGCTACCATCCAAGACGTGCATTTCCGATGTGAAGCCATGGATGATATGGAACAAGCTGCAGATGAATGATGATAAAACTGAAGCCATTCTGATCACCACAAAAAGACTTTCTCATTCACATCCTTTACCTCAAACATTATGTATCAGCAACACCAACAATAAATTCACACAATCAATAGGAAACCTAAGTGTCACTCTCGACACCACTCTCTCAGTACACCAACATGTTATGAACATATGCAAGGCTATATATCTGGAGCTGAGACGTATCAGCTCCATTCCCAATTTTCTTTCAGTTGATGCCATATAAACACGTGTGTTCCTTATTACTCTCTAGACTGGACCGTTGTAAGTCACTTTTTATCTGGTTCGTCTCAGTATCTCCTACAGAAGCTTCAAAAAGTTCAAAACATAGCTGCTCGTATCATCCTTAGAGTACCAAGAACCGAGCAATTCCTACCCCCTGCTTTGTACCCTACACTGGTTACCTGTTCGCTCCAGATCAAACACAAAATATGTTCTCTATGCTGCATTTCGTTGACTGCCTCCAGTCCTAAATACCTATCTGACCTCACCCATGTGTACACCCCTTCTCGATATTTACGCTTCTCTTCCGACACTAGTATTCTCATTATTCCCACTATCAAAACGAAGTGCTACGGACAACGTTCTTTTGCGTACCAGGGCCCAGCTACCTGGAAGGAATTGCCGGTTGAACTTAAACACAATGATACCGTGATCTCATTCAAGAGTGCTCTTAAAACTCACCTATTTCGACTGCAAGAACATACTTAAGACTTAGCAATTTTTCCTTAGCTTATTTTTTTTTTCAGGATTCTGTTTTGTTTGTAATTTCATGGTGTTTGTTTTTTGTAATCGTGTCCATATATATGTCATTACGTGTTAACTAATATTGTAAAGCGCTTAGAGCTTCTAAAGTATAAGTGCTGTACTAACTCCTCATTATTATTATTATTATTATTATTATTATTATTATTATTACATGATTTAGAACAGCAGTTATACGAATTGTTTCAAAGGGTTTTAATGAAAAATTGATTCGCAACAATGCTTTAAAACATGCTGAGATATATATGTCAGCTATCACTAAGTTAAAAAGAATCAATGAAGTGATAAGCACAGCGATCACTGATAACGATATCAACGACGAGGAGTTCATTGCCATCATCGACGAGTGCAATGACATAAAACAAATCCTCAAACAAGAAGAAACTAAAGTGAAAACCTTCTATCCAAATAAACGGAGAGAGCTACATTACAACTGAGTCACTTCCTAATAATGAATTATATTTTTGCCCAAACCAATCGATAACAGATCTGACAGATCCATTTTATTGCAGATAATTGATTTTGTTACTGGGTACTACAATGTTTCCGATGAAGTAGAAAGCAATCTCTTTTGCTATAACAATGACAGAAATGAAACGAGGAGTGTTTTAATTGCCGATGGCAACTATAACCTCCACATATTCATGAAAAAGTCAAGAAAGGAAATAACTACAAAGGGTGACAGTGACGAAAGTATTGGTATTGAATGTTTGAAACGCAACTCAAAAGTTAGAGTCAATCCTAATAACAACTGCACTATATATATATATATATATATATATATATATATATATATATATATATATATATATATATATATATATATATATAAGTAACTACAATGCTAAGTTGCTAGAATTCAATAGCCAAACTACTTTTCAGGAAGCATCTGAGTCACACACAGTTTGCAGGTTTTTGATACCCATAAATATGTACATTTTTCTGGACCAAATCAGATACACAGAATTGAAGTAATGGCTATTATTCACGTTTCCTCGAGTCTTTGCCAGTTAAAAATGGTTTTCACTGTGACTTTGTTTCGTACAGTGTTAATGGTTATTACAAGAAATAGCAGAAGGGTACCATTTACAGATTGAGTATCAGTATCAGGGATGGGGAAGGCAAAGTGATTTTTTAATGCTAATTTAAAGATATCAGGTGTAGAACTTGAAATTGTGAAAAATTATGACATGTTCCTGGTGATTGAGAGTGGAAATGGAGGTGGTATTATCATGATTCCCCACGAATACACCAAAGCCAATAATGAATATTATGTTCATGATGGTGAAAAAATAAAATATGATGGTGACTTCGAAAGATCAGGGTAGCATGGTTACGTGCAAGACGCGGAGCTCAGCGAAGCTGAGGACGAAGTCCGATCGAGGTCATATATTATGTGTCTTTAATCCAACAACCTCTATGACTGGGCAATGAGCAATGCATGCCAGTTTTAAACTTCAGATGCTGAAATGATGGACAAATTATGTATTATTCAATATATATTTGTGTTTTCTCTATATAAACTCTTCAACAGGTGTAGATATTCTTCTGAAGAGTGTTGAATATATGTTTTCCCCCTTCTTAAGAGAATGCTGGCTCTGGATTGTACAATCTTCAATTTTAGAGTATTATATATTGCCCGAGCTTTTGATTTGTTGCTGCCCCAGTAATATCTTTACACCTTTACACTCAAATGGTCTGTATATAAGAAAATCAACTTAACGTATTCATGTGCAATATATATATATATATATATATATATATATATATATATATATATACCTATCTGTCTACACACACACACACACATATATATATATATATATATATATATATATATATATATATATATATATATATATATATATATATCATCTTAGTACCAGAAACAACTCAGCTAGATGTGTAGCAAGTGGTTAAGGCATCTAAATGATGAAACGTTTCCACGGATGAGTAGAGAAATTCAAAGCAATTTCTCAAGATGTGTTAAAAGATTTAATGATGATATAGTTACGACAAAGTAATCTAATAAACAATCTTGAAAACTGGATGTGGCAACCTTGCAAATTTGAGCTTTTATATTTATATTCTTGCATTATCCGTATTAAATATTAATCATTGCTCATTTTCTAAATCGGTTGTTCGTCAGTTGAGTTCGAAGATGGCCACGACATCACTAACTGGTTTGGTTTCTGTGAGAACGTGAGTATCTAATCAGGCCAATTTGTGCTCTGAATTGTCTGTGGCACACTGGACAGAATATGCTGCTTGGGGAGGGGGGGGGGGTTTGCTTGATCATTAGAGAACGTTTTGCAGTTATGAGATTTACGCCGCTCACGGTTCTGCACTGCCTTTGCAATTTTCTCCTCAGCTCATAATCTATAGCTCCAGTATGGATGAGACTGCGCTAGATTAAACGACACTGTGCGAGATCTTCTCAAGATTTTTTGTCAATGTTGACGTGTTTCAAGGATGATTTGACGGAGTCTTTGAAGCGTTTCTTCTGACATCCCTGAGATCGCTTTACCTTCTTCAACTCTCCATAGAAGATCATGTTCGATAGTCCTGGTGACGTAGCCTGCCCATCTCAACTGTGATTTCATCAGCAATGTGTGGATGCTTGGAATGCCTGCCCATGTGATAACCTCAGTGTCCGGAACCTTGTTCTGCCATCTTATCCTCATCAGTTTCCCCAGGCAGCCCATGTGAAAATGATTCAGCTTATTTGCTTCTGTACACCGTCCAGGTTTTTCGCATGCATACAGCAAGGTCGGCAACACAATGGCTTTATAGATCTTCAGTTTTGTTTGGAGACTGATTCCTCTGCGCTCCCACACTTTTGCACGAAGTCTGCCAAAGGCCACACTTGGTTTAGCAATTCTGGCGTTGGTTTCGTCATCATTGTGGACTGCACGTGACAGTGTACTGCCAAGGTAGGCGAACTTCTCCACTGCAGGGTCTGGCCATTCACTCTGCAGTTATGCTGTTCTTAAGGCTTTCCTGGTACAGATTGGTGCATCACCTCTGTCTTATTAATTTTGATTGTGAGACCGAAATTGTCGCAAGCTGAAGAGAAATGGGCCATACTCTGTTATATGTCAGACTCAGATTTGGCATTCAGTACCAACATAAGTATCGTCCAGATTAACAACCATCAAGACCAGATGTGTTTAGTCCGTGCCATCGTGATGACTCAAACTTATGCAAAGAAGCAAATACGATACAGCAGAATGGAAGCGGTCATGGATAAACATTAGACGATCGGACAAACCCAAACAACGGAGAGAAGCAGATATTCTTTTGGACCAAGCTGGCATTTCCGAAGAGACTGTCTGTGGAGTTCTTGAAGCCCAAACGCTTCAAAACGTGTTGGCTCTTCGTTATACGTTAAAAATACATCCTCAAGTCGTTCGTGGAGATCTCGTGTTTCGAGGACCGGATTTTCCAGATTGAAAATACATGCACATTTATTATTACCAAGATCATATCGATGCTATTACAACCATAACAGGATTTCTCGGATACTATTACTATTACAACAAAAGTGACCATGGATTTACCAATCGGTAGCTGCATATCCATTGCTGAGAGAGATATCGTGGCTGTTTTCCTCCACACCATTCATTCCTGAAGGACACCCTCCCCCCAACACCCACCCCACACAAAATCGATGTTCTACTTGCAAGCGAACTTTCGTCAGTTCAACATGTTACGAGCAACATCGCACGAAACAATCTCAACAACAGAAAAGTGCTTGCAAATTATGAACAGTGTGTTCAATTTGTGGACAAGATGTTCGGACAAATGACTCATAGACGTGCCACGAGGACCAAGTATGCACTTTGACAAGAATGTGGGTGAGTGTCAAATTGTTACATGCTCTCGATCATTAATACCATCTGAAAAAAGTGTACGAAATTTGGCGCCCTCTCCACCACCACCACCCCAGCACACTCTCCTAACCGTTTCTTGTACAGAACGCTTTTATTACATTATAGCTACGCCATATTGAACAGTGTAACAAATCATTTTCGTTAGAAATATTCAACATGTTTGTACAGCTCTATAAAAAGCGTTTAATATGGGCTCAAGACATTTAGCATGATAATTACCGAACATATTAATATTTAACATTTCCGGTGCTGTCAGATTTAACAACTCCTTCAATGTTGTATCAGACGATAAATCTCTACCTATCCATGTAAAGTTCAATTGATGTATAAAATGATGTCAACTGACCATTTGTATATCTCCTTCTTCGTAGTCTTGTGTGATGACACATCTATCAATATTATATCTTGAGGACAAAGACAACTATGTAAAGTTTATTGAACTCATTTATAAACCTCTTTGACGTGTGGATTAGTGTAAGAATAATATGGTTAATGTTGGACTTGGCTAAGGTTGTTACAATAATTTTACCGAATGGAGTAAATGATCTTTCTGTAAATCGTTTATATCACTAATTGTGGAGTTATAATTAAGGGAAATCATTTGCTTTAAATGTGTTGAAAATTTCATTCAAAATATCTTGAATTCATTGTATGCCCTCCCCCCCCCCCAAACTCCTTGGCTGAATAAAAAAAAGTCTCTCAATCAGGAAAATAAGGTAAAAACACATAGAAGGAGTAATGTTAAGATCCAAGGCAAGATGGTATGAATTTGATGAAAAGAAGTAAACGTAGTTTCTTAACCTGGATAAAAGGAATTACACAAACAAAATCATGAAGAAATTAATTTTGGATGAAGTAAAAAAGTTAACAGATCAAAATTAAAAACTGAATCAAGAAAAAGATTTCTATGAAAAGTTTTATCAAATCAAAACTAACAGTGATCTACAAACAAACGAACACTTCTTCGTGCATGACAACAAAACTTACAATTGCCGAGAAAAACTCGTGTGAGGGTAAATTGATCTTTTCTGGGTGTGGTTTAGTACTGAAAAATATGAAAAATGAAACCAGTCCTGGTTCTGGTTGACTTTCTGTTGAATTTTATAAGTTGTTTTGGAAATATTTGGGTGGATTGATATATAGATCTCAAAATTTCGGATATGAAAAGAAGAAAGAAAATGTGCCCGATTTTCAGCCGCAGAGAATTATCACATGTGTTCAAAAAAAGATAAAGATAGAGAAAATTTAAACAATTTGGAGATCAATGTCTTTACTAAATGTGGACTATCAAATAGCATCAACTTCAATAGCAAATAGGCTTCAGAAGGTACTTCCTTCTATTATAAGTGATACTCAGAAGGTTTTATGAAAAGGAGATTTATTGGTGAAAACACTAGAATATTATATGATGTTATTACTTCCTCGATTAAACAAATCAGTCTGCTCTCCTCTTATTAATTGATTTTGAGAAAACATTTGACTCTGTCAAATGGGACTTTTAGGAAAATACTCTGAAATCTTTTAATCTTGGTGATTCTATTTTTCAGTAGTTCAGAGTATTTAGAAACAAGTCCAAAGAAGCGTCATCAACAATGGTTACTTGTCTCAGTTCTTTCATCTAAAGAGAGGGTGTCGTCAAGGAAATCCATTAAGTCCATACATATTTATCATAGGAATAGAACTTCTGTCCATTGAACTCAAGAAGAACAGAAATATTACTGGTATTTTCTATCATGACAGAGAACTTATACTGGGTCAGGATGCTGATGCTGCCTATTTACTATCGGATGGCTCTCCACAGTCTTTTAGATTTACCATTGAAACTCTTACGATCTGGATAGGAAGGAACAAATGTTCAAAAGACAAAATATGCCCAGATATTGAAATAATTTTGTCTGCTTCTTCCTTTAGACATTTAGGAATATAGTTTTCTTTGAACTTAAATGATGTGTTAGAGTTAAGTTATGCAAAGAAGTTAAAAGAAGCAACAGCAACAAAAATAACAAAATAACAAAATAAACAATCTGGGTTGTTGGGTGAGAAGAAAGCTGTCACGTATTGGAAAGAATAACTTTGATCAAATCATTGATTTTGCCAAAATGTATTCATTTGTTCTAAACATTGTCTAATCCTCCATAATATACAGAAAATGAATGAAACAAACTTTTAAAAAAAAATTATTTGGAGTGATAAAACCGAAAGGGTAAAAAGAGATACGCTTATAGCCCCATCTACAGATGGTGGCATAGACATGGTTCATATTGATTCTTTTATTAAATACGTGAAGATTACTTGGATTAAACGCCTTATTACAAATGAAGAAGGACTTTGGCAGAATATGGTTATAAAAAACTAATTTTAGGAAAATTTGAAGACATCCAGATATTAAAATTAGGGGAGACAATATTAACAGAGATTATGAAATTCATTAGTAAAGACTTTTGGCACGAAAAAAGAGCTCTCATCAGTGGAGGAATACTTGTCATAGGATATTTTAACTTTTGATGATATTAATAACTTTTATTCCTACACAAAATGGAAGTCAAATGGAATAACAAATAACATGTATCAAACATCTCTTTGAGCATCTAAGATCATTCTTAAATTTTGAAGCACTACGTCAAAAACCTCATATGAATAATTACATTGAATATTTCTCAATTATTTATAAAATGTCTGGTCACTGGAAAAGATTAAAAATTATATCGACAAGTAAGAGACTTTTATGAATGTAAATTCAGACAAATATTTTGCTCTTAACAAATAAGAATTAAACATTTTTATATAAAGATTTGGTGAATAAGAAAATTAGTAAACCTTATAGTAAAAATGAGGCTTGGTCCAGACAATTATAGTACAAGATAAGTGATCAAAACTGGGAGAAAATCTCTAATTTTGGCTAAGAAGTGTACCAAAGATACAAATTTAATTGCCTTTCAGTTTAATTTCATACACAGAATCATTGTAACAAATCGATTTTTGAAAAAAATAAATTTCATTGATGCTGATCCATGTACCTTTTGTGAACAAGAAGTCGAAAGAGTTGAACACTTAGTTTATGATTTTACCGATATTGAAGATATATGGATTTTTTTATTATATGGATTAGGAATTATGCACCAAATATTTGGATTTCCAAAATTGATGTCTTTCTTGGAAATGACAAGTTTGGTGAATCTAAAACATTTCTTCATTCTGGTTGAAAAATATCAAACGTATAGGTCACGTTGTGATTTTAAAAAAATATTTTAAAGTTACAAAAGCAATGTTTTATACTACGAAAAAATGGACTATGAATTTAACAAAGTTGCATAAGAAAACTGTTACGTTCGAGAAAATGTTTAAAACCTGTTACAGATTGTAATTATATGTATCATTTTTAAATCTGAATAACACCGTGTTTTTCTTGACTCGTGGTAAGATTCATGTATATTCTTCATTTGTATTTGACAATGTCTGCGTGTGTGTGTGTGAGAGAGAGTTTATGTGAGAAATCTATTTGCATGTATATATATATATATATATATATATATATATATATATATATATATTAATACAGACTGTGTAAACGAAGAGTCGGGACTTCTCAACAATTATGCATAACTCTCTTTAGACTGTGTCAGTTGGTATTAAAAGGAATTTATAAAATCCTGACAGTTAAGTTTCAATTTATTAAAAAGATATTTAGGATGTAACGAATTATCGAGCAAACAAACAAACACAAAAGTATGAACAAATCAACAAATGGGCAAAACACGTTATCCCCTACCAACTTCATTGGCAGCGAAGAGACAAAAAGAACCACACCATAAGTTCACCTTGCTTATTAACAGATGGATTTGAAACTACTTGAAGACACACTGGACACGGATGCCACACCCATATGCATGGCACCACCCGTTCATTAATAAACAAATTCATTTATTATTTGTCCACATCCTACCATGTTGAGGTCACAAAGAGTATACAATGATGAAATCTAACTGCAACCTTTGGTAACAGAGCTGTAGATTTACTGACAGAAAATGGAAAGAAACCAAGTTTCGTTGTTCTGTTTCTAAGGACATTAGAGTAAAACCGTAGACAAGGGGAAATTAATCTATGATCATGGCATTGAAGATATCACCTTGACTGTTATATGTGAGGTGCCATCAAAATCAGAAAAATAAAGGTTCCATGGATTCATCCCTGTACCTCAGCAAGGTTTTAAATTATAAAGGAGAAAAAATCCTTAAAATGTTGACCTGCTGCCCTGATTTTGAAGGTATGACCTTATATGAGGCATGCACCGCATCTTCCTGTGACAATATATGAGTAAATCATGTTTAATTCATTGATCTTAAACAGCTCACGTTATAGATCAGACAGAGAAAATGTTTCTGAAACATAACATATTGACCCTCGACCTTGACATTTAAGACCCAATGGAGTATGCAACAAACTTTGTAGTGATGATATATCACTATACCAAGTTTTATACATTCATGTAATAAAACTGAGAGGAAAGTGTGATGATTAACTTGAAGTAGTTGATGTTGAATAAAAATAATAATAATAATAATAATAATAATAATAATATACTAAAAAAATATGTTATTAAATAATAATAATAATAATACTAATAATAATAACAGCGTCTAATAATACTTAAAAATCAACTAGACAACATACTGGCAAGGTTGCTTGAAAATGTACAAAACACTGTTTTTCTTTTTTTGTTTTTTGCAGTAACTTTTAACACCCCCATAATGCATCATGCACATCTCAATTATCTCTGCTAAAGCTGAGTCCATTCATAAATCGGAATTAAAAATAAAAGAAGTTGATTACACAAACTAACAACCTTACAATTTGACACAAAATAGAGAACATAAGATGTAATGGATGAAAGAAGGATGGGTAAGGCCAACTCAGTATGGCATAGGCATAATGAACAAACTGACTGATGTCATTACGAGTCTGGAAAATAAGACATGTATATTGTCTGACCATATGGAACATTTTTGTGTTACACAACTACAGTATAGTCTCATTCACCAAACTTCACTTCATGCAGATATCAGATGTTTGTGCTGCTATAATGAAAAACGAATTGCTGATAAATTACAAGTTATTTTTTTATTCAAATTTCCGGTTAATCTAGCAAATCTAAAGTGAGTTTAGTGTGTCTATTTGACAAACTTGAGACTAAATAAAACTGTATTTGTTTATCTTAAATTCATGCTTAACAGTAAATAGAATTTGTTGTTTTTTTTAAAATATGTATGCCTCCAAGTCCTGTAGAAAATAAAAGTCCAGAAAATATAAAAAGCTGACAAAGTTTCAAAAGTCATTGAAATGGTGAAACAATTAGGTCATAGATACATTCACACAAACATGCACATCAAAACGCATTTGCTTATATCAGGCCATTTTCTGTTAAATCAAACTACAAAGATTTCATAAAAGCGGCCTGGGTCCAAAATCCAGAAAAATTTGTCATAAATCCAATAATCATTCCAATAGTGTGACAATCAAATAAGACGTCCACATATAAAAAAATAGTATCGTGCCTACTAAACGTTTGTGTCTATGTGAATGCATTTTTGCATAATCCAGCTAATTAGGTTTGCACAGAGAAACAAAAAATTGCTAACAAAAGTAAAGAAGTAAATATTCCATGAATTGATGTCCCCTACTTTTAGCTACAAGTAGGAGAGTGTAGTTTTGTAGAGGATGGCGGTAAGTGCTGGTGGTGATAAGCCCTATAATCAGGATCCTACCAATTCTGAATGATACCCCACTTTCTCAGAGAGTAAAATAATACCTTCGGCAGCATTTTGTAAAAGAAATAAACAAGGCAAAATGTAAACTATGTGACGTTGAATTAGTTTACAAGGTAACAACTTAAAAACAGATAAATCACCTGAGTCATAAAGTAAAAAATCTGAATTGTCAGACTACATCAGTATTCCCATTCACTGATATTTATTCGCTTTTCAAAAGATAACTTATACTATGGCAAGTTGATAGCTATAGAACAGGGGTCATATTAAAGCCTAAAAAGACTTGATACATCAATCAATGTAGCCAAATTCGATTCCAGTATTTTCTGCACGTGATCGCTCTAAATAAAACGTGGGATTTTAAAAACAACTTAAAAAAACCAATTCAGTCACGAACTGTGCATGGATTGTCTTCACATATTCTCACTCCGGTGAAGTTAATCTAAAATAGATTTTTGCAATTGTCATTATGAATAAATCACTTTTTTAAGAATTATTTTTGAGATAGTCTCCGCATTTAACTGAACAGGAGTAGTAGTAAACTGCCGCCAGTACAGCACCGGTGAGGATGGAATGCGGTCAAACAAAGGTCATGCATTCCAGAGCACACCACTGGTGCAGCACCGGTGAGGATGGAATGCAGTCAAACAAAGGTCATGCATTCCAAAGCACACTGCCGGTGCGTGGGGGGTTAAACAAAGGTCACACTAGGTAAACTATCGTCATTGTAAGCAACCATTTAGAGGGGAGAATGAATCCTAGATATTTTGCATTAACATTTCAATTAAGTTCATTCACATGTGAAGAGGCGTTGCAATAGAGAATACCTATTAGTGAATTATACTAGTTATCAGAACAGAGAAACGTTTCTTGTATACTTAATGAGAAATATTCGCAAATTAAGATCATGCAAGGTAAACTACTTGTACCACTGTTTGGAAAGATATGGTGTACATTACCATTTCTTTTTATTGCCTGTTAGATTTTTGAGACTAAATCAAAACCATACAAGGTAAACTTGTCTGCCATTAAATCTACCAGTCAGGTAATTATACTGAATTCTTTGTTTTGTTGAAACACTGATAGATAGTATTTATTTACACCTTAAATTCTCACCTCGCTCCGCATATGAAACCAAATGTACATTAATAGATATGATCTCCTACGCAGCACTTGATCCATGGAAGCATTAAGCACACCGCCGGTGTGTGGGGGTTAAACAAAGGTCACACTAGGTAAACTATCGTCATTGTAAGCAACCATTTAGAGAGGTGAATAAATCCTAGATATTTTGCATTAACATTAATCAAACCTGAATCATAAGTTTTATGATGATATTAAAAACATCTATATACAAATCAGAAGGTCATATCAAAGCCATACTTTGTACTGCTTTAAAAAGAAATTAATCAAACCTGAATCATAAGTTTTATGATGATATTAAAAACATCTATATACAAATCAGAAAGTCATATCAAAGCCATACTTTTACTTTGTACTGCTTTATTTATTATTCATTTTTATTAAGATAAAACATTAACATCTGCGTAAAATGGTGGGAATACCTTATTTGGAAAATATGAGCATATCATTTACTATACTATACTCGATTAGTATAAAAGAGAATGATCAGAAGAATCAACTTCACACACAAGTCTGAGCCGTCAGTTGTTTGATAAGCTTCTCGTTGAATATGGCATCTTCTGGGTTTTATGAAATGTTTGATAAAGAAGGATACTTGACTAAAACCAGAGCAAGATTTGGAAAATGTAAAGAGGTAACTCTAAATAGCTACAATGGAGTCACATATTTACATTTGGCAGATAATTCTAAATGTTTCTCCAAGGATGGAACTTTTGATTACACTAAATCTAAATCAGTAAGCTTGAAATGGGATGAAGTGGAGCTTTTTACCAGCATGGTGACATCTCTAAGAGCATACAAAGACAGATTGAACTATGATAGAAGAAATGTGGTAAGTGATTTGTATTATTCATACATACATACACACACACACACACACACACACACACACACACACACACACACTCCTAAACAAATCCACTTAGATAAAAATAAATTGAAGATACAAACACACAAATGCACACATATATTTAATTTTGATATCAATGTAAATACAATTTTTAAAAAAAATCAAAATTATATGTGTATTATTATACTCTGAATATATGATCGCAAAATGTCAAACTTGTTTTTAAATGTATCTACTCAACAAATAAAAAACACACACATCCCTAATTTTGATTTCAATCTAAAGAAAAAAATAATAATAAAAAAACCAATCCCTAATTTTGATTTCAATCTAAAGAAAAAAGATCACGATCAAAGTTATAAACATATTATTTTTACATCCCTTAAAAAAATTACCAAAAGTAAAATGTGACTTAAAAACTAATCTACTCAAATTTTTAAAATCACACACACACACACACACACACACACACACACACACACACACACACACACTCCTAATTTTGATTTCCTAGGTATAGAAAAAAATCAGAATCCAATTTATATGCATAATACCTTTTAATCTTTTTAAAGAATTATACCTTGTGAATATGATCGTAAACAGTGAACATGTGACTGAATCAGCTGCAGTGCAAAATGTTTGTATATCATACGGCTGACAGAAAGCATTCATTATACAAACAGAGACTATCAACATCACAACTTATATCTTACTCTCCATTGTTGTTCAAGGAGCAGTTATTGTATAATTATAGTACTTTGAAAAGAAAAAAAGAAACTTCTCCATTTTATGAGCACATTTCATTCATCAATTTGCATCCGTTTAATAATAGACTTTACATTCATTGTATATGATTTCTTTAAAAGTAACTGTTATTTCACTCTAAACATGTTTTCACGATTGATCTATAAATAAACAATAATGAGAGATCCCTCATTGCTATTGTTGTTGATTTGGAGTTGAGCGTCATTTGTCAACGCAAGATAGTTTATACATGTCAGTTAGTATAACTGGTGGAGGAAGAACCCGGGAAAACTCCGGGAAAGACCATTGGCTCACAGAGCAGCTATTGACCTTTATCACATATCCACATTGGTTGAGTCACAGACTAGAACCCACACAGACAGAGGTGAAATGTCAGTGATCAGTAAAGACGAGCGCTTCACATGTGAACAGATGTTGCTATAGAGAATACGTGTTTTGATAAATCTCTCAATACTCCATATGAAATAACATTACTAACAGAAGATATGGCTCAAGCACAAATCGACATGCTTAGTTGTAATTTTAAAGATAGTTTTGATGATATTAGTGAGTTACACTGGCAACCAGAACGGAGAAAAATTTCTTGTATACTGAATGAGAAGTATTCGATAGTTGTAAAAAGATGGAAAAATGAAATTGTTATTGTGATTCTAGAGGGGAGGAAGTCAATAAAGCTACCACTTGGCATATTTGAGTCAGTATGTAACTTGAACATGAGTATACAACTCCTTAAATCATTTTTAGAGGGAAATTTAGACTGTTGAAATATGGATTTAGAAGTTGATTCTGCTAATGTTACTATGCATTGCATGAAATGTTTCCAAATGTTTACTTGAAAATGATTGGTTATGGAGAATTGAAGAGCAATGATATACTAGACATGGCGATGAAAGATAGTTCACAATACAGGTCAGAGCAGCTTAAGACAAGTTCTAAACTCGGTTTTAAATTGCATTGTGGAAAATATATCTAATTGAATTTAAGAATGGAAAACTTCAATGTCACTCTTGTTGACAGCATGAAGACAGAATTTAACAGCCTTTTTGGATTACATATGTTAGATCATCTTCAAAGTGTTACAATGGCAAATTGTAATGGATGTAAATCAAACGAGTTTGATTTTTTGCAACATGAATGCAAGACCCACACCCCTAACAGCAGATTGAAGAAATATTTTGATCAGATTTTGGAAGCAGTGGATGTAAAAAACGTACTGAAAGAATGGGAGGAGTATATTGTTAAGCTTGATATTCCTCAGAACCAATTAGAAAGTTACAAAGAGAAATTGCTTTCAGATCAATTGAGGAATAAAATGTTGCAAAGTAAAGAATGGGAGGAGCATATTCTGAAACTAGTGCTTGAAATGATACAACTTGAAAGTTCATATGGAGAAGGTATGATATCAGATTATCGAAGCAGGCAGAGACCACTATGGGCGGAGCAAAACCCATGGTCTATATAATGTTGATTTATAAAGTTTGATCGCATTAGTCTTCTTTTTGTAATATCAGAGAAAATTAGTTCTCAGTAACAGAAGTGCTTTTGATTTAGTTTATCTTCTTTTGAGAAACTATTTAAAGCATCATGGAAAATACTTTAATACAATTTACAACTCATATAGATGATAGAACCAGTAGAATATTAGAAGATGAATTTAATCTTCATTATGCTCTCACTATGTTGAATATTGTTGAGCAAGTAGTGAAAGAAAATTGCTGTGGATGTAAAGTGAATCATCCATCTCAAGTTCAACATGAATGTATCATGTACTCTACTAGTGAAAAAGTGATATATTTTTTTCCACACATTTTGGAAGCTATGGATGATAACAAAGTTCTTGATCAATGGGAGGAGGCTACTGCAAAGTTGGACATACTACCAAATCAATTAACTACATATAAACAGAAACTTTCTTGTGATCAATGGAGAAGGAATGAATTTAAAACTAAAGCATGGGAAGAGAAAATATTTGACATGGTTTTAAAGATGATTTATCTGGAAGGAAGATTCCAGGAGTGATACTAATCACATGAAATGATGGTAGAGATATAACGTTTTTCAAAAAAGCTTTAATTAAAATGACTATTAAAGGCCTTTTTAAATAATATCAATCCATCATATATATTCATCCATAATAATAATACTATTAAAATTGTGTGCAAAGTTTGATTTTGTAATAAATCATTGCTTTTGAACATATGTTTGTCATCTACTTATGATTTTTATTATTGTTTTCTTAAGAATAAGGTCTCACCTGTTCTCTATCTATACCATCGTCTCAAAACCAGTACAGTTTTATATCCATCTTTTTCTTACTTTCAACCACTTTCTCATCGTGTATTTCTTTTCATTGCTTCAATCTATAAGCATATATACATTCATACATATATATACGCACATACACACACGCACACACACACACATATATATATACATACATGCATGCATACATACATGTGAGCATACATATATACATACAAACAAAGATACATACAAACAAACATACATACACACATTTCTATTGTTCCGATCTTAAGCATACATACATACATACATACATACATACATACATACATACATACATACATACATACATACATACATACATACATACATACATACATACATACTAATATTTACATGAAAGAGAGTGGAAGATTTGTAAGGTGTATGCATGATATTTTTTCTTTTATTTCTTAAACTGTAAAAGAAAACACGATTTAAACTAATTTTTAAAAAATGATATAAAAGGAGTTTATATATTTTTAAATTAATGTATTAGCATCTCACGAAGACAATGGATAAAAAGCAAAAGGATGAAATCCTTCAGAAGTATTACTTTAACGTCTCGAATCCCGCTGCATTTGTTGGCCCTCAGAAACTCTACAAAATCTTGCATAAGAAGTATCCTGACCAATTCAGTTTATACTTTATTAAGAAATAGTTAAATAACCAAGATGAGTATTCTCTACAAAAACAAGTACGACACAAATTCAGAACTTCCAATGTACGAGTCTCCTCCATCAATGAACAGTTTGATGCCGATCTGATGTCAGTGACAAATCTATCTAAAGAAAATAATGGAATTCAATATTTACTTTTGTGATTGATATTTTTTCCAGATATCTCTGGGTAAAATCATTAAAAAATAAATCTGCAAAATCTGTTCTCAGTGCCATGAAAGAGATTTTGCAAGATCGTAAACCCATTAAATTACGTACAGACAAAGATTCTGAGTTTGCTAGCCATTGGTTTAAGAAATTTATGAAAGACAATGCTGTATACTTTTTTATGACACAAAATCCAGCAAAAGCTAATTATGTTGAAAGAGTGCAAAGAACCATTAAAACAGCTATGTATAGAATGATGAAGCATAATCACAGTTATCGTTATATCAATGATTTAGACAAATTAGTTGAAAATTATAACGCGTCACCTCATCGCAGTTTAAATTATATTGCTCCTAAAGATGTTAACAAAGGAAACCAAGCTGATGTCTGGGCGTACATGTATCTTAAAAAACCTCAAGTTGCATGGAAACATAAACCAGCATACAAATTTAAAGTTGATGATTTTGTGAGAATAACATACATCAAACATCCATTTCGTCGATCTTATCAGCAGCAGTATACATCTGAAGTATTTAAAATTGATAATCGACTCTTAAAACAAGGTATTCCCATGTATAAAATTAAAGATCTTAAAGATAAAGCTATAAAAGGATTATTTTATAATTCAGAACTCCAAAAAGTTGACAAAGATGAAAATAGTCTCTGGTTTAGAGAAAAATATTGAAAAAAAGAAAACAAAGTGGAAAACTTCAATATTTTGTTCAGTTGGAAGGCTTTCCAAAATCATTCAATAGTTGGATAGATGCTGATCAAGTAAAAGATACATTTGTTGATCCTGCATAAAAAAATGGATCGTTATGTTTACATAAAAAGCGATGATAGCAATAATTATTTTCCAGACAATCAAGTGTGTAACTTTAAAGTACACTTAAAATTACCACTAACATTTAATGGATTTTGGAAAGTTGGATTAGTTGAATTTTATGCAACCTTTAAAGAGATGAAAGGAAAAAAGGATAATTCAATCAGCAATGCATTATATGTGTATACCAACATCTGCAAGGAAAGCATTGTGAAAGGATCAGAACAACCTCTTTTGAGAAGATTACAAAAAAACTCACAAGATGGATGGAGTTATAGCTTTGGTTCACCAATATATTTAACAGTAAAAAGAAAAGAACTAATTGAATTGGAATTTTATATTAAATCAGAAGATGGCAATTTTGCATCATTCCTGATCTCGCCAGTGTCATTGCTACTTCATTTTAAACAGTATCCGTTTTATTTAGATTATGAATCCCTCTAAATTATACATACTCAATCCACAAAAGTGGATGTATTTTTTTTTTAAATGTTGCAAATGGTAAAGAGCGTTTACAACCAAGCAATCAAATCGGTGGATCAAAGTATATTCGCTCTTTTATAGCACCAATAGACAAATATCTTAAACAATCTGAAGAATCCGCTTCACCATCTCATCAAACATCAGTAAAACTTGTAGCTCGAGCACAGCAAGCTGTTGAACAAGCTAAATCTGAATTGAAACGTGATCAAAATAATATTTCTATTAAGTCACAACGTACATCTAAAATGCAACATAAATGAAAAGGGTATAGAAGAGGAAAGAAGTCAGCAAAGAAGACATCCCCAAAAACAAGAAAAATCGTTAAAATCAGCTCAAAGAATGAAAGAGGTGGAAAAAAGACTGTTAAAAAGAAAACTAGGAAATCGTCAATCAAAAAAGACATTTTCAATTTTTAATTATGTCCATATTCAACTTAGAAAACTTTCATGAGGGTGTTCCCAGTGAGCTACCCCTTTTTGATCTTCCTCCAACACAGGTAGCAGTATCAGATATTTATTATCAAGAAATTCGACCACTCTCGCAATTGTCTGGAGATAGTCCTATTGAATTTAAAATCAGTGGTCAAAATTCTATGGACTATTTAGATTTGAAAGGTTCACAGCTTTATCTGAAATTGAAGGTGAAAAAAGCAGATGATACAAATTTAGTTGACAATGAAAAAGTTGGACCTGTGAATTTATTTTTTACAAGCTCTGTTTTCCGCCACAGAAGTTATCTTACAAAATAAATCTACCATCACATGTAACAACAATCCATATAGAGCTATGATACAAGCAATGCTAAACTATGGACAAGATGCTAAGTCTACTCAGTTATCTACACAACTGTTTATCAAAGATGATAGCGATCACCCTGAAGATCCTGACCCGTCTGGCGCTAACAATGGCCTTTTCATACGATCGCAGTACATTAAAAAGTCAATCAGTCTAGATCTACAAGGACCTATTTTTCATGATCTATTCTCCATATCTAGATACTTGATAAATCAAGTTGATGTAAAGCTAAAACTCTACAGAAGTTCTCCAGCTTTTTGTCTTTGCTCTGGAGAAACCAAACCTGATTACAAGATAGATATAACTGATATATATCTACTAGCAAGAAAAGTGAGAATCAATCCAGCTGTGATCTATGGACATTCTGAAATACTTAAAAGCACTAATGCTTAGTATCCATTCACCAGAGCAGAGTGTCGAACGCAGAGTATTGCAACAGGAAGTATTTCATTTCACTGGGAAAACCTATTTCAAGGACAAAAACCTAGTCGAGTTATAGTTGGATTTGTTAAATCAAAGGCAGTGTCAGGAGATTACAGTTCAAATCCTTTTGATTTTTCTAACTGTAACATCCAATCTATTTGTCTCTATTCTGATGGAATACCTGTTGGAGGCAATCCAATAAAACTAGATTTCAATACATCAGATGGTGCAACGGTTATGCGTGCATACTCTGAATTATTTCAGTTTACTGGAAAGTGGAATCATGATTTGGGAAATAATATTACAAGACTAGATTTTATCAAAGGAACAACTTTGTTTGCATTTCAACTTGAACCATACTTCTCTCAACATGGAGAATATCTATCTCTGGTAAAGATGGGGAACGTGAGACTAGATGTACAGTTCAAGATTGCTCTGAGCGGTAAGTATTCGCTTCAAAATAATATTTAATTCACATCTAAAGAATTTGAAATATATAATTATACTAATTTTTCAATGATTATGATTTTATATCACTTGTTTTATTTTCCTTTTCAGAAACAATGAGCTGTATCGTATATAGTGAGTCTCCAGGATATTTTGAAATCAACCAAGAACGAGACATCATAACAGAATGAATACATCTCAGCTTCAATGTTGTATTCATTGCGATCCCATTCTTAGAAAATATGTGGAAGGAGTTTATTCTGCAGATCGTTTACCAAACACTCTACCAAAATTTCCATGTGGATTTATTGCTAACACTGATAATCATTCTGAAGAAGGAAAACACCGGTGTGCATTTTATTTTGATAAACCAGAGAAAGCAGAATTCTTTGATAGTTATGGAAAAAGGCCAGACTATTATACTATCAACTTTAAGAAGTATCTGAACAAACATGCTACTATCATTCTTGTTAATGAAAAGCAGATACAAAGCAACTATTCAAGCATATGTGGACTATACTGTCTATTTTATCTTCATCATAGACTGAATAATACATCCATGAATGATATTGTAAAACGTTTCAGTTCTATAAACCTTCAAGCAAATGATATATTTATGTATGAATATGTGCAATATACTTTTCCTCATTGTATAAAAAATGAATGTGCTTATAATCAAATATGCAAAGCAGCATTGAAAGGTTTATAATGAATAAAAATATATAAATGCATATTATTGTGTTTTTTATATTTATTTCTTACTTTTTCATCAGCAGATCTGAAATAAGGTATATGCTTTTCCTTACAATTCAGTTGAGTTTTGTTGCTGGACATGTTAACACTGTGATGGATGAAAATATGGATAATTCTTTACAAAGAGATCCATCAATAAAATTTGAAAGTCCCTGTACCTGTATCATTGCAGGTCCAACAGGATCAGAAAAGACGAGTCTATTGTATGAAATTTTAAAGTGTGCTCGATACATATTTACAGATCCTCCCAAGAAAATATTTTATTGCTATGGTGTGAAACAAGAATTGTTTTCAGAAATGAACCATTACATTCCAAGCATTGAGTTCTTTGAGGGTTTACCATCCATCCAGGCAAGAGTTGGAAACGTGGGGTATGGATTCAGAACATAAATTTATCGATTATTGATGATTTACTTCAAAAAGCATCTCAAAACATGGATATTGTTGACCTCTTCTGCCAATATAGTCATCATCTTAATTTTTCAACCTTTTTTATTGTTCAAAATTTATTTGCAGGAGGAAAGCAATTCCGTACAATCAGTTTAAATTCTCATTATTTTATATTGTTTGCTAATCAAAGAGATCAGCTTCAAGTTCAAACTTTAGGTAGACAGATGTTTCCAGGTAAATTGAAATAATTTATTTACGCATATCAAAAGGCAATTCAAAAGAAATATGACTATCTTCTGATTGATTTGTCACCTCATTCTAATCCAAAATATAAACTTCGAACACATATCCTACCAGATCAGTTAACCATAGTATTTTTTCCAGAAAGTAGTAAAATAATATGAATACCTTGCTTAAGAAAGAACCAAATTTTTTGAAACTTTTAATCATGACAACTGATTTGCAACGCAAAGCTCTCATCAAAACAATAACTCCATCACAGATGAGAGCTGTTGAACAAATCATATTTAATGTGCTGCATGGAAATCGAACAATATCAGAGAAAAATATAAAGAAATTAAAACGGTATAAAGTAATCATTCGCCGCTTTATTAGCAAGGGTATAACTCTAAAAAGGAGAAGCAGAATTCTACAAGTGTATTGGAAAGAGTTCATATTGTTATTGAAAGTCGTTGAAAAAGAATTATAATTATGGCTAAGGAGTTCGTGCTTATACTAAAAACAAAATATGAAAGTATGTTAAAAGCTTTAGAGGAGAAGAAAAATACAAATAAAGAAGTAAATCAAGTCGGAGGAGAAAATAAAGAAGTAAATCAAGTCGGAGGAGAAAATAAAAAGGTTGAATATAATGTAGTGGAAAGACAGGATATAACAAAGAAAGCATTAAATAAGGATAATATGCAAAATTTTCATAAAACACCAACTTTATATGTAAAACGTCCCATATCAGAAATGGAGATTTTAGTTTAAAAAAAGCAACATATGAAAAAAAGAAGACTATCAAAGAAAAAATCAGCTAAGAAATCAAAATGGATCAATTACATGATTTAGAGAAATGTATCATTAGAGAATATCTCACACATCATCTACTCAGATTGTAATTGTAGCATGAAGGACACGCCTACTATACTCGAGTACACTATATAAAGATAGATGGTTTTACTAGCAGTTTATTCTCACATGTGTATAGTAAAGATGGAGCAACTTGTGGAGGAATTAGTTTCACGTTTTCCGAATGGATCTGATCGTTTAAAGAGGGAAATTCAATCTTTGAAGTCAAAGCTCCAGATTCTAGAACCAGAATTTAGTGATGCGGATGATGAAGCATTAGTAAGAGCAGCTCAAGAAATAGAAAATACGTTAGCAAAGAGATTAAGACGAGAAGAAAAGGATAAATACACTTGTGATATTTGTGGGAAGATATATAGCAGAAAAAGCACTTTAATACGACATGTGCTAACTCATTCTTTAACTACCAAATGTGTTTTGTGCGGAAAGAAATTTAGAAGACGTACCTATTTACATCAACATCAATATAGAGTACATCAAAATCGCTTGCATAGTACAATACAATGGAATTGTAGGCACTGTAGTGATGTGTTCAATGATTATCAATCTATGTTTCAACATGTAGTTGCAACACATTCACTCCCTGTAAATCAAAGTGGTGGAAAAGCAACACCTTCTTCATCTAAGATATTGCCTGAAATTGAGAATATATCTCTACCACTAGGAGCTGATTCTTCACAACAAAATATTTCAAACTCGATCGAAGGAAATTTACAAGGACATTCAGTTTCGCAACGGAGTGCTTTAAATAATGGAGTTCAAAATCGAATCATTTATCCCAATAATTATGATAAATATGATTTGTTAACTTTTGTTTTGCTAACATTAAGTTACAAATCAAGGATTATTTACAATCACGAGTACAAAATCATGCCATAAAATGGTATTTATCTACGCAAGTCGAAATGCATAGAGATATGGCTGATGGCGGAACTGATACAACTAGTCCTCATTTTCGAAGTAGAACATACTTTACTCTTTCCAGTGAAACTTTAAGTGAACATGAATTGAATGAAGCATTGCCAAAAATGTCAATGAGCTTAGAAAATTTCTTGAGAAATGCTTCTGGATGGAATGTGACAAAAGTAATTCAAATTAAAATTCATAGTGTCATTTATTCTCCCATAGCTGCATCTAGTTACATTGAATTATCCTTAACATTTAAAAAATCTCAATGCATTTTAAATATCAGAAACACAGATCAAAAATGTTTTACCTGGAGTATACTTGCATCTCTTCATCCTGTAGAGTTATCTCAAGAATCAATAGAACATTACATCCCCTTTGAGCATGAACTCAACATGAGTGGCATTGACTAACCGGTGGAATTATCAAAACTGGATAAATTTGAAACTCAAAATCCAAACATTTCTGTTAACATCTTTACATTTGAAAACAGTGAAATACTTCCCATAAGGATAACGAAAAAATTGAGAAGAGTTCATCATGTAAATTTATTGCTTTTAAAAAGTAAGGAAATGCACCATTATTGTACCATAAAAGATTTAAACAAATTTTTATTCAGACTAAAATCACATTGTCATAAACATTTCTTTTGTCCCTATTGTTTACAAGGATTTACACGAGAGATATTATTAGATGATCACTGGCCATACTGCTCTGTACATGGTGCTCAAAAAGTTGAATTACCAGAACCTGGGAAAAACAATATGTTAGAGTTTAAAGAATTTGAAAAACAATTAAGAGTGCCATTTGTGATTTATGCAGATTTTGAAACTTTAAACAAAAAACTTGTTTCATGCTCTCCAAATCCACAGAATCAAACACAACTCCAACCACTTTGTTAGAACCTTGCAGTTTTGGATACAAAGTTGTTTGTATTGATTCAAAGTATACAAGACCTACAATCATTTACCGAGGAGAAGATGCTGCTAAAAAGCTGATTGAATGTCTATGGAAAGAAAAACAAGAGATAGAAGAGATTTTAGAGAAGATAGAACCAATGAAAATATCTAAAGAAGATGAAATAAATTTCATGCTAGCTAAAGAGTGTTGCATTTGTCGCAAGCCATTTAGTGATAAAGATAAAACAGTTAGACATCATTGCCATGTAAGTGGTAAAGTTTTTGGATTAGCACATAAAAATTGTAACTTACAGTGCCAACAGTCTAAATTTATTCCAATCATTTTCCATGGTTTAAAAAATTTTGATGGACATATTCTCTGTCAGGGCATTGGGCAATTCAAAGATATTGATATTAAGTGCATTCCACAAAATTTAGAGCGCTATGTCAGTTTTTCATTGGGATCTCTTCGTTTTATTGACAGTTTCCAATTCTTAAATTCATCATTAGAAGCACTTGTGGAAAATTTGTCTTGTGATGGGATAAAAGCATTTACACATTTTCAGCAAGAATTACCATTACCATCTAACGCTGAATTGCTATTACGTAAAGGCGTATATCCATATGACTACATGGATGATGAGAGTAAATTTCAAGAAACTCAACTACCACCCCAAAATGCATTTTATTCTAATCTAAAAAGAGAGTCAATCTCTGACTTGGAATATCATCATGCTTGTACTTATTTCAAACGTTCAAGCTAAACGATTTAGGTGATTACCATGATTTATATCTAAAAACAGATGTGATTCTTTTGTGCGATGTTTTCGAACAGTTTCGAAACATGTGCTTAAACCAATATGAATTAGATCCTTGCCATTTTTATAGTTCTCCTGGACTTTCTTGGTCAGCATGTTTAAAAATGAGTGGAGTATGTCTTGAATTAATGACTGATATTGATCAAATTTTATTTATAGAAAAAGGAATAAGAGGTGGAGTTTCCCAGAGTTCTAATCGTTACAAAAGCGCAAACAATCCTTTACTTGGAGAACAAAACTATAATCCATCAAAACCGACGTCATATTTACAATATTTAGATATTAATAATCTTTATGGTTATGCAATGCTTCATAAACTACCTACAAGTTCATTCAAATTCTTAAGTGATGAGGAAGTAAAGGACTTTGATATTTCAGTAGTATCAAAGGATGGTGATAAAGGTTATATTTTAGAAGTCTCCTTAAAGTATCCAGAGCATTTACATGATGATCATAATTGTTTACCACTATGCCCAGAAAAAAAAAAAACACATTCTGGATGATACATTATCGCTTTATGCTAAGAGAGTTTGGAAAAAATTACATGGAATATCTGAAGAAGATAATATATTTCCTGTAAGACATAAAATCGAAAAATTGGTGACAACATTGGAGGACAAGGATCATTACATAGTACATTACAGAAATCTTCAACTGTATTTACAACTAGGAATGGAAATTAAGCAGATCCACAGAGTGCTGGAATTCTTTCAAGAAAGTTGGATGAAACGCTATGTTCTTCAAAACACAGAAATGAGAAAGAAAGCAAAGACTACCTTTGAGAAAAATTTCTACAAGTTGATGAACTGTTCAGTATTTGGTTAGTATAATTTTGTGATTAAAAAAATCAATGAATCTATATTTTTTGAAGCTATTGTAACTGAATTAGATTTTCTATAGTACTTTTGAAATTTATTCCATTATATGATTGTATCAATAATATTATAAACTGATATCTTTAACAAAGAGCAAATTATCATTTAAATTATTATCATTTTGCATTTTCACATAAGTTATAAAAAAAGTCTTCTTAATAATTTGTATTACAAACTTTATTATGAGTATTAATTTATTACAGGCAAGACAATGGAGAACGTTCGAAAGCATGTCGATGTGACCTTGGTTCAGACTAAGAAGAAACTCCAGAAACTCACAAGAAAGTCAACTTTCAAAACTTGTAAAATATTTAGTGAAGATCTAGTGGCAGTGGAATTAAGTCGTGCCAAAGTGAAACTTTTTAAGCCGAGTTACTCGAGAATGTGTATATTGGATATCTCCAAGCTTGCTATGTATGATTTTTATTATAATTACCTGAAACAATTATACAGAGACAAACTTCAATTGCAAATGACTGATACAGATAGTTTGTTGTTTTACTGTGAAACAGAGAATATTTATGATGACATGAAGGAGCGTCTGGATTTATTTGATACTTCAGACTATCCGAAAGATCGCTTTCTTCATAGCAATGAAAACAAAAAAGTTCTTGGTAAAATGAAAGATGAAATGAATGGAAAGCCTATACATTATATGTGTGCTCTGAGACCAAAAATGTATGCTTTTGTCTGTGATGGAAAAGAAGAAAAGAAAGCAAAAGGCATTGCTAAAGTGACAGTAAAAAAGGATCTACGATTCGAAACATATAAACAAACATTGTTTCAGGAATCTAAAGTACGCTCCAGCATGTACTTAATGAGAAGTCATTCTCATCAACTGTTTTGTGAAAAAATAGTTAAAACTGGTCTTTCCTGCTTCGATGATAAACGATATTTGCTAGATGATGGTATTGAAAGTTTAGCCTATGGACATTACAAAATTAAAGCAAAAGAAAGAGACAATATATTGCTATAAGTGTATACTAAATAATGAGTCTATGTATCTTGTTTATTTAATGTGTGAAATAAAATTTATATTACAACTTTATCTTTTTTCGTTGAATATCTCTTTGCTTGTATCTTTTCTTTCTTTCATGATTTAAGTTTGCTATTATGATTGAAAATTTAGCAGTGATAAACTGAATTATATTTCATATTATGTTCTCTCCCTTTACTTGCCATTACAAAATACACGTGTGTTCGTGTGTGTGTGTGTGCATATGTGTGTGTGCGTACGTGTGTGTGTGTGTGTGTGTGTGTGTAAATGTGATAAAAAAGTATAAAGAAAGCAGAAAACAAAATTGTATCACAAATGAAAACATGAATATATTCAATAACAATTATAAACTCAAAGCTTGAACAACAATGGAGAGTAAGATATAAGTTGTGATGTTGATAGTCTCTGTTTGTATAATGAATGCTTTATGTCAGCAGTATGATATACAAACAGTTTGCACTGCAGCTGATTCAGTCACATGTTCACTGTTTACGATCATATTCACAAGGTATAATTCTTCAAAAAGATTAAAAGATATTATGCATATAAATTGGATTCTGATTTTTTCTATACCTAGGAAATCAAAATTAGGTGTGTGTGTGTGTGTGTGTGTGATTTTTAAAATTTGAGTAGATTAGTTTTTAAGTCACATTTTACTTTTGGTATTTTTTTTAAGGGATGTAATAATAATATGTTTATAACTTTGATCGTGATCTTTTTTCTTTAGATTGAAATCAAAATTAGGGATTGGTTTTTTTATTATTATTTTTTTCTTTAGATTGAAATCAAAATTAGGGATGTGTGTGGGGTTTTTTTTATTTGTTGAGTAGATACATTTAAAAACAAGTTTGATAATTTTGTGATCATATATTCAGAGTATAATAATATACATATAAATTTTGATTGTTTTTGTTTTTTTTTTAATTTTATTTACATTGATATCAAAATTAAATATATGTGTGCATTTGTGTGTTTGTATCTTCAATTTATTTTTATCTAAGTGGATTTGTTTAGGAGTGTGTGTGTGTGTGTGTGTGTGTGTGTGTGTGTGTGTGTGTGTGTGTGTGTATGAATAATAGAAATCACTTACCACATTTCTTCTATCATAGTTCAATCTGTCTTTGTATGCTCTTAGAGATGTCACCATGCTGGTAAAAAGCTCCACTTCATCCCATTTCAAGCTTACTGATTTAGATTTAGTGTAATCAAAAGTTCCATCCTTGGAGAAACATTTAGAATTATCTGCCAAATGTAAATATGTAACTCCATTGTAGCTATTTAGAGTTACCTCTTTACATTTTCCAAATCTTGCTCTGGTTTTAGTCAAGTATCCTTCTTTATCAAACATTTCATAAAACCCAGAAGATGCCATATTCAACGAGAAGCTTATCAAACAACTGACGGCTCAGACTTGTGTGTGAAGTTGATTCTTCTGATCATTCTCTTTTATACTAATCGAATATAGTATAGTAAATGATATGCTCATATTTTCCAAATAAGGTATTCCCACCATTTTACGCAGATGTTAATGTTTTATCTTAATAAAAATGAATAATAAATAAAGCAGTACAAAGTAAAAGTATGGCTTTGATATGACTTTCTGATTTGTATATAGATGTTTTTAATATCATCATAAAACTTATGATTCAGGTTTGATTAATGTTAATGTAAAATATCTAGGATTCATTCACCTCTCTAAATGGTTGCTTACAATGACGATAGTTTACCTAGTGTGACCTTTGTTTAACCCCCACACACCGGCGGTGTGCTTAATGCTTCCATGGATCAAGTGACTGTGTAGGAGATCATATCTATTAATGTACATTTGGTTTCATATGCGGAGCGAGGTGAGAATTTAAGGTGTAAATAAATAATATCTATCAGTGTTTCAACAAAACAAAGAATTCAGTATAATTACTTAACTGATAGATTTGATGGCAGACAAGTTTACCTTGTATGGTTTTGATTTAGTCTCAAAAATCCAACAGGCAATAAAAAGAAATGGTAATGTACACCATATCTTTCCAAACAGTGGTACAAGTAGTTTACCTTGCATGATCTTAATTTGCGAATATTTCTCATTAAGTATACAAGATACGTTTCTCTGTTCTGATAACTAGTATAATTCACTAATAGGTATTCTCTATAGCAACGCCTCTTCACATGTGAATGAACTTAATTGAAATTTTAATGTAAAATATCTAGGATTCATTCTCCCCTCTAAATGGTTGCTTACAATCGCGATAGTTTACCTAGTGTGACCTTTGTTTAACCCCCCACGCACCGGCTGTGTGCTCTGGAATGCATGACCTTTGTTTGACTGCATTCCATCCTCACTGGTGCTGCACTGGTGGTGTGCTCTGGAATGCATGACCTTTTTTTTTTTACCGCATTCCATCCTCACCGGTGCTGCACCGGCGGCAGTTTACTACTACTAACAGGTAATTGAGAGCTTCTGACATTTTTGTTTACCTATAATCCATCTTCAGCACTAAACGAATGATTTTGTTTATACTGAGTTTGAAGATAAATAGGAGAAACAACACCTACATTCACTTGATTATTAGTCTCAATCCCCACCCCCGAAACAAATACTCAGCAAATGTCTTTTAATTGATTTAGATCACTGAGTTTTCAGCTCTATTTATAGTTAAGAAATGAAAACCTTTAATGACAGAGTGAAAGAAGAGGCTAGAAATGTTTTTATGGCAAAATAGATACCCCATCAGAATGCTTGAAACTCAATTAAAAACATCACTTAACGAAGGTGCTGGGACACATATGAACGGACGGACATAAAAGGGTAAAACTACCAGTACATGCCCTGCAACTGTTTTGGTTGGGCATAAAAAATAAAGACTAAAAAAGGTACCAACCCACAAGGCACTCTTGCACAAACCTTCAAACGCAGTTATGTATACACCAATACACAGACCTGTATTCCACAATCTAACCCACTCCATCAGTCGGTATGCATATAATGAATATGCTTTACGTAAACAAATGGAAACAGCCTGTTTGTTGGGGAACAAGGAGAATGACACTGGCCCTTCAGCGATCTATATTAATGTAGATTATATTTTTCATGTTCTTCATATTTAGTAAGCATATATCATCCTATTTAACATAACTCTTCTATCCAAATAAAGTGCTGAAAGTGCCGTTAAAAAAAAACAAGAAACCAACCAACATCTTCAACGTGCCATTGGAAAAAATGAATGAAACTGAAAATGGAACAAAAATGTGATTAGATGTCGCCCCCAGTCCTCTTTTCCTGGCGAACCGTTGACACAGATGTGGCAGTGACCCATTTCACGCGCATTTATCTCGATCAGTAAATGCGAAACAAATATATTTCATATTGGAAAGAGATATGTCTAATATAGATGACAGACACTATATAAAGGGTGAAACACTAGGTTCTGTCTAATATGCATTTGTTTGCTAACTTTTGTTAGTAAGGCCAATATGAGTTGAATAAATGGGGTTGGATAATAAAATAATATTAAAAGATTTTTGTTTTTCTTTTTTGTAGTTCAAGTTGACTCTTGATGTTGTTGTTCTTTAATAAAGCAGTACTCCAAAATGTAAAATTGAAGCAAACAAACATTTATTACACTGGAAATCTACATAATATAGTGAATGAATATCACGGAAAATGTATCTTTTTCTAAATTGTTCTGATGTTAATTCAGGCTGTCAGCAGTATCATGATGAATAGTTGCTGTCTATCCAAGTCTTGATTCTATTGGATCGACTCTGAAAGAAACAAAAAGGTTTAAATTTTCCATGAACAACTTACTTTAAATGCTACCTACATGTTTCGACTGGAGACAATTCAATAAAAAATATTCAAACTATTCCTAAAAATATATTCCTAAGTATACTTGCACTGAAGAGATTAAAACTCATGTTATGAAATTATATATATATATATATATATATATATAGAGAGAGAGAGAGAGAGAGAGAGAGAGAGAGAGAGAGAGAGAGAGAGAGAGAGAAACGTCGCGTCATCTAATTATGCCATTATTGGTTCTTGTATTTGTAATAATACATTATTGGTTCTTGTATTTGTAATAAGATTTTTTATTTGGATACATCTGTTGAGACCATAAAAGAAGGTGGTGGCTACGATTTTGGTCCGGTATCGTAGCTCACAAATCTACTGTTCCGGCTTTTGAATTCTACCCTCTACCGGTCTCGGAATTCTAACCAAATACATGTCAAATTTATATTATTCTGGCTTAATTTTTTTCTATAAATTTGCATTCGCCTGCTTTTTCCCCGCAACGCGTATTAAACTTTAAATGTACAAAATGTACAAGATATCTTTTCAGGGTTAAAATGATTCTTTTTCGATAAGTTTGTGCGATCCTTCCATTAACCTGCAGCAAGAGGAAATAACAGATGCACTCAAGCTTCAAGAAAAATGACGAAACCTTCTGAATACATGCCTGTTCTTGTGATTTAATAAAATAGCAGAGCCAGGTAACACAAATAATTATTTAATAATCATTTTGCTCTTCTCAGGAACAAAACAAAATATGTTTGTGTTGGCTAATTGCTTTTTATATTTTATTTAATTTTTCAGATTGACTTTGCCAAGGCATAGAGCACACGTACTGTACTACTGATTTGCTCCTGATTTCAACACTTTCCCTATGTCTGCTTTAACAAGGCAAAACTGTATCACTGTATATGATCTCTATACATAAAGGACCTGAATTTTGTATCCATTTTCTGGTAGCCACAAGGGCTAGTGGGTATTAAAATCCACTTGGCCTCCACAGACATTGATGGTGAGTTTTCTTTTTATTGAGTGAGAAAGAGACAGAAGGTTTATTGAGAGAAATAGAAGGGGTGGGTGTATTCTTCCCCAGCTTCACAATTGTAGTAAATAGAGATGCTACAATATAGTTCAGTTCACATGAAGTGATAATGAGAGATAGAGAGAGGGGGAGGGAGAGGGGGGAGGGAGTGAGCGAGATTATTATTACCCCTCTTCACAAATGTAGTAAGCAGAGCTGACACAGTATAGTTCAGTCCACATAAAGCCATAATGGGGACTGAGCGCCAAACAGCCGTAACCATGAGTTCCAGCAGAGACACCTGGCGGCCATGCACTATTGATGACAGCGCCACCTGTTATCCACTGTAACACATTCCCGTTCGATGAAGCACCGATCCAGAATTCGGAAGTATCTTCACTGACTGGAAGTAATAAACAAGTTTCATTTTCAAAAGTAAGGGGTCATGCAGTTAGAGTGAAAAGTCTACGATTAGCCAGAACGGATGGAATAATTAAAGGAAAAGTTAAATAATCACACACAAACAAACAATAAATTCTAAGCATTTACGATGGAAATACATACATCATATGTATAAAACACACACAAGCACGCACACAAGTAATTTTATGTTTCACAAGGTATTGTTCTTATTCTTATTTTGAAACGAAATATTTTCATTCATTTTTGTCATTCCATCTGCTAAATTCAGTGCCTAATAGCTACATAGTAGACGGTCTTTGCTGTAAGGTCGGTCTGCTATGCCGGTAATAACCATTAACGTTGCAGATAAAATGACTTCAGCGAAATACGTTCAATTTACGGGCAGAATACTTTCATAAAACACGTGGTTAATTACTGTTCCAAGAGCAGTTTTGTCCTTTCTGTTCTTCAAACTTTTTTACTTTCTAGAGAAGTTGTAACCTACAAAACTCTACGGTCACTATGGTCACCAAAAAGTCAATTTAATAAATACGTTGTTGTTTTCACATTTACTTAGACACTATGTGCCTGGGGTATGTAAAATGTGAACCTAAATTTCTTGATTCATAGAATTTCCTTCCTATTATAAACTAACTCCTAATTGTCGCACTAATAAAAGTCAGACCACGCCATTATAGAGTATTCTCAATGTTATTCATGTTGCGTTGCCGTTTACTAACGGCACTGTTAATGGTCTTAATTACTTTGAATGATGCGATCCATTATTACCACTAACTTACGGCGGTCATGTTGCATTTCAGACACTCTTCAATTCCACCAAAATCATAAATACAATCTTCACCATCAAACTATTCAATGGACCGGTGAACATAAGGCAGACGATTTGAGAAGTGTGTCATTAATACAATTATCAGAATTCTAGGCAACGCTTTTTCTAAAATAGAATTCTGGCCCATTATTGCATTCTGAAATATATTTTATGCAGTGAAGATGTTGCTTTATTGATGCAAGAGGTGAAAAGTTTATATATATATATATATATATATATATATATATATATATATATATATATATATATATATATATATATATATATATATATATATATATATATATATATCCCGTGGAGTGGCCACGCTTATGAATTCAAGAGTTTCGATAATGTCATCCATGACATTTAATAAACACTGCTCAAATCGTCTGCCTTATATTCACTGGTCCATTGACTAGTTTGATCAGATGGTATAAAGAAACTGTTCTCAGCCTATATAATTGAAAGTATGTTTATGAAGATTATTTATTATTTTACAAATATTAAAGAGTGTATTAAATGCATTACACCCAGAAGTCACCTCTTGAGCGTATTTCCAGCATAAATGAGAACCCATTACCCAGCGTAATTTCGAAACATTTAGCAAAATCATTAGTAACAAAGGCATCACACCTACCAAACTATGAAAATGTTCTTTAAAGGTCTAATCTGACTTTCAGCAATTGTCACTGTCAGGTATTTCTGCACATTCAATTCAGTTAAACGGGGGAATTCAAGTAAAATTGTTGTCTTAATCAGGCAAATAGTGTCCAAGTTAGTTGGGGAAAAACCTCACAAAAAAACAGCATATTCATCAGAAGTAAATGACTTTTCGGAGACAAAAGTAACCGCAGAGTTCCCGTAGGCTAGAACTTTCCCATATAAATAAATAAATAAAATAATTGATTCATTTACCTTCGACGAGAAAATTAGTCACGTGTATGGAACGTTTTCAGCGTGGTAAATTTTAGAGCGTATTACTTACGCTGGCATTGTATCAGCAGCTCTGTCTTTTCGACGGTGTACTAGCATGGAAGCAGAAACGGCGGATTAGAGAAAGAATGTCTTTATGTGCCGACTGACCAATCAAATGTAATCTCATGTAAATAAACAGGCTTCTGCGTCTTTAAGATCAGTTGGTGCAGCGATTGGGGTTATTTGGAAGAAGTTTTTAATTATTTATCCATGTGATGTCAACAATTGCTTGTCCAATTAAAGTATTCAAATTTATGCATAAGGAAATGACGTTTTAACTCTAAATCAGGCGGAGGCCCCATCAACAAACAAAAGTGGTCACCCGCAGGCAACCACACAAATAGAGATATTTTTTTGTTCACATGTAAGTCTGAATGCAGGAATAAGGTGATATTGTGTCGCTCGCGTACAGGACACACTTACTTGACCGACGCATACCTTCTGAAAGATGAATCTCAAACAGAATGCGTACCTTGTCTGTATCCACTGACAGTGGAGCACATTCTTGTGGAGTGTGAGACAGAAGCTTTTTGATGTGAACTCTGTTAAAAACCTTTTTCCTGATGTACTACCAGGCAAAATCCAATGTTTTTTTGAGGAAATTTTAAGGATTTTGTATTTTTTATCTTTGTCTTTTATTGTATATACCCTTTAAAGAATTTTAACATATTTACCTTTTATCCTTTATTTTGCAATACTACATATTTACGTTTATTTGGAAGTATTTATGTTTGGAAATTTCATTTTTTTTTAAAAAATTTTATCTTTAAATTTTTTAGAACTTAATTTTTTAGTGGGCACTATATAGTCAGTATTGTACCGACATGCCGTAATACCTATACATACATACATGCTGCACATGTATGCTGTATGTCTGTCTGTGTGTCTTTCTATATGTCTGTATATATAGATGCATGTTAAAACGTATCACGTGTCTTAATGCCTCTAAACCATAAGAAGAGATCAATATTTGTTGTCGTTATATTTTTTTATATGTTGACATCGAATGCTTATTTTTATTATTATTATAATTATAATAATAATAATAATAATAATAATAATAATAATAATAATTATTATTATTATTATTATTATTATTATTTGGCAAACTAGACGAAATCTTTCTCATTTTCACATTGTACAAGAAAATTTGGATTTGTGAAAAGAGATGCTGATATCCAATTATTATTATTATTTTATTATTATTATTATTATTATTATTATCTAAAAAAAAACCCAAAAGTTTGTTATGTTCACATTATATATATACGTTTGGATTTTTCAATGGTCTTAATGATAAAAAAGATGTTAAAAGTGTACAGTGTAAGTCGTAAAAGTGTAAAAGTGTACAGTGTAAATTGTAAAAGTGTAAAAGTGTACAATATAAATTGTAAAATTGTAAAAGTGTACAGTGTAAATTGTTCAAGTGTAAAAGTGTACAGTGTAAATTGTAAAAGTGTACAGTGTAAATTGTAAAAATGTACAGTGTAAATTGTAAAAGTGTAAAAGTCTACAGTGCAAAGTTAAAATTTTAGAGTGTAAAGTGTAAAGGTGTATAGTTTAAATTGTAAATGTGTGCAGTATAAGTATAAAAGTGTACAGTGCAAAGTGTAAAAGTGTACAGTGTAAAAGTAAATAGTGCAAAGTTAAAAGTGTAGCGGTGTACAGTGTAAAATGCAAGACTGTAATGAAAACTTAAATTTTATGGAGAGGCTACGCTTTTAAAATCGAAAAAGTATTTAGGTGCCAAAGCAGAATAAAGAATAAAAACATTATGTATGATTAATATATTACCCATGTTCAGTGGAAATTAGGCTGGTGACGGTATTTTTGTACTAATATTTGTATGTTGTGAATTGAGTTTATAACTTCTGTTGTCTCCCTTTAAATAAAATCTCGTACATGGTTTCTGTATGCAGATTTGATAACTAACCATATGACATATATGTGAACAAGATTTAAGATGAGTATAATATGTGTTGAAAAAATGCTACATGTCTAGCAACTTTAGTAAGTTTAAAGCTTCAGACAGTTTAATATCCCTTAAAAGTTGTACAGATCGTAATTACTATATGTTTATCTGCTTTAGAAAGTTTAATATGCCTTAATTGTTTTACAAATCGTAATTACTACATTTTTATCTGCTTTAGAAAGTTTAATATGCCTTAATTGTTCTACAAACCTTAATAACTACATTTGTATATGCTTTTCTAAAGTTTAATATGCCTTAATAGGTTTAACAGATCTTAATTACTACATTTATATATGCTTTATAAAGTTTAATATGCCTTAATAATTTTTACAAATCTTAATTACTACATTTTTATCCGCTGCACCATGCTTAACAATTAATATTATAATATAAACAATCTAGCTTTATTCTTGGTGAAATCAATAAAGTTAGAAAATTAATGTGCATACCGGAAGACACTTTTTCAATTATGACGCACAAAACTTGTATGTACTTATGTAGTTGAGACCATTTGCCAACATAAGAAGAGTAGAGAAGGTTTATTACCATAAATATCACTACAATTTCTTTTTTTGTACTCACTTCCCAGGGTCTTGAGAGTTGTTTCGAGGAAATATTGCTTTTCAGGTGTGTCAACAACAGCAAGGTGGCCATTACGTCGTCTACAAAAATCCTGGATTTAATAAACATAAAATGTGTTCTATTAATATCCCATGGTTTATGCGTTTAAGGGAACGGTAGCAGAATGATTGACAAATATGAAATATGCACAGAATTTTCTTTTATTTTTTATAACGTTTGCATTTTGCGCTATTGGCTTCTTCAGAGATTCGGTTCTTTATGGGCCATTTTAATTTACAAAACTCTTTCCGGTCGCGTCTTGTTTCGTGAAATTAAATGTGGGACATATCCACTGTGTGAATAATGGCTACTACTGATGATGTCGTGTCTTTTCCATTAGTTACTGAGAACAACGCTCCTCGGAGTCAGTGGCTTATTGCGAATACTGATGTAATTTTCAAACAGCAAAACACCATTTGAAAATTTCCTCACCTGAAGATGGGGTATAAAACATAGAATCAAAATTGTTTACTGCAAATAGCTTGCGCATTGATACAAATGTAAACAGGTACAAAAGTAAAGCCCATTCTTATCCATAAGATTAATCGAGATAGACAAAAAATAATGATATAGTCCTCGCTTCAAGTGTTATCTAAAATTGGGTTTCACTTCATAAATAACAATAAGAATATGAATTTTATTTTAAAGCAAAAATAACAATTTCTATAACGTCTTTTTAAACTCAAAGTCGGACTACAGCAGATGTACTAGTCAGATAAATAAGCCCCCGAACCTGTACTGGTATGTTGTGTGGTTTGAAGGTCCGATATCACATATTCTTAAAATCGAGCAATTACTGCAGACAGATCTGTCCGCAACACATGAGTGTACATTTTAGACACTTACTGGTATTTCTTGTCGCTCTCGGTTTACGGTCGGTTGAATTGGCGAAAAACCAGATGTGCTATCACACTTAAGGAACCAATTAGATGCGATTTCGCTCATTTAGAATGGTTATTTTTGTCAGGTAGATTGGACGTCTGTAGAAGTTTCAATGAACGAAGTCGCATCTGATTGATTCCTCGAGTTTGATGGAACATCTGATTTTCCGCCGATGTAGCACGGTAATTCGAAATGGCGACCGGAGATAGGGGTTTTGTTTTTACACGTGGATTTACAAGTTGTCAAACATCGAATTTGATACGGAAATATGCTGTAGAGATCACCGCAAGACCTCTTCAGCCGATCGTAATTCAAGAACCGCGAGAAGTACCGATACGTGTCTAAAATGTACACTCATGTGTTGCGGAAAGATCTGTCTGCAACACTTGCCCGATTTTAAGAATAGATGATATCTGACCCCCAAACCGCATTACATAAGTAAGAAAGGTTTGGGGGTTGATTTATCGGACTAAAGCCGTGCATGTAGCTGGGTCGATCAGTGTTAAAAAATCCCGTTTGCGAAACATTATCTCCAACCGCTGCTCTTTTTAGTACGTAAATGTGTTGCAGTTAATGTTTATCTTGATTATTGTGAATGAACGTTGAAGTGATTATGTAAATCGGTAAGTTTTAACAACTTTGAGTACATCATGCTTGCAGTAGAAGGTCGTTTTATGAAAGACAGCAATCACGTGATGAATGGTAGAGATACACTGTTCTACACTGGAAAGCACGATCATATAGGAATGTGAGACAACGAATCAGAGGCTTAAATCTGGATGATTTATCAGTTCCAATAAGCACAAATTAAAACCCTCCATAATAATATTGCATATGCATCCCATCGGTACCCTAAGAGATTTTAATGTTCCTTGCCCAATAGCGGATGTGCCTACAATCTCTCAAATCTTACAAGCACAACACACACAAAATCGGACTTCTTCCCTTTATTTAAATCAAAGTACCAGTCAATTTATATATCCTTAGAATTTAAAGTAATATTTCATAGGTCTAGAATCATAGTAGGTTCTAGAATTGAAATTAATATTTCATAGGTCTAGACTCATTGTAGGTCCTAGAATTTTAAGTAATAAAATATTTCATTGGTCCAGAATCATAGAAGGTTCTAAAATTTCAAGCAATATTTCATAGATGTGGAATAATAGGAGGTTCTAAAATTTGAGGTAATATTTATAGATGTAGAATCATACTAGATTCTAGAATTTGGTGTTATTTTTCAAAGATGAAAAATCATAGAAAGTTATAGAATCTGAAGTTATATTTCAATGATGTATATTTATAGAAGGTTCTAGAATTTTAAAACGGTCCACAGCAATAACTTATACGATGCTAGAATCAAAATACTTATTCAGCTTATTCTCGCGCATTCTTGGGCATTTGTCTAATTTCCGGGAAACCATGAACTGTATTATGCGGATAAATATGTTTCTTCCAATTTTATAATGTCATGCATGGACGCAGTCTTAGATTTGTCACATGACTCAAGATATTCCGACAATGTCTCTTTTCGTGACACATTCGAGGCTTGTTTCTTTTTCGTTTTGTACTTCTTTAACAATTTATTTTAATTATTTTAATTTAATTTATTTTTTTGTGCCCGCCGGAAAGGACAATTTCTTGTTGCAGAGCTGGATTTTTCATCTACAAAACTTGAGCCTGTACTTGAATGTTAAATCCAGACATTTTAGTGCAGAACATTAGCCAATCAAGTCTACTTTTAACTTTTGGGACATATTGATTAAATTGACGCAAGATGTCACCAAAAAGTCCTTACTAGTAGCAGGACTCAAAATTAACGCTAATCCGCTATCCCGCAATTAGTAATGTTCCCAGATGATCAGTAAAACCCAGCAGTCAGTTGGGGCAGTGAAAATTACCGCCGGTCATCTATCATAACAGTTAAGAACTTAAAAAGTAGGTGTGAGTCGGCGTGCTCTTGAATGGTTAATTGATCGGTTTCTTGCGTTAATTGAGTACCTACCAACATCCTGCAATTAACAAGGTATAATAAATGCTCGATGCGCAAATGGACCGGTTTTAAACCACTCATCCATTCATGAAGTAAATTAGTGTGATTTTTGTCAAAACAGTCCTTGCGCACGTGGAACAAGCCTGGTGTACTGTCCCGAAGCACTGATCTCATTACTGATAATAATTAAATATATGGTCTAAGGCTAGTATTGATCAAGCGGAAAAGGTCGCGTTCGCCAACTCAACGAATAATCCAGAATTATACAGAACAATGTGTTCTAATAAACATTCAATAAATTGTGCGGTGACAATTATAAACATGTGGAAGAATTTGCAAGGTGCGCAGCCGCCACCGAAATGACAGAAATTAGATGATGACAAGAGAGAGCGCGATCGCAAATATGATGAAGAGAAGAAACTAAGAAAGTACCAGAAATATTGGGCTAATGAACACAAATGGCTTAAGTACAACCCAGCAAGCAAAGGCTGTAATGTTGCGCACTTTCTGCACTGAGTATTCTAAGAAATACGAAAGTGCGCTGGTTTTATTGGTGAAATACAGTAGCTATTGTTTTGATTTAATGCCAATAAATAATAAATGTTGAATTAGAAACTCCACTGGCTTCTGTTTGATTTTAGCAGAATCGGTGAAATTTAGGCAGGATCAGTAAACAATTTATTATGGTGATCCTGCGAGTCAGTGAAAAAAATTCCTAATTTCGAGCCCTGTTAGTAGCGGGGTTATAACAGTTCTGGAACATTAGCAAGCCCATACTAGTAGGGGGCTAATTACTCTTCTGGAACATCGAAAAGATCGTACTAGATTATGATCGCTGACCACAATTTTACAATATTTGTTGCGCTCCGACCTATTTATCCCTGTCAAAGGCGCACTCTATAAAAATAAATTTACATTTTTATATTATATTGGTTTAGGGAGAGAACGTTTAAAGTTATTAGAACTTTCGTCCAGTTCCATTCCAGTTTTTTTGTGTCAATAAAGTAATTTAAAACCTAACTAAAATTCGTATTGACCGTCCTTGTTGATTTATCTGCTTCTTTTCAACTAATATTGCATTGTAAGTCTGATTTTTGAAAATTTTGAATAACCCTGACTAAATATTCAGTGAAATATTTCGCGAAGCTGTCAGTAGTAATATCTGGTCAACTTATTCAGCTCTGTATTAATGTGATGATGTGTCCCACGTCACGAGTCATATACTACGCAGTCCGTGAGATGTTGACAGAGGTAAATGAAGGGAAGCACGGCAAACTCTGGGATAAACAGAGGTCGGACAAGTTGGTATATATTTGAAAATCCGTTGATATTACCTGTGCTCCATGCCAATCAAAACGTTGCCTGAAAATTCGAAAGCATCTGTTAAACTCGAACTGGCAGGCCGAATAATGCTCCCACATTAAATCTGGAACAAAATAATAACATGATGACATACTACCTTAGAGATATTCATTTGGAAAACGAATACTCCTAATATTTCGAAGGCACACAAATTAAGAAAGAATACAAATGAAAAACAAATGCGACAAAGAGAAAAACAAAGAACTAATGAACCAGAAATGGCATTATTATCTCTTCCCTCCCCCCCCAAAAAAAAAAAAAGATGCATCGAACTTGGGCACTTGAAAAAATTGGTGTCCATTAAATTTTCAGTATTTTTGTTGATGAATAGGCAGCAAAGTAAATTTTCTGTCAGAAATAAGACTGATAAATAATTTCAGTCTTTTTCTCCAATATTTCGTTTTGTTTTGTATTGTTTTTTTGGGGATGATGGATGGGGTACTTTTACATGAGAAAATGAAGGTTGTATATAAAAATGGATACACTTCTTGATTTCTCACACAAATTGCATGTTTATTTAAAAGCCGAGGTTTAAAGTCCGTCGGCCGCTACAAATGGGTAGGTAGCATATATCAATCATAAACTGTAATTGGGCGAGTAGGTGACATATGTTACCCAATCGTTTCTAACAAGGTGTGAATAACAAAACACTTATTAGTAAATCGTGTGGTATAGTAAATAGTAGTCTAATTAGTGTCCCTCTGCAGCTAACTAATTGTGACAGGTGATGTATCAGGTGTTAAGCTGTCAATCACTGTGTCAGATAGTCTCCAAAGCCTAATACCCAAATCAAACTTCGATAATTAGCAACCTAAAGTCAGACTGAGGAAAATAATAACTTGCTCCCAATTATAGTGGTGTAACAATCTTTAAATATTTTTGCGCATATTTCGAAAGGACCGCACTACTTGCTATAATCTTCGTAGCATAGAGATGGCGAATTATAGATCACTCACTATTGTTTTCTTTGATTTTCAAATTTCAAAATTTCACTAAACAAATGACTAAAATACAAAATTTGAAAGATTTTTGATCAGCTTCATTGCTACAAAATAACAAAAAATGTAAATTACTCATTTAGAACTGAAAATTAAAAAGGAAAATAACTATAAAAAACCCACTACTATTTGACTTCAGTACTTGCCACCTTTATACTACTCTATTACCATGTAAGAAGTATTGTACTAAAGATATTTAAAATGACCATTTAACTGATTTTATTTCTCAATTATATGGCAGAATCTTTTAGGAAGCAAACCACTCCTTAGTTAACTCAGAAAAACCTACATGAGGAAAATGTGACAAATAAGGTCCCAAACTGGATAGAGATAAGAATTGTTTTTGTTCAATAATAGCATTGTTGAGAGGAGAAATCTCAAAATAGTATTTTCCTCGTAATATTGATCAATCAAGTAACATTAATATGATACTTGAAATAGTATTCTCTGTTTTAACACGTTTCCTTTCATCTGCAATACTCAAGAGAGCTGTTGCTTGAAACATACTAGCTACGTTTTAACAAATCTAGCTAGCTTTTTACACAATCTAGCTAGCGACATTATGTAGTATTATTTTGATCATTTGCAATTTAATTGTAATATTTAGACAGAATTTTACAACAAAACTTATACATATTTTTATCTTAATGTACATATATATGAAAATGTCTCCTTTAGAGATGCAATGCAATTCAATCAAGTTGATACTATGTGATTTATCTTAGTTGAGACTATGTAATTCAGCTTAGTCGATTATATAAAATTTTGTATAGTAAAACACTGTATGACACAAATAAAGCAATCTCGGGTGTTGCAGAATATGGTTTATAGAATTAGGAGATGAAAAAGTAAATTATTATGGATAAAATATGTGGTACAAATAATAGAAAGACAAACAGAGATCAATGGAAAAGAAGAAGATTAACTGGAAAAGAAAGAAAACAGGGACAGAAAAGGAAGAAAAGCAGACAGAAGAGCAAACACAAAAGGTAAGAAAACAAAGACAAAATTAAAGGAAGAAGAACAAACGAAAAAAGAAAAACATAGAAACACAAACATTAAAGGAAGGCAAATAATTGAATAAAGTACATTTATTTTCTATGGTTCAAAGAGTAAGAATAATGTTAAAAGTACACTACAGTTGGAAAGAAGCTATCTCAAAATTAGAAGATAATGTTAAACAATTTGTAATAAGAATGGATTTGTTGACAGGATTTGTATATATCATGTTATTAGTCTGATATTATTTTAAAAAAATATTTGTATGATTTGTTGTCATATTTTTATTATTAGGTTCCATTGTTTCATAGAGAATTATAGATTTCAAGATTGAGCCACCCTATAAACTAACTTTCGAAGAAATGATGAAGCTAATTACATAGTATCAACTAAGTTGAATTACGCAATACATTTTCATATTTATATGTACAATAATATACAAATATTTATTAGTTTTGTTGTAAAATTCCGAATAAATATTACAATTGAATTGAATATGATCAAATCAATACTCTATAGTATACTACTGAGAACATGCATTAAAATATAATTGTTACTGTAGCACAATACATGTTGCAAAGAACCAGAGTAGTATAGAAATGTCGAGTCCTTAATTCACTCGCTTTTGTTTTTTATGTCATTGTCTAGTTTAATTTTGAGTTCTAATTGAATCAATTACATTTCAGTTTTTGTTATTGAGTCCTTTTTTAGTGAAATTTTGAAATTTGGAAATCAGTCAGTCAAGAGAAAAAAAACCCAAAAAACAAACCAAACAAACAAATAAACAAACAATTATAATCCAAGAAAAATAAAAATAGAGAGAGTGAGACAGAATTCCATATATCCCTATACTACTAATCTTTTGCTTAAATTGTGTAGGAACGGTACCGACTTACCTCAGTATATTCTTGATATTGACACTGCACAAACCCAACATTCTACATTTATACACCGTATGCAACTGCAGACTCTATATTAATTAAACCGAATATTCTCCATTACGCAAACTGATTTACCGTTTTCACAGTTGGGTCCATAATAGCGATCGGTACAGCTACAGTTGTAACGGTTGATCATCTCTATGCACGTGCCTCCATGTTGACAGGGGTTGCTAGCGCACTCGAGGATATCTGCAGTTCAAATAAATAAATAGCTAAGAAATAAAAGAGTGGAAGAAGAGAATATTGTTCGAATTACTTTGTGACAATTTACGATATTGTGTGAATTATTATTTTAGAGGTTAAGTCCAATCAATTTTTGCAAACTTTGCGCATTTTGGGCGATTAAATTCATAATTATAGATATAAATTCTTTCTACATAAAGATAAATGGTGTCTATCAAAAATATCAATTCAATCAGCAGAAATAATCGACGATGCTATATTCATTTAAAGCCATGGAATCGTAAAGAAGTCTGAGTGAATGCTTCTCGATCAGGAAAACTTATCGCAACCGTTACTAAAAGTTGTATTGGTGTAACAGTATTTATGTGAGTGTGAAATAACGAGACAAAGACTGAAGATAAATTAAATCGAAGCGATATTTTATGTAGCGTGTGTTCATGAGAGTTATAGAGGAGGACAGATGGAGAGACAAACGTGGATGTATTTTCGTAGCTGACGTGCTGTTATACCATCACAACAACTTCCTGTTGTTCCGGCGGGACAATCACAACGACTGCTCCGAATATACCCTCCATTGTAGCAGAAATCGTTACAATCTTCATTATAGGTTCTAAAGTTATAGTATCTCGTTCTCGTACCATGGCCACATGACGCACTGCACGAGCTCCACGACTGACCCAATGCTGCAACGATATATTTCATTTTAGATACGTGTTTCTCTATCATCTCAAACTTTTTTCCTTTAATTCAAACCATAAAGTAAACTGTCAATGTTGGTTACATGATTAAAACAGAAGCAGAAAAACTCTCTAAGTATATCTAGAGTAGATCAACATTACAAGTTAGTACGGCTACAATCTGCTTACATATTTGACACCCCAATGCTACGACTACCCATGGTCTATCTAACAGCCTGTACTAATTACTGCTAGTAGTCAAAGATTAACCAACTAATACAAATCCTCGTTTTATATACATCATATTGCTTTGCATATTCTATACGCATCAGCTTTCTTTTAGGGGATTGACTGACATGGATTCAGTGTTGGAATTTTGACAGTAACGTTGACATTGATTAATCAGAATGTAATACAGACATACTTTTCAGTGTTTAGCCCACCATGGACTAGCCATGGGCTAGCCATGGACTAGTGTCCGCCATGGACTAGCGTCCCAATTAGTGGTGGATTTTACATCCTCAGTCATTTCATCCGTAAGACTCGTGCGTTAACATGACTATTTGCATCAGGGGAATTTGGCCATGTGCCAACTTGCTGTATTGTAAAGGCATAATAATCAACACAGATTTGAAAAACGATTAGACGGCTTCTCCACGTTCACAAATAGTTTATTTATTTATCTTAAAATTCCACCTCATTTCCAAGATAAGTGACCAAATTAAATATGTATTACTAACCTATGTTATTGAAGTACAATCCAAAGGTTAAAACTGTCATAAGCACCGTCATCTTGACGCCCATTTTAATTATTGTATGAAGTCCTCAGTCTAAAAGTATATAAAAGTTTTTATTCGATGTTTCGGCAAATAGAGCCGAATATTAATTTTACATTTCTGGAAAACCGTATTCTCGAAACTTTTTGAGGAAGAGATTTGAGATCAAGTTCAAAGTGTCACGACTTTGACATATTGTAACTTTGATTATAATAAAAATGAAATCTTAGGACTTTCAGAATTTTCCTAATTTTGATTCCTTTACTTTAAAGCTGAAGTTCAATGACATGCTGATACTCGAATTATCCAATCTAAATTTGGACTTTTGAGCTTGAGTATGACATTCTTGTTCAAAAGGTTTCGATAATACGGTGCCCAGACATAAAGAGTACACTGCACTTGGCCCAAAATGACAGATAGGGAGAAAGACATAATGGAAGGAAGAAAAAAACAGGAAAACGGACAGGGAGAAGACAGAATGAAAGGAAGACACAATCAAAGACCCAGCAGGTGAAATGAAACAGAAACACACACACATACACACACACACACACACAAACACACACACAGATAGATATATAGATATTCAGGAGGCGAAGGCAGATAAAGAGAGGAAGAAAAACGCATAGACAGAGAGGGTGAAAAACACACCAAAAAAAAAAAAAGAAACAGGTAAAGAAACAGTAGGATAAATTAGACAGAAATCTATGTCTTACCTTAATCCCTCAATGGTACCTTTCTGCAGAACACTCGTTATGTTATCTACATATCGAGTTTAAGATATAATTTCTTTCGAGCTTGGCAACATTACATCGAGGAAGATACTGGATGATAATAAATGATGTAGGGCATTCCTTGTAGTTGCCAAATGACAATACTTTTATTTTGTGATTACTTTGCAAAAACTTAATGCACCATATTATTGTCAACATTACAAACGTGAATCAAGGGTAAGACTTTGTAATAATAGCGATATTAAGAATTATAAGATTATTCTTCCTATTCATTACTTCACATTATTACTCTGACTTTCCATGTTTTGACAACTTGTAGTAGCAAAGAAACAGGTGTTGCCTATTAGTCTTTCAGGTTGGGATAAAAAAAAAACAGAAAAAAAAAAAAACGCAGTAGCGGTAGAAAACCACATACCACGGATCGTTGATCTTGATTCCACATTTACGAGGGCTTTCGAAAATTGAACCTAGACCATCGGACATTTATAGCTAACATCATTAACATTGCGCTATCTATGAACTTTGGATAAATTTTGCTCTCTCTCCGGCATGCAAAAGGCCAAAGATGGCTGCAAAACAAATGTTTCGCCAGAGAATAAACAAATCCAAAATTTACGAATGTCCAAGGCACCCAAAATATTCGATCTTGTAAAGGTAAAAATCAAGTTGCCACATAACCCCGTCGTCATTGTAAACAGCTACGTGGCTGACAGTCGTGCTTATAGGAGTGTGTACCTACAAAATATATTTACGTCCCAAGATTTTCTTAAATAATAATAATAATAATAATAATAATAATAATAATAATCATCTTTATTTGACGAGGATAACACACTTCGTCATGAAAGACCCATCTGTCATGTGGTCCTCAATTTTTGTAATAGTTTATGTTATAAAAAAGTCACTTACATACACTCAGGTATACTCGGACACGTACTCATACATATTTAAAATGGATTAATATATTTAACTATAGTGGTCAAAAGGTACATATATCAACAATATTCAATGCACATGTATACACATTTCAGCATGTCAGAAGTCATATGTACATAGATAGAATGAAACATGCAGAGATTATCTCTGGATAGTTGTTGATTGGAGATTACGCTCAATATTTAACGATCTTAGTTCAATTAGGTTAGAGATATAATCTGGAGAAAGATCGTTTAGAAACTTACATGTCATGATTCCTTTAAAATAAAGAATACATTTTTGTATAGGTACAGATAGAAAGATGGATATGCTAGTCGAGGAGTCGATATATATACTATTAGATCAAATTGAATATATATATATATATATATATATATATATATATATATATATATATATATATATATATATATATATACATATTTACTACGGCTGTAATATGGGGAAACAGATCCTATTATAATCAAATTGAATATTCATGGATAGCGTAATGCTAAACATTGATTTATTTCTAACTCAAAATGGCTTAGACGTGTCTAGTGTTAAAAATCAAAAAAACTTCTTGGTATTTACATTTACCAACACATCAGCTGGAATACACATATCGATCACATATGTGCAATTATCGCCAAAAGAATAACCCTTAAAATTAATGTTGAAATTTCTACCTCCCCAGGCGCTTGAACTTTATTTTGGGGGATATATGCTATAGACTACGGCTATACCATATGGGGAGACACTTCCAATTATAATCTATCCAGAATTGACAAACTCCAGAAAAGGGCCGAGCGAATAATTCTGAAACTTTCTATTACTACTCCCTCTAATGTTTTGTTTACACGTCTACAATGGCTACCTATACAAAAACGTATTCTTTATTTTAAAGGAATCATGACATATAAATCTCTAAACGATCTTTCTCCAGATTATATTTCTAACCTAACTGAACTAAGATCATTAAATGCTGAGCGTAATCTCAGATCAAAAACTAATAATGAACTCCAGATTCCTTGGTCGAAAACCAACCATTTCAAAAGCTCTTTTACTGTATCAACACCTACCTTTTGAAATACGTTACCCCTGAGGATACACAATTCAAATTCCCATGCTTTGTTTAAAATCTCATTAAAGAAATTTTTCTTGACCAGATGGAATGATATATTACAGCCTCCCAATACAGGATGTTATCATTGTATCCAGAGATAATCTGTGCATATTTCATTCTATCTATGTATATATGACTTCTCACATGCTGAAATGTGTATACCTGTGTATAGAATATTGTTGAACCTGTTGACTACTATAGTTAAATATATTAATCCATTTTAATCTGTGTGAATACGTGTGGGAGCATACCTGAGTGTATGTAAGTGACTTTGTTTATAGCATAAACTGTTACAAACATGGCAGATGGGTCTTTCATGACCAAGTGTGTTATCCTCGTTAAATAAAGATTATTATTATTATTATTATTATTACTATTATTATTATTATTTAAAAAAAGTCTTGGGATGTAAATGTATTTTGTTTATAGGGTACAAACTCTTGTAAGCACGACCATCAGCCATGGTGCTGTTTACAATGACAATTGGGTTATGTGTCAACTTTAACTTTTCAAGCTCGAATATTTCGGGTGCTTTAGTCGTTCGTAAATTTTGGATTTGTTTATTCTCTGGCGAAACATTTGTTTTGCATCCATCTTTGGCCTTTTGCATGCCGGAGAGATAGCAAAATGTATCCAATGTTCACGGATAGAGCAATGCTAATGATGCTAGCTATAAATGTCCGATGGTCTAGGTTCAATTTGCCGAAGCCATCGTAAATGTGGAATCAAGATCAACGAGCCGTGGTATGTGGTTTTCTGCCGCTACTGCGTTTTTTGTTTTCTGTTTTTGTGTTGTTTTTTTTTTTTTCTCCACCCGAAAGACTAATAGGCAACACCTGTTTCTTTGTTACTGCAAGTCGTGAAAACATGGAAAGTTAGAGTAATACAGGGAATAAATACATACAAAGAATAATCTTATAATTCTTATTATCGCTATTATTACAATGTCTTACCCTTGATTCACGTTTGTAATGTTGACAATAATATGGTGCATTCCGTTTTTGCAAAGTAATCAGCAAAAAAAAAAAAAAAAAAAAGTATTGTCATTTGGCAACCACAAGGAATGCCCTACATCATTTATTATCATCCAGTATCCTCCTCGATGTAATGTAGCCAAGCTCGAAAGAAATTATATCTTAAACTCAATATGTAGATAACATAACAAGTGTTCTGCAGGAAGTTTTTTTTTTCTTACGGTATTAAGTAAGATATAGGTTTCTGTCTAATTTAACCTGCTGTGTCTTTACGTGTTTCTTTGTCATATTCTGTGTTTTTCTCCCTCTCTGTCTATGCGTTTTTCTTCCTCTTTTACTGTGCCTTCGCCTCCTGAATATTTATCTGTGTGTGTGTGTTTGTTTGTGTGTGTGTGTGTGTGTGTGTGTGTGTGTGTGTGTGTGTTTCGGTTTAATTTCTCCTGCTGTGTCTCTGCGTGTTTCTTCCTTTCATTCTGTCTTTCTCACTGTCTGTTTCTGTGTGTAATTCCTTTCATTATGTCTTTCTCCCTCTCTATTTCTGCGTTTTTCTTCCTCTATTTATGTGCCTTCGCCTCCTGAATATCAGAGCATTTCCATTTTAATGATGACATATGAGGCTCACTAATGGGGGAGGAGGGGGGAATGTGTAAACAACCTGCAGGCATTTTAGACCATGTGCAGTGTACTCTTTATGCCTGGGCACCGTATTATCAAAACCTTTTGAACAAGAATGTCATACTCAAGCTCAAAAGTCCAAATTTAGATTGGATAATTCGAGTATCAGCATGTCATTGAACTTCAGCTTTAAAGTAAAGGTATCAAAATTAGGAAAATTCTGAAAGTCCTAAGATTTCATTTTTATTATAATCAAAGTTACAATATGTCGAAGTCTTAACACTTTCAACTTGATCTCAGTTTATTGCTCAAACATTTTCGAGAATACAGGGCCAGAAATGTAAAATTAATATTCGGCTCTATTTGCCGAAACATCGAATAAAAACTTTTATATACTTTTAGACTGAGGACTTCACAAAGTAATCAAAATGGAGATCAGGATGACGGTGCTTGTGACAGTTTTAAGCTTTGGATTGAACTTCAATAAAATAGGTTAGTAATACATATTTAATTTGGTCGCTTATCTTGGAAATGAGGTGGAATTTTAAGATAAATAAATAAACTATTTGTGAACGCGGAGAAGCCGTCGAATTATTTTTAAATCTGTGTTGAGTAATATGCCTTTACAATACAAACAAGCTGGCACATGGCTAAATTCCCCTGATGCAAATAGTGATGTCAACGCACGAGTCTTACGGATGAAATGACACCCACCCCTATTTGGGGCGCTATTCCATGGCGGACTAAGCACTGGAAGCATGTCCGAATTACATTCTGATTAATCAATGTCAACGTTGCTTTCAAAATTCCAACACTGAATCCATGTCAGTCAATCCCCTAAAAGAAAGCTGATGCGTATAGAATATGCAAAGCAATATGATGTATATTTTACGAGGATTTGTATTAGTTGGTTAATCTTTGACTACTAGCAGTAATTAGTACAGGGATTAATTGGAGATGACATCCAAAGTGACTGCTGTTAGATAGACCATGGGTAGTCGTAGCATTGGGATGCTAAGATTTTAAGCAGATTGTAGCCGTGCTAACTTTTAATGTTGATCTACTCTAGATATACTTAGAGAGTTTTTCTGCTTCTGTTTTAATCATGTAACCAACATTGACAGTTTACTTTATGGTTTAAATTTTAAAAAAAAATGTTTGAGATGATAGAGAAACACGTATCTAAAATGAAATATATCGTTGCAGCATTGGGTCAGTCGTGGAGCTCGTGCAGTGCGTCATGTGGCCATGGTACGAGAACGAGATACTATAACTTTAGAACCTATAATGAAGATTGTAACGATTTCTGCTACAATGGAGGGTATATTCGGAGCAGTCGTTGTGATTGTCCCGCCGGAACAACAGGAAGTTGTTGTGATGGTATAACAGCACGTCAGCTACGAAAATACATCCACGTTTGTCTCTCCATCTGTCCTCCTCTATCACTCTCATGAACACACGCTACATAAAATATCGCTTCGATTTAATTTATCTTCAGTCTTTGTCTCGTTATTTCACACTCATATAAATACTGTTACACCAATACAACTTTTAGTAACGGTTGCGATAAGTTTTCCTGATCGAGAAGCATTCACTCAGACTTCTTTACGATTCCATGGCTTTAAATGAATATAGCATCGTCGATTTTTTCTGCTGATTGAATTGATATTTTTGATAGACACCATTTATCTTTATGTAGAAAGAATTTATATCTATAATTATGAATTTAATCGCCCAAAATGCGCAAAGTTTGCAAAAATTGATTGGACTTAACCTCTAAAATAATAATTCACACAATATCGTAAATTGTCACTAAGTAATCCGAACATTATCCTTTTTCTTCCACTCTTGTATTTCTTTAGCTATTTATTTATTTGAACTGCATATATCCCCGAGTGCGCTAGCAACCCCTGTCAACACGGAGGCACGTGCATAGAGATGATCAACCGTTACAATTGTAGCTGCACCGATCGCTATTATTGTCCCAACTGTGAAAACGGTAAATCAGTTTGCGTAATGGAGAATATTCGGTTTAATTAATATAGAGTCTGCAGTTACATACTGTATATAAATGTAGAATGTTGGGTTTGTGCAGTGGCCAGATCAGGAATATACTGAGGTAGGTCGGTACCTTTCCTACACAATTTAAGCAAAAGATTAGTAGTATAGGGATATATGGAATTCTGTCTCACTCTCTCTATTTTTTTTTTCTTGGATTATAATTGTTTGTTTATTTGTTTTGAATATCTTTTCTCTCTTTTTTTCTTCGCTTGACTGACCGATTTCCAAATTTCCAAATTTCACTAATCAAATGACTCAATAACAAAATTTGAAATGCAATTGATTCAATTAGAACTCAAAATTAAACTAGACAATGACATAAAAAAAAAACAAAAGCGAGTGACTCAAGGACATTTCTATACTACTCTGTTTCTTTGCAACATGTATTGTACCAAAGTAAAAATTATATTTTAATGCATGTTCTCAGTGGTATACTATACCTGTACTGATTTGATCATATTCAATTTAATTGTAATATTTAGCCATAATTTTACAACAAAACTACTAAATATTTGTATATTATTGTATATATAAATATGAAAATATATCTTTTATAAGTGCTATGCAATTCAACTTAACTGATACTATGCAATTCAACTTTGTTGATAATATGCAGTTCAACTTCGTTAATACTGCGTAATTCAACTTCCGAAAGTTAGTTTATAGGGTGGTTCAATCTTGAAATCTATAATTCTGTATGAAATAATGGAACCTAATAATAAAAAATATGACAACAAATCATAAAAATATAAAAAAATAATATCAGACTAATAATATGCTATATACAAAATCTATCAACAAATCTATTCTTATTACAAAGTATGTAACATTATCTTCAAGTATTGATATGCCTTCTTTCAAACTGTACTGTGTTTTTAACATTATTCTTACTCTTTGAACCATAGAAAAAAGATGAACTTTATTCAATTGTTTGCTTTCATTTAGTAACGTTTGTATTTTTCGAAGTAAAAATTAAATGGATATTTTCAGTTTGTTCTTCTCACCTTTTTTTCTCTCTCTGTTTGCTTCTTTTATGTTTGTTTTTCTATGTTTTTCTTTTTCTGTTTGTTCTTCTTCCTTTAATTTTCTCTTTGTTTTCTTACCTCTTCTGTTTGCTCTTCTGTCTGCTTTTCTTCCTTTTCTGTTTGTTCTTCTGTCCCTGTTTTCTTTCTTTTCCTTTTTTTCTTCTTTTTCATTGGTCTCTGTTTGTTTTTCTATTATTTTTTACCACATATATTATCCAAAATAATTTACTTTTTCATCTCCTTTTTCTATAAACCATATCCTGCAACACTCGAGATTGCTTTATTTGTGTCATACAGTGTTTTACTATGGAAATGTTCATATAATCTACTAAGCTGCATTACATAGTTTCAACTAAGTTAAATCACATAGTATGAACTTGATTGAATTGCATTGTATCTCTAAAGGAGACATTTTCATATATATGTACATTAAGATAAAAATATTTATAAGTTTTGTTGTAAAATTCTGTCTAAATATTACAATTAAATTGCAAATGATCAAAATAATACTGCATAATGTCGCTGGCTAGATTGTGTAAAAAGCTAGCTAGATTGTTTTAAACGTAGCTAGTATGTTTCAATTTCTTTTTAAATTTGTGTGCCTTCGAAATATTAGGAGGATTCATTTCCCAAAAATAAAAATCTCGAAAGTATTACGTTATCATGTTATTATTTTGTTCCAGATTTGATGTGGGAGCATTATTCGGCCTGCCAGTTCGATTTTAACAGATGCTTTCGGATTTTCAAGCAACGTTTTGATTGGCATGGAGCACAAGTAATATCAACGGATTTTCAAATATATACCAACTTGTCGACACTCTATTTCTCCTAGATTTAACCGCGCTTCCCTTCATTTACCTCTGTCAACATCTCACGGACTGCGAAGTATATGATTCGTGACGTGGGACACATCATCACATTAATACAGAGCTGAATAAGTTGACCAGATAATACGATTGACAGTTTCGCGAAATATTTCACTGAATATTTAGTCAGAGTTATTCAAAATTTTCAAAAATCAGACTTACAATGCAATATTAGTTGAAAAGAAGCACATAAATCAACAAGGACGGTCAATATCAATTTTAGCTGGGTTTTAAATTATTTTATTGACACAAAAAAACTGGAATGGAACTGGACGAAAGTTCTAATAACTTTAAACGTTCTCTCCCTAAATGAAACCAATATAAAAATGTAAATATGACAAGAATGAACAACATGACTGCATATAACAAAAACAGTAACATAATTACATCAAATAAAAAGACATGAGAGAGAGGAGAGGGGGAGATATGGATGTTAATCTTGTTGTTCAAAATATACAAGATTCTTGTTATAGAGTGAGCCTTTGACAGGGATAAATAGGTAGGAGCGCAACACTGACTCGCAGGATCACCATAATAAATTGCTTACTTATCCTGCCTAAATTTCACTGCTCCTGCTAAAATCAAGCATAAGCCAGTTCACTTTCTAATTCAACATTTATTATTTATTGGCATTAACTCAAAACAAGAGCAAATGTATTTCACCAACAAGACTCACGAAAGGTTGAAGTTTAGCTTCTTCAAGAAGCTCTTGTTCAAAGATGCCTCTGCTTCTGAGGAAGCAACTTTCTGTTTTGATTTGACGTATCCCTCTGACATTATGTGTAGGGAGTTTGTGTTGTGTGATTCCAGGTACGATTAATGACGTTTTTACGCCCATCAACGAATGAAGAACCCAGCGCACTTTCGCATTTCTTAGAATACTCAGTGCAGAAAGCGTGCAACATTACAGCTTTTTCTGGGTTGTACTTAAGTCATTTGCGTTCATTTGCCCAGTATTGCTGGTACTTTCTTAGTCTCTTTCATATTTGCAATCGCGCTCTCTCCTGTCATCATCCAATTTCTGCCGTTTTGGTGGCGGCTGCGCACCTTGCAATTTCTTCCACATGTTTATAATTGTCGCCGCACAATGTATTGAATGTTTATTAAAACACATTGTTCGGTGTAATTCTGGCTTATTCGCTGAGTTGGCGAACGCGATCTCTTCCTCTTGATCAATACTAGCCTGAGACCCTATACATTTAATTATCACCAGTAATGAGATCAGTTCCTGGGAGTAGTACACCAGGCTAGTTCCAGGTGCGCGAAGCCTGGTTTGACAATAATCACACTAATCTACTTCATGAAAGGATGAGTGGTTTAAAACCTGTCCATTTGCGACGCGAGCATTTATTATTATTCTCCTTCACTTCTCCTGTAATCTGGCTGGTCGTAGGGACGCCACTGATGACTTTGCCACAGTCTCTCTCCATTTAATCCTGTTCTCCACTGCTCTTTGGGACTTTGCAAAGTCCATGCCTGTCCACTCTTTGAACTTATCTTCCCATCTCTTCTTCTGTCTGCCTCGTTTTCTCTTTCCTCTCACTGTGCCCTCTAAGATTGTCTTTGACAGGCCAGATGAGCGTGAGACGTGACCATACCATCTAAGTTTGCGTGTCTTTACATTTGGATTTATTATACCTTGTTAATTGCAAGATGTTGGTAGGTACTCATTGGTAGGATGATGAAGGTACGCAATTAACGCAATAAACAGACCAATTAACCATTCAAGGGCACGCCGACTCACGACCACTTCTTAAGTTCTTAACTGTTATGATAGGTGACCGGCGGTAGTTTTCACTGCCCAGCGGACTGCCGGGTTTTACTGGTCCGTCGGCACCATCACTAACCTCGGGATAGCGGATTAGGGTTAATTTCGAGTCCTGCTGCTAGTATGGGCTTTTTTGGTGACATCTGGCGTTAATTTAATCAAAATGTCCCGAAAGTTAAAGGGAGGATTGATTGGCTAATGCTCTGCACTAAAATTTCTGGATTTACCACTCAAGTACAGGCTCAAGTATTGTAGGTGAAATCCAGTTCTGCAACTTGAAACTGGCCTTTCCGGCGGACAAAATAAAAGAATATAAAATCAAAATTAAAATTAAAATAAATTTTTAAAAAGTTAAAAAGAAAAAGAAACAAGCGTCGATTGTGTCACGAAAAGAGTCATGGTCGGAATATCGTGAGTCGTGTGACAAAACTAAGACTGCGTCCATGCATGACATTATAAGATTGGAAGAAACATATTAATCCACATAATATAGTCGATGGTTTTCCGGAAATTAGACAAATGCCCAAGAATATGCGAGATTCTAGCATCGCATAAGTTATTGCTGTGGAGCGTTTTGAAATTCTAGAACCTACTATAAATATACATGATTGAAATATAACTGAAAATTCTATAACTTTCTGTGATTTTTCATCTTTCAAATATTGCTTATAATTGTAGAACCTACTATAATTCTACATCTATGGAATATTACATTAAATTCTAGAACCGACTATAATTCTACATCTATGAAATATTGGCTATAATTCTAGAACCTACTATGATTCTAGACCTATGAAATGATACTTTAAATTCTAGAACAGACTATAATTCTATATCTATGAATATTACTTCAAATTCTAAAATCTATTATGATTCCAGAGGTATGAAATGTTACTCTTAATCGTAGAACCTACTATGATTCTACAGCTACGAAATGTTAATTTCAATTCTAGAACCTACTATGAGTCTAGACCTATGAAATATTACTTTGAATTCTAAGGATATATAAATTGGCAAGTACTTTCATTTAAATGAAAAGAAGACTTCTGATTTTTTGTGTTGTTCTCAAAAAGATTTGATAGATTGTAGGCATGTCTGCTATTGGGGAAGAAAATTAGAACCTCTTAGGGCATCGATGTGATGTGTATGCAATATTCTTACGGAGGTCTTTATTGGTGCTTATTGGAACTGATAAATCATCCAAATTTAAGCCTCTGATTAATTGTCTCACATTCCTATATGATCGTGCTTTCCAGTGTAGAACACTGGTTGAAGATATCTCTACTATTCATCACGTGATTGCTGTCTTTCATCATACGACCTTCTACTGCGAGCGTGGTTTACACAAAGTTGCTAAAACTTACCGATTTCCATAATCACTTCAACATTCTTTCACAATAATCAAGATAAACATTAACTGCAACACATTTACGTACTAAAAAGAGCAGCGGTTGGAGATCATATTTTTCCAAACCGGATGTTTTACACTGATCGACTCAGCTACATGTATGGCATTAGTCCGATAAATCAACCCCCAAACCTTTCTTACTTATGTAACGTGGTTTGGGGGTCTGATATCACCTATTCTTAAAATCGGGCAAGTGTTGCAGACAGATCTTTCCGCAACACATGAGAGTACATTTTAGGCACTTATCGGTTCTTCTCGCGGCTCTTGAATTTAGGTCGGCTGAAGAGGTCGTGCGGTGATCTCTACAGCATATTTCCGTATCAAATTCGATGTTTGACAACTTGTAAATCCACGTGTAAAAACAAAATCCTAACTCCTGTCGCCATTTATTACCCTGCTACATCGGCGGAAAATCAGGCGTTCCATCAAACTCGAGGAACCAATCAGATGCGACTTCGCTCATTTAAACTACCACAGACGCCTGAGCTAGCTGACCAAAATAACCATTCTGAATGAGAGAAATCGCATCTGATTGGTTCCTCAAGTTTGATAGAACATCTGATTTTCCGCCGATTCAACCGACCGTAACTCAAGAGAGACGAGAAATACCAGTAAGTCTCTAAAATGCACATTCATGTGTTGTTGACAGAAAATGTATGCAACAACTGCTCTATTTTAAGAATATGTGATATCCGATCGCCAAACCACACAACTTACCGGTACAGGTTAGGGGGCTGATATATCGGACTAGTGCGACTGCTGTACTCCGACTTCGATTCGAGAAAGACGTTATAGGAATTGTTATTTTTGTTTTAAAATAATATTCATATTATTATTTTTATTTATGAAGTGAAAATCAATTTTAGATAACACTGCAAGCGAGGACTATATCATTATCCTTTGTCGATCTCGATTAATCCTATGGATAAGAGTGGTCTTTACTTTTTTACCTCTTCACATTTGTATCAATGCGGAAGCTATTTGCAGTACGCAATTTGGACGCTATGTATTGCCATTGTTTTAGAGGTCTCAACCACTGTTCTTTGAACCCTGATATATGTTTAAATGTCATTTAGAGATTTCACTAAATAGTTTAGTGTACACCTAACTTTTTATACCCCATCTTAAGGTGAGGAAAGTTTGAAATGGTGCTTTTCTGTTTGAAAATTACATCAGAATTCGCAATGAACCACAGACTCCTATGAGCGTTGTTGTCAGTAACAAATGGAAAAGACACAATATATATGTCCCACATTTAATTTCACGAAACAAGACGTGACGGGAAAGAGTTTTGTATGCTACAAAGCTTTAGTCATCAAAATTGAAAAGGCACATGACGCTCTAAAGAAGCCAATACTGCAAAATACAAACATTATAAAAAAAAGAAAAGAAAATTCGGTGTATATTTCATATTTGTCAAGCATTCTGTTACCATTTCCTTAAACGCATAAACCACGGGATATTCCTAGAATACATTTTATTTATATTATATCCAGGATTTTTGTAGACGACGTAATGGTCACCTTGCCGTTATTGACACTCCTGAAAAGCAATACTTCCTCGAAACAGCTCTCAAGACCCTGGAAAGTGAGTATCAAAAAAATTTTAAACAAAATTGGAAGAAGCTAAGAAATTGTAATGGTATTTATGGTAATAAACCTTCTTTACTCTTCTTATATTGGCAAATGGTCTCAAGTACATAATTACATACCAGTTTTGTGCGTCATAATTGAAAAAGTGTCTTCCGGTATATATATTAATTTTCTAATTTTTTTGATTTCACCAAGAATAAAGTTAGACATGTAGCATTTTTTCAACACATATTATACTCATATTAAACTTTGTAAAGCATTAAACTTTCTAAAGTTGCTAGAAAAGTAGCATTTTTTTCAACACATATTATACTCATATTAAATCTTGTTCGCATAAGTATAATATGGTTAGCTATCAAATCTGCATACAGAAACCATGATCGATAATTTTCTTCTCAGGGAAACAACAGAAGTTATAAAGGAAATTCACAAAGTGCAAATATTAGTACAAAAATACCGTAATCAGCCTAGTTTCCACTGAACATGGGTAATAAATGAATAATATATAATTTTTTTCTTATTTATTCTGTTTTGACACCTAAATAGTTCTTCGATTTTAAATCATAGCCTCTCCATAATATTTAAGTCCTCATTACAGTCTTGCATTTCGCACTGTACACTTTTAAATTTACACTGTACACTTTTACACTTTACACTGTACACTTTTACACTTTACACTGTAAACTTTATACTGTACACTTTTACAATTTATACTATACACTTGTACACTTTACACTGTATAATTTAACTTCGCACTGTACACTTTTACATTTTTACACTTTACACTGTACACTTTTACAATTTACCCTGTACACTTTTACCTTCGCACTGTACACTTTTACACTTTACACTGTACACTTTTACACTTTACACTGTAAACTTTATACTGTACGCTTTTATAATTTATACTATACACTTTTACACTTTACACTGTACAATTTTGACTTCGCACTGTAAACTTTTACATTTTTACACTTTACACTGCACATTTTTACAATTTAACCTTTTGATATATTGAGAAATTATTTTGATCATTAAGACCATTGACAAATCCAAACTTCCTCATATAATGTGAACATAACAAACTGTTACTCTTCTTTGGTCAATAATAATAATAATAATAATAATAATAATAATTAATAATAGGATATCAGCATATTTGATCACCATCTCTTTTCACAAATCCAAACTTTCTTGTACAGTGTGAAAATGGGAAAGATTTCGTCTACTTTGCCAAATAATAATAATAATAATAATAATAATAATAATAATAATAAGCATTGGATATCAGCATATAATAAAAATAATAATACAACAAAAATATTGATCTTTTCTATAGTTTAGAGGTATTAAGACACGTGATAAACTTTAACAATCTATGGACAGAGATAGATACAGACAGATAGAAAGACACACAGACAGACATACATCACACATGTAGTATGTATGCATGTATGTATGTATATATTTATGTATGTATGTATGTTTTTATGTATGTATGTATGTATGTATCCATGTATATATGTATGTATATATGTATGTATGTATATATGTATGTATGTATGTATATATGTATGTATATATGTATGTATGTATGTATATATGTATATATGTATGTATATATGTACGTATGTATGTATATATGTATGTATGTATGTATGTATGTATGTATGTATATATGTATGCATGTATATATATATATATATATATATATATATATATATATATATATATGTTTGTATGTATGTATGTATATATATATATATGTATGTATATATGAATGTATGCATATATGTATTTATGTATGTATGTATGTATGTATATATGTATGTATATATGTATATATATATGTATGTGTGTATGTATGTATGTTCAGCATGTATGTATAGGTTTAACGGCATGTCAGTACAATACTGATTATATAGTAACCATTGAAAGCTAAGTTATAAAAAAATGAAAGATAGAAAATATAAAAAATAAAAAACTTTCACAAGATAATTACTTCCAAATAAACATAAATATATAGTACTACAAATGTTAGAGATGTTCAAATTCTTTAAACGGTAATACAATAATAGCCAAAGATAATAAATACACAATCCTTAAATATATAATCAAATTTCCCCGAAAAATGTAAAATTTTATGCGGTAGTACAACAGTAAGTAAGTGTGTACTGTACGCCACCGACACAATATCACCTTATCCATGCATTCAGACCAACATGTCTACAAATAAATATCTATATTTTTGTTGTTGTTTGTGGGTGACCACTTTTGTTTGTTGATGGGGCTTCTGCCGGAAATTAGAGATAAAACGTCATTTTCCCATGCAGTGAATAAATTTGAATACTTTAGGGGGCGCTCTACAGATAATACATGCTTCTGAGAGAGTGACAGGTGTAAGATGAAGTATTTTGCATTTGCAACATGCACAGTGGAGAGAATGTTGGCATACCTCTATGTCACTTTCATGTACTGTGGCTGAAATTTCTTTACATATTGTACTTGTGGAAACTGGACATGATCTAAGCACACAGCAGACAAAATGGCCGCTCCAAAGTACTCGAAAAATCAGCCTGAATTAGTCAAAAGTGCACTATTTTCAGCAGTTATTAAAATAGGGAAACGAATTTTGCCAGAGCAGACAATACCAGCCTCTGAAAGTACTATGAATGAATTACAAAATATCTAAAAAGTAAAAAAATTATCGGCTCTTTTTTTTTATTTACCTTTGAAGTCCAGGAAGTGAAAATGACCAAGCGGTGCTAGCAGTTTTTTGAGAGGTGCACATCTTAAGTAAGACCAAGCTGTATACTCTATAACCCAAATTTCACCCATCAATCATACACCAAAATAAAGGGAATTCAAAGTTCTTTTAACAATACCTAAGATATACAAGGTCTTTTTTAAATAGCCAGGACAGCCACTGAGGAAACCCTGGGTAATTATTTTTCTTTAAAGATCTAACCCTATGCAAAGTACGAAACTGGAGAGTGCCACCTTAACTGGACAAGTAATTATTAAGATTACATGCATACATAATTAAAAACTTCTTCCAAGTAACCCTAAGACTCCAAAATATACACTCAAGCCAAATTCTACCAATCGCCGCACTGTTGATCTTAAACACGGAGAAGCCTGTTCATTTACGTGAGGTTACATTTGATTGGTCAGTCAGCACATCAAGACCATCTTTCTTTAATCCGCCGTTTCTGCTTCCATACTATCACACCGTGGAAAAGTCAGAGCTGCTGATACAATGACAGCGTTAGTAATACGCTATAAAATTTACCATGATTAATACGTACACCACACGTGACTAATTGCTCGTCGAAGGTAAATGTATCAATTATTTCTTTCTTTTATTTATATGGGAAAGTTCTAGCCTACGGAACTCTACAGCCATTTTTGTCTCCGAAAAGTCATTTACTTCTGATGAATATGCTGTTTTTTGTGCATTTGTTCGAACTAACTTGGACACTATATGTCTGATTAAGACAACAAGTTTACCTGAATGTTTGGTGAAGATTATTTGTGAATTTGGAAGAATTCAAGAGTGTCTGAATGCAATACAACACAGAAATCGCAACATGACCGTATTTTCAGTGGTATTAATGGATCGCGTCATTCAGTGTAATTACGAACATTTAACAGTATTGTTAATAAAAATCTACACAACATCAAGAACGATGAGAATACTCTTTAATGGTGTGGACTGACTTCCATCAGTTGCGACAATTAGGAATTAGTTTATAATAGGAAGGAAATTCTATGAATCAAGAAATTTAGGTTCACATTTTGCATACCTCAGACACATAGTGTCTAAGTAAATGTGAAAACAACAACGTATTTATTAAATTGACTTTTTGGTGGCCATAGTGACCGTAGAGTTTTGTAGGCTACAATTTCTCTAGAAAGTAAAAAGTTTGAAGAACAGAAAGAACAAAACTGCTCTTGGAACAGTAATTAACCACGTGTTTTATGAAAGTATTCTGCCCGTAAATTGAACGTATTTCGCTGTAATCATTTTATCTGCAACGTTAATGATTATCACCAGCATAGCAGACCGATCTCACAGCTAAGACCGTCTACTATGCACCTATTAGGCATTGAATTTCGCGGATAGAATGATCAAAATGAATTAAAATATTTCATTTCAAATAAGAATGAAAATAATACCTTGTGAAACATAAAATGAGTTGTGTGTGCGTGTGTGTGTTTTATAGATGTATGTAATTCCGTTGTAAACGCTTAGAATTTATTGTTTGTTTGTGATTATTTAACTTTTATTTTTATTTTCCCATCAGTTCTGACTAATCATAGACTTTTCACTCTAACTGCATGACCCCTTACTTTTGAAAAGAAAATTTGTTTATTACTTCCAGTCAGTGAAGATAGTTCCGAATTCTGGATCGGTGCCTCAACGAACGGGAATGTGTTACAGTGGATAACACGTGGCGCTGTCATCAATACCAGATGGCCGCCAGGTGTCTCTGCTGGAATTCATGGTTACGGCTTTGTGGCGCTCAGTCCCCAGTATGGCTTTATGTGGACTGAACTATACTGTGTCAGCTCTGCTTACTACATTTGTGAAGAGGGGTAAGATATTATCTCTCTCTCTCTCTCTCTCTCTCTCTCTCTCTCTCTCTCTCTCTCTCTCTCTCATTGTGACTTCATGTGGAATGAACTATATTGTGTAACCTCTATTTACTACAATTGTGAAGCTGGGGAAGAATACATCCCTCTTTTCTCTCTCAATAAACCCTCTGTCTCTTTCTTTCTCAATAACGAGAAAACTCATCATCAATGTCTGTAACAAACTTAAACGTATATGCATATACTTGTTGATGTCCAACTGGCTGAATGCAAATAAATACCTATCCATATAACTGTCTCCAAAATTATACCTGTCGAAAGATCAGTGCATCTGAACAATATTGACCTTTGCACGAACAATCTCATCATTGGACACAGACAAGCATCTCGTGCAACTTTACCACACAGAAGATGTCTCGCCAATTTTACATGTTAGCAATTACTATAATCTGATCTAGGCACTCCTATCAGTTAATTACAAAGTATAGTTGGAAATCATATGGCCCAAATGCACGGTGTCATAACCAAAATGGGTATATAAACCTTAAACTTCTTTTGGGGACTAGTAAACCATGGAGACAAGTGGATTTTGAAGCCTACTATTCCTTGTGGCTACCAGAAAATGGATACAAAATTCAGGTCCTTCATGAATAGAGATCATATACAGTTTTTCAGTTTGCTTTGTTAAAGCAGACATAAGGAAAATGTTGAAACCAGGAGCAAATCAGTAGTACAGTACATGTGCTCTATGCCTTGGCAAAGTCAATCTGAAAGACTAAATAAAATATAGAAAGCAATTAGCCAACACAAATATATTTTGTTTTGTTCCGTTGAAGAGCAAAATGATTATTAAATAATTATTTGTGTTACCTGGCTCTGCTATTATATTACTTCACAACAAAAGGCATGTGTTCAGAAGGTTTCGTCATTCTTCTTGAAGCTTGAGTGCATCAGTTATTTCCTCTAGCTACAGGTTAATAGAAGGATCGCACAAACTTATTGAAAAAGAATCATTTTGATCCTGAAAAAATATTTTTTTCTTGTGAATTTTGTACACAAAGCTTAATATGCGTTGCGGGAAAAAAGCAGGGAAATAGGATCATAACTCCCTCCAATGCAAATGTATAGAAAACAAAATGAAGCCGGAATCATATAAATTTGACTTGTATTTGGTTAGAATTCCGAGACCAGTAGAGGGTCGAATTCAAAAGCTGGAATAGTAGATATGTGAGCTACAAAACCGGGACCAGAATCGCAGCCACTACCTTCTGTCATGGTCTCATCACAAGAATCCAAATACGTATCTTATTACAAATACAAGAACCAATAATGGCATAGATAGATGACGCGACACTTCTCTCTCTCTCTCTCTCTCTCTCTCTCTCTCTCTCTCTCTCTCTCTCTCTCTCATATATATATATATATATATATATATATATATATATATATATATATATATATATATATATATATATATATCACGAGTTTTAATCTCTTCAGTGGAAGTATACATAGGAATATATTTTTAGGAATAGTCTGAGTATTTGTATTGAATTGTCTCCAATCGAAACAGGTTGCATTTAAGGTAAGTTGTTCATGGAAAATTAAAACCTTTTTTTTTCAGAGTCGATCCAATAGAATCAAGACTCGGATAGACAGCAACAGTTTATCATGATACTACTGACAGCCTGAATTAACATCAGATTAATTTAGAGAGATACTTTTCACGTAATATTTATTCACTAACGATTTCCAGTTTTATCAATGTTCTTTTGCTTCAATTTTACATTTTTGAGTACTGTTTTATTAAAGAACAACAACATCAAGAATCAACATGAAAAAGAAAAAAAAATCTTTTAATATTACTTCATTATCTAACTCCATTTATTCATTTCATATAGGCCTTACTAACACAAATTAACAAACAAATGCATATTATACAGAACCTCGTTTTTCACCCTTTATACAGTGTCTAGCATCTATATTAGACATATCTTTTTCCAATATGAAAGATGTTTGTTTCGCATTTTCCGAACGAGATAAATGCTCATCAAGTGGGTCACTGCCACATCTGTGTCAACGGTTCGCCAGGAAAAGAGAAGTGGGGGCTACATTTAATGACATTTTTGTTCCATTTTCGGTTTCATTCATTTTTTCCAATGGCACATTGAAGATGTTGGTTGGTTGGTTGCTTACTTGCTTGGTTTTTTAACGGCACTTTCAGCACTTTATTTGGTTAGAAGAGCTATGTTAAATAGGATGATATTTCCTTACTAAATGTGAAGAACATGAAAAATATCATCTATATTAATATGCAATCCTTCAAGGGCCAGTGTCATTCTCCTTGGCTCAATGTTCCCCAACAAACAATCTGCTTCCATTTTTTTAGAAAGCATATTCAGTATATGCATACCGACTTATGTAGTGGGTTAGATTGTGAATACAAGTCTGTGTATGGGAGTATACATAACTGTGTTTTTGAAGGTTTGTGTAAGAGTGCCATGTGGGTTGTTACCTTTTTTAGTCTTCACTTTTTATGCCCCACTACAACAGTTGTAGGGCATGTACTGGTAGTGTTTCCCTTTTTTGTCCGTCCGTTGATATGTGTCCCTCGCATCTTGGTTAAGTGTTGCATTTAATTGAGTTTCAAGCATTCTGATGGGGCATCTATCTTGCCATAAACACATTTTTTCTTTCACTCTATCATTAAATGTTTCCATTTCTTAACTTTAAATAGAGCTGAAAACTAAGTAATCTAAATCGAATTCAATGACATTTAGGAGCCATGAGTAATTATTTTTTGGGTGGAGATTGAGACTAATAATCAAATGAATGTAGGTGTTGTTTCTCCAATTTATCTTCAAACTCAATGTAAACAAAATCATTCGTTTAGTGCTGAAGATGGATTATAATTAAAAATGTCAGTAGCTCTCAATTACCTGTTCAATTAAATATGGAGACTATCTCAAAAATGGTTCTTATAAAAGCGATTTATTCATAAAGACAATTGCTTTAATCTACTTTAGATTAACTTCACTGGAGTGTGAAAGTGAGTAGACAATTCATGCACGGTTAGTGACTGAATTGGTTTGTTAAGTTGTTTTTTAAACCACACCTTTTATTTAGAGTGATCATGAGCAGAAAATACTGGAATTGAATTTGACTACATTAATTGATGCATGGATCCGGGCCTCTTTTATGAAATCTTAGTAGCCCTATTTCAAAGATATGGCCAGATATTAGCAAATGCGTTTTGATGTGCATGTTTGTGTGAATGTATCTATGACCTAATTGTTTAACCATTTCAATGACTTTTTGAAACTTTGTCAGCTTTTTACACTTTCTGAAATTTTATTTTTCTGCTGGACTTGGGGGCATACATAATTTACAAAAAAAAAAAAAAATTAAAAAAAATATCTATTTATTGTTAAGCATGAATTTAAGATACGCAAATACAATTTTATTTAGTCTCAAGTTTGTCAAATGGACACACTAAACTAACTTTACATTTTCTAGATTAACCGGAAATTTGAATAAATAGATAAAGTTTAGTTTATCAACAATTTGTTTTCATTACGGAAGCACAAACTTGTGATATCAGAATGAATTAAAGTTTCGTGAATGAGGCTATACTGTATTTGTGTAACACAAACATATTCCATAAGGTCAGACAGTATACATGTCTTATTTTCCAGACTCATAATGGCATCGATCAGTTTGTTCATTGTGCCTATGCCACACTGAATTGCGCTACCCATTTTTCCTTCATCCAATACATTATATGTTCTCTATTTTGTATCACATTGTAAAGTTCTTAGTTTGTGTAATCAACTTCTGTTGTTTTGAATTCATGGTTATGAAGGTGTTCAGTTTTAGCAGAGATAATTGAGATGTGCATGATGCATTATGAGGGTGTTAAAAGTTACTGCAAAAAAAAAAAAAAAAAGAAACAAAAAAAGATAAACAGTGTGAATATTTTTCAAGCAACCATCCCATTAGGTTATCTAGTTGATTTTTAAGTCAGTGCCTTGAGTAATTTCTCATTTGTTGCAGATATATCAGAAAAGTGCCTCATACATAATGAGGATATTACCTCAATTTAAAAGAGAAAATATTATCACTAACTTTGCCATTTTTTACATTTTTCGGAACTCAATAACTTTAAAACCGTTGATGATTTCGGATACTACTCTGTAGTGTGTATCACACCATCGTCTTAGACGCTGTTATTATTATTAGTATTATTAGTATTATTATTGCATATTCAACATCAACTATTTCAAGTTCTCCGTCACATTTTCCGCTCAGTTTTATAACCTGAATATATAAAATTTGGTAGTTTTATATATCATCACTGCAAAGTTTGTTGCGAACTCCATCGGGTCTTAAATGTCAAGGTCACTGGTCAGTATGCTATGTTTTAGAAACTTTTTCAATGTCTGCTGTATAACGTGAGTTGTTTAAGATCAATGAATTAAACATGATTTACTCATATATTGTCACAGGAAGATGCGTTGCATGCCTCATATAAGGTCATATTTTCAAGATCAGGGTAGCAGGTCAACATTTTAAGGGTTCTTTCTGCTTTATAACTTAAAAGCTTGATGAGGTACAGGGATGAATCCATGGAACATTTATATTTCTGATTTTGATGGCACCTAACATATAACAGTCAAGGTGATATCTTCAAGGCGATGATCATAGATTAATTTCCCCTTGTCTAAGGGTTTACTCTAATGTCCTTAGAAACAGAACAACGAAACTTGGTTTCTTTCCAATGTCTGTCAGTAAATCTACAGCTCTGTTACAAAGGTTGCAGTTAGATTTCATCATTGTATACTCTTCGTGACCTCACCATGGTATGCTGTGGACAAATATTAAATGAATTTGTTTTTGAGAACAGGTTGGACCATGGGTGTGGCATCCGTATCCAGTGTGTCTTCGAGTGGTTTCAGATACATCTGTTAATAAGCAAGGTGAACTAATGGTGTGGTTCTTTTTATCTCATCGCTGCCCAGTAAGCTGGTAGGGGATATAGTGTTTTTGCCCATTTGTTGATTTGTTCATACTTTTGTGTTAGTTCGTTTGCTCGTTAATTCGTTACGTCCTCGATATCTTTTTTTAAAAAATTGAAACTTAACTTTCAGGATTTTACAAATTACTTTTAATACTACCTGACACAGTCTTAAGGGAGTTATGCACAATTGTTGAGAAGTCCCGACTCTTCGTTTACACAGTATGTATTAATAAATATGAATATATAAATGCAAATAAATATCTCACATAAGCTCTCTCTCTCACAGACACACAGACACTGTCTAACACAAATTAAAAATATACATGGATCTTAACACGTGTCAAAGCAAACAGGGTGTTTTTCAGATTTGAAAATGATACGTATAACACACTCTGTAGTAGGTATATGCTTACCTGCAATATTCTACAAGTAGTTAAAGTTTTTGAAGGGTCCACTTTTCTTTCTCGAACATAAACGTTTTATTATACAACCTTTAAAATTCCTTGTCCATTTGTTTTGTAGTATAAAACATTGCTTTTGTAACTTGAATATGTTTTTAAATCACATCGTGACCTATATATTTTATATTTTGCAATCAGAACGAATTAGAACGAAGAAATTAATTAGATTCACTAAACTTGTCATGTCCAAGAAAGACATCACTTTTGGAAATCCAATATATGGTATATAATTCCTAATCCATATAATAAAAAGCTTCCAAATATCTTCAATAACGGTAAAAACATAAACTAAATGTTCAACATTTTCGGCTTCTTGTTCACGCAATGTATATGTATCAGAATCAATGAAATTTATTTTTTTCAAAAATTGATTTGTTACAATAATTCTCTGCATGAATTGAAATTGAAAGGCAATTAAATGTGTATCTTTGGTGCACTTCTTAGCCAAGATTGGAGATTTTTTCCCCAGTTTTGATCACTTATCTGGTACCTTAATTGTCCGGACCAAGCCCCATTTTTTCCATAAAGATTATTCATTTTATTATTCACCAAATCTTTATAAATAAATTTTAAATTCTTATTTGCTAAGAGCAAACTATTTTTCTGAATTTACATTCATAAAAGTGTTCCTTTCCAGTGACCAGACATTTTTAAAAATAATTGAGAAATATTCAATGTAATTATTAGTATGAGCCTTTTGACGTAGTGCTTCGAAATTTAATAATGATCTTAGACTATTAAAGAGATGTTTGATACACGTGATTCCATTTGACCTCCCTTTTGTGTAGGAATGAAAGTTATTAATATCAACAAAAGTTAAAATGTACTATGACAAGTATTCTTCCACTGATGAGAGCTCTTTTTTCGTGCCAAAAGTTATTACCAATACATTTGCTAATCTCTGTTAATATCGTCTCCCCTAAGTTTAATATCTGGATGCCTTTTCCTAAAATTTGTTTTTTTTTAACCATATTCTGCAAAAATCTTCTTCATTTGCAATAAGGCGTTTAATCCAAGTAATCTTCATGTATTTAATAAAAGAATCAACATGAACCATGTCTATGCCACCACCTGTAGATGAGGCTATAAGCGTATCTGTTTTACCTTTCGGTTTTACTACACCAAATAAATCTCCAATTTGTTATAAATCTTTATGTTTTTTGGAAATACATGTGACAATTTCCTGAGACTGACAATCGGACGAAGTTGTATTGTTATATCCGATATTTAGAGATCTATATATAAATCCACCCAAATCTGTCCAAAAGAACTTATAAAATTCAAAAGAAAGTCCATCAGAACCAGGACTAGTTTCATTTTTCATATTTGTCAGTATTAAAGTACACTCAGGAATGGTCAATTTACCCTCACACGAGTTTTTTCTCAGCAATTGTAAGTTTTTTTATCACGCATGAAGAATTGTTCATTTGTTTGTAGGTCACTCTTAGTTTTGCTTTGATAAAACTTTTAATAGAAATCTTTTCTTGATTCAGTTATTCATTTTGATCTGTTAACCTTTTCTGGTCATCTAAAATGAATTCCTTTACTATTTTGTTAGTGTAATTCCTTTTATCCAGGTTAAGAAAGTACTTTTAATTCTTTTCATCAAATTCATACCATATTGACTTGGATCTTAACACCACTCCTTCTATGTGTTTTTTACTTTATTTTCATGATAGAGATACTTTTTATTTTCATCCAAGGACTTTGAAGTGTGTGCATGTGTGTATGTGTGTGTGTGTGTGGGGGGGGGGGAATACACTGAATTCAATATATTTTGAATCAAATTTTGAACACATTTAAAGCAAATCATTTCCCGTAATTATAACTCCAAAATTAGTGATATAAAAGACCTTCAGACTCTGTAGTCAGAAAAATCATTTAAAAGTATTGTAATCACAACCTTGGCCAAGTCCAACATTAACCATATTACTTTTACACTAATCAACACGTCAAATAGGTTTATAAATGGATTCAACAAACTTTACATCATTTTCTTTGGAACGGCTCAGGATATAAAATTAATAGATGTGTCATCACAAAAGACTATGAAGAAGGAGATATACAAATGGTCAGCCTTCATCATTTTATACATTAATTGAAATTTACATGGGTGGGAAGAGATTTATCGTCTGATAAAAAATTGAAGGAGCTGCTAAATCTGACAACACCAGAAATGATAAATATTACTCTGTTCGGTAATGAGCATGCTAAATATCTTGTGCCAATATTAAATGCTTTTTAGAATGATGTCATGAAGGTTTTATTAGAGCTCTTTAAACGTGTTAAATATTTATAATGAAAATGATTTGTTACACTGTTTAATATGGAGTAGCTGTAATGTAAAAGTAGGATTAAAATAAAAGCGTTATGTGCAAGAAATGGTTAGAGAAGGGGGCGGGGGGGGGGGGCAAATTTCGTACACTTTTTTCAGTTGGTATCCATGATCGAGAGCATGTAACAATTTGACACTCACCCACGTTCTTCTCAAAGTGCGTTCTTGGTCCTCGTGGCAACAAGGTTCTTCTTCATTACACATTCCAGCACACGTAGGACATAAAGTAAACATCGTGACAATGGTATAAGTTAGTTGGTGGCAAAGCTTGACATTTGATCAAACCTTTGTACTGGTGAATGTGTTCTACGTCGATGTGCACTTTTCCGAACATCATGTCCACAAGTTGAACACACTGTTAATAATTTGCAAGCACTTTTCTGTTTCGTGTGATGTCGCTCGTAACATGTTGAACTGACGAATATTCGCTTGAAAGTAGAACATCGATTCTGTGTGTGTGTGTGTGTCCTTCAGGAATGAATGGTCTGGAGGAAAATCAGGCACGACATCCCTCTCAGCAATGAATATACAGCTCCCGATTCGTAAATCCATGGTCACGTTTGTTGCAATAGGAATCGTATCCGAGAAATCCTGTGATGGGTGTGATGGCATCGATATGATCTTGGCGATGATAAACGTGCATGTATTTTCCGTCTGGAAAATCCGGTGAACGAAACACGAGATCTCCGCGAACGACATGAGGGTACACTCTCAACATATAACGAGGAGCCAGCACGTTTTGAAGCTTTTGCATTTCAGGAACTACACAGACAGTCTCTTTGAAAATGCCAGCTTGGTCCGTAAGAGTTTCTGCTACACTCCGGCTGCATAGCGCCCCCAGCTCCCGCGTTGCCTTGTAAAACTGCCACCATCACCTTATTTCTGATTGATACCATTTCCTTCATGACATCATTGATGACATTTATATTTGGCCACACCTCTTTTAATATATCTCGACTGGCTTCGATGGAGCAAAGGTTGATTGCTCTATACTACTACTACTACTACTACTAATAATAATAATATGATGATGATTATGATGATGATGATGATGATGATAGTGGTGGTGGTGGGGGGTCGGTGTGGTGGTGGTGATAATAATGAAGATTGGAAGGAGTAGTAATAGAAGTAGGAGCAGTAGCAGTAGCAGTAATAAGCTGTAAGAGTTCAGAGGAAAGAGGTATTTCCTAAACTCGGAAAAGCGAACGTTTAACCTTGGTATGTTCCATATGGTTGCCTACAGTTCAGTAGGAAATCATTATGAGCAGACTTTTGTGGACTTTTGTGGAAGAGAAGAGGGTGGGTAGTGGGATTTTTTAAAAAACAATTCTTAACATAGAAAATCATTGGAAAGGGTATATAGTTCTAAGCTCAAGACAAAAGAAGGGAATGAATCAGATGATCTGGAAAATGTATACAGTGAACTCCGGAAGCCAAGGGGACACCAAAAACATGCCGATATATCAGCCTTTCGTAATAATCGAACAAAGTATTATATGAAACACCATAACATGTGCTTCGTAACAACCGATATTTGTTATATCCTGTTTTGTTATAAACGGAGTTTACTGTAATTTATCTTAGAGGTTTCTTGAGTTTATAGCCTACAATACAATTTACTCAAGATGACTGAAGGACATTTTCAAGGGCGTTAGGATCACTTCTTTTGTCCATTAGCTTTAAATCTTAAACAAGCTGAAGTAGTTGGTCGAAGTGTTTGAAAAAATCAGCGTCACTCAGACAAAAAACCAACAAAGATAAATAATTGCTACTTCGGTGTCTTTGGTGTGCTACATCGTTTTGCAAAACATTGCTTATACCAAAATTCGAAACAAAAACTTAGTCGAAAACGAAGAATATTTATATTTGTGATTTTACTATAAGGAATATTTAGTGAAAACGAAGTAGCACAACAAAGACAATTAAAGTAGTAGCTACTTATCTTGGCTGATTTTCTTGTCTGAGCGGCCTTGATTTCTTCAAGCACTTCGACTGATTGTTGCGATTGGGTAACATATGAGCCACTCACAGAAAGCCCGAAGTATTCTGATGACGTAGAATGGTGAATTAAATACAGTGATAACTAGGGCATAAGCAAATACCTGTAGAAAACAATCTGTCTCCGCCCATAAGCGCTATAACTTCGATATCGTAGGACAATTTGAGAGTCTTCAACTCAGTTTTAAGCCGAATTCCTTGAACCTTATCCATTGCGCAATTATAGAAGTCAAAATGTACGGAACAAACGGGACCTTTCCTGACAACCCAGATGTCATTATGGTCGATCTCGTATGATACAATGGGATATTTCGCGACGAGCTTATAGGGAAGAGCCGAGACTAAATGTAACCTCAGAGCAGGGATATTGGCAGTCTGAAAATAACAACAACAACAACAACAACAACAATAATAATAATAATAATAACGCGAGCGATGATATGACCGGAAACATATCAAAGGCATGACGTTACTGCTTGTAACAGATGTAGATGTAAAATGAATAGATAATATAACATCCTACTGACCAAAAGTAAGACAAAATATTTATTTAAAAAGAAATGGGAAGAAATTCAAATAGGAAAGAGAAACTGTTAATTACTGAGTGTCATGGAGAGAAATTCAAATAGGAACGAGAGGCTGTTAGTTAACAAAGAACAAAGGATTAATTTAATGCCTTAGAATTTGATTTCCAGTGCCTACTCTGGAGAATTGTTTCAAAAGTAACAAATTACAAGCTTCATTTAACCGATCCAAACTCCGCAATCGTCCCCGACCTTGATCAGAACGGATCCATGCTTCCTGCCGACTATTTCACCCGGACTGACAGACTGGAATATAGCACAACACTTTTTAAACTTTTTTTAATATCGCTACAAATTTCCTTTAGTGACATACTTATTTATTTTGTTATTTTATTTTTGAAACATAAGTCTGATTAAAAAACTTACTTAAACGCTTTGTAATTCTCAGCAAGATCTGTAATTCCACATTTTACAATTCACAGTGGGTCACATAGAATTTTATATGCATAATTACACTGGACAAAATGGGTGATGGACCTATCGTAAACTTTATTGGAGAGAGAGAGAGAGACAGCTTTTTGGAATTACCAAAATCATACCTGTCTTTAATAATGAAGAAAATATATTCAATAGAGTCCTTATTTGAACTTAAAATCTGTTTCAATCGATTAAATATCATGTTCTGAATTCGTAATTTAGATGTCGGACAATATACTCAAAAATGCTTTCTTTCTTTCTTTCCGTTGCTTTTTCTTTTTCCTCCTTTTTCCCCATGTAGTTTTGTACACAAGACAAGAATATACGAATAATAGTCTGATTTTATATAACACAGCTGCAAAAACTATCTCAGGGACTCCGATTTAGAAGCAGTTTCGATATGAGCGTTAAACAGGCGAACTGGTCCAGTTTTTCTCCTTTCCGGTCCTGATATTGACTGGTTCCAGATTGCACCGGGTTGCGTATCAGACATGCGCACTATTGCTGCTACATGCTCTTCCGGATGATTCAAATCAACGGTTGTATCTTTACCTTTCATGGCGGGGTTCAACTGACCTTTGACTTCGTTGTTGAAATAATCAAATGGCTCGAGACCAATTTTGGCCCGAAATCTGCTCATGGCACGAAGAACACTACTGCACGTGGCGCCTGAGACTTCACGAATATACATGGAGGTTTTAGTTATATTTTCTCTGACAGAAAATTCCGAAGTACTCCAAATATCCTTGGCGTCCATTTCTTTTGCAGCTTGTAAGACAGTGACTCCCCAAAATATGCGTTTGGTCTTAATGGCCCAGTCAACAGAGTTTGGCCCGCGGTCTCCAGCGATGCTCGTCTGGACAATAAGACAAGTTTTTTCTCTCCAGATGCTTTCTGGGAAACGTGCCGTCAAGAAAGGGCTTACGATCACTTTCGGCCTAATTCTTCGGCAGCCAGTTCCACGAATTACCATCTCTCAAGATCAAACTCTTTACGTAGCCCTGAAATAACGAAGGTGTATTACAACAGGTAATGTGAAATAAAACAAAAGATTTCGAGGTGTTTTAGTGCATCGCATTTCAGTTAAAGAAATATATAGCAATCAATCCTTGGTGTGCGTTTTTTTAATTATTTATTTTAATAAAAGAAACCCACTAAAATATGAAGATTATGCAATCAGTATAAATGATATTACTACAAAACATTTAACATAGTCGTGTATTCTGTCTGATTTCTGTGATCCATATAATAATACCGAAGTTGAGATACGATACAAAACACGACACATACTTGTTGTCAGTTTCTATTTAAACAGGTTATGGTAGTGATTGACCATTTTCTAAGTCACTATTTATTATTGCAGTATCTCAACCCTTGCTGTCTGTAACTACCCGAATAGACACTTAAAGTGTTATCTTTCAAAACGGGCCATAATCTGACAAAACAAGTAGAAAAAACAATTGATAATGTGACAACATTAAAACAGCATGCAGATCTTATAACGTCATCTACAGTGAGTACTTGTACATGTCAGAACATTGAACTAGATTATTTTAAATAAAGAACACCCTATGCTATTGCACCAAAAACTTTATAAAAAAAATAATAATTAAACAGCACCCTAACCCCACCATAAACTTTTTTAAAAATATATGCGCGAGAACCCAAGTCCAAGCTCTGACACATCTGCAGTGCTAAATTTAAAAAAAACATTTTCCGAAACACGGCGATGAAGATCAAACATTGATAATTTCTTCTGAAATTATGCTTGTAAAAAAAATGACAATATAAATAGACAGACAGTAATTTTACGAGTTTCCATTACCCGTCCAAAAACCCTATGCTATTGCACCCTCAAAAATATTTTTGAAAAAAAAACACAAAAAGCAACACTTTATGTTATTGCACCCAACAAACATATTTACAAAATGTTCCCGGTGACAGAACCCTATGCAAATGCACCCACCAAAGCATATTTTACAAAGTTTCCCGATTATTGCATCCTCAAAAATTAAATTAAAAAGCACCCTATGCTATTGCACAAAATTGATTACGAACTTAACCGGGCAATATTTTATTTTCTACAACCAGCATACCAAAAATAAAATTTTACAAATAAAAACAGCCTATACTACTGCACAATAAGTAAATTTTTAAACAAAACTCTTTGCTATTGGAACAAAATGTTTACAAAATATCCCGAACAACAACGCTATGTTACTGCACCCTCGAAAAGAAAATGTCGTCAACGGACCAGAGTGGAAAGATATTTCACTTTAAACTATTGAAATATCAAGTACGACTACTGAGCCCTTCAACCATTATTTTTTTCAGATAATACCCAGCCACCTACTAGTGTCTACTTTGTAACAAGAGTCATACAAAAGCGATCTCAAAGATTCCCTCAAGTCATCCTTGAAACACTTCAACATTGACCCCGAGTCTTGGGAAGATCTCGCACAGGATCGCTCCTTGGCGCCGTCTCATCCATACTGGAGCTACAGACTTTGAACTGAGGAGAATTGTAGAGGCAGTGCAGAAGCGCAAGCAGCGTAAATATCAGAACTGCAGCACGTCCTCTATTGATCAAGCAAACCCAAGCGGCATCTCTTGTCAAGTGTGCCACAGACATTTCAGAGCAGTTAGTGATGTCAAGGTCATCTTCGAACTCGAAGGACGAACAAGAACAAGGTCTGACACATTCGCAGTGCTAAGCAAAAAAGAAAAAGAAAAGCTTCAGAGAAATAACAGATGAGGATGAAATATTAATAATTTCTTCCGGAATCAATCTTTTTAAAAAATTACAGTAAAAAAGACAGTATTTTAAGGACTTTCAGTTACCCGTCCTCTAACCACATGCTATTGCACCTTGAACAATATTTGAAACACACACAAACACAAGGACACACACACACACACAGAGTATATGCTCTTGCACCCATCAAAAAACCCAGCAGTTTTTGTTGCAAATGTTCCCGCTTATCAACCTTATACTATTACAAATCAACAATAATATCTAAAAATAACACTTTATGCAATGCAGATTTTTTTTTTTTTACAAAATGTCCCAGATAACAAATATATATATATATATATATATATATATATATATATATATATATATATATATATATTTCCTAAAAAACACCCTATCTATTGCACCAAAACACAAACTTGTGCAAATTACACCCAAAAAGGAAATTCTTTAAAACAACGCCATATGCTATTGCACAAAATGTTTACAAAATCTTCCGACCAACAAGCTGATGTTTTTCGAATCCTTAAAATAAAATTGCGCCAACGACCCTAAATGATAAGATACTTTTACTTTAAATTATTGAAATATCCGTACGATCTTATTCAAAATTACTCAATATAACAAGTTCATGATTTTGTTTAGCTATGAAGATTTATTACAAATGAATCATGGATTTAAGATTTAAAAAAAAAAAAAAAAAAAAAAAAAAAAAAAAAAAAAAACACCTTATCCTTCTCATGCAGCTCCGTTCAAGGTTTCAGTGAATACAGACATTACACAAACGTTTAAAGAGATATAACCTTTTTGCATAGAAATAACTATTTTACATATAAGCATTACATTTTTGTTTCTAAATATACTTTAAAATTTGCCTATGATAATTCAATAAACAGAAACAGAATTGTGTGATATGAAATTTTGGCAGAATCAATTAAACTGGAAAGTATGGATGGCAAAATATCATATTTACATTTATCAGTTTAAGTATACCTGAGTTAGTTAAATCGTTATATAGGTTTTACGTTTATTTTCAGACACGAAAACTGTTGTCTGAATGCTAAATATCATTACTTGATGGTCAATCTTTTAATCCAACAAGCAATAATATAACATAATATGTTATAACTTTAATATTTCTCCTTATCATGATTGGAGATATATAAATAGAAATAAATGTTATTGATACTGATCATGAAGAACACAAAACTGTACGTCAAGGTTTGAGAAACTACACCAGCTGATGTGAAAGGTACTTATAAACACCATTATAATTGCGGAGCTGGGATAGTTGAATATTGGAGGAAGATACCAGCTGAAGAAATATATTCATTGATGACAAGCGATGAATAAATAAGATGGACTAATATCTTTCCTTTCACAAGATTTCAGCAATTTATTTTAGAATCAAAAGTTAGACTAATATATCATTCGTAGTAAAGTAATAAATCGAGACATCTTGGGCCAGTACCCGAATTTTTTTTCTTTCTTTTTAACAGCAGAAACAAGCCCCCACACACGATACAAATAAAAGTTAGAACTAACATGACAGCTGATGACAGACTGCATTCTGCTATTCAAATAAAGAAATCAGGCTTATAAAGGAAACGTAGATCAACACAAATGTATATTTATTTTTTGTCTGATACGCTGGTAAATATTCATAACAACCAATTAAATCTATCCAGATTTAAAGTATTAAGTATAGTAATAAATATACTCAAAAGAACCTCATAATATGATTATATGTGGTGTTACAAATAAAGGAAATACAAAGTTTGCACTAGATTTGATCGAAACGGAGTATAAAATTTTTTCGATTTTCTTGTCATGATCTGTCTAACATAAATGAACAATAATATCTTCACACAAAAATCTCTCTTTAGAGACGATACTATAGTTGTAATAAATCCTGGTGATAGATGAGATAAATGTCTAGAATTACTGATTAGTGTTTACCCGGGAACTAACATTTAGCTTGTGATAGACGATTGTAATAATTTTGACGATGCAAAAAGAAGGTAACCAACCTAACCAATTCGCATTCAGTGCTAGTTATTATGAATATATGTACGAATATATGTGTGGATTATAGTGCAAAATCTTCTTGATAATGTTAGATTTACAGTTGTCTTTTACTCAAAAATTAAAAAGTCTATGGAATACATTTTTGAGGAAAATATGTAACGTACTATTGTATATCTAGTGATGGTAGGGTCCAATTAACAGCATGACTTGGTGATTTATTGTTGGCTGTTAAATAAACAGTCTTTGTACATTTCTTATTTTAGATTGCTTTTGATCAGTGACTTTTAAAACCCTTGCATACCTTCTTTTTGTTCTTGTCAGTTCTAAAGTCATATAGTCTACCTGTAAGACCACCACATTCTTGTAATAGTGCACCATTCAGCTAATTTTTATATAGTCCTGATATATTTTAATTGTCATTTAGACGCTTTTGAAAAGATAACTTATAGTATGGCAAGTTGATAAGGTATAGAACAGGGGCCATGTCGAAATAAAAAAAGCCTTTATTCATCAATCAATGTATCCAAAATTAATTCCAGTATGTTCTGCACATGATTACTCTAAATAATAGGTATGACTTTGAAAAGAACTTACAAAACCAATTCAATCACTAACTGTGTGCATGAATTGTCTTCACATTTTAATCTAAAGCAGAATTTTGCAATTGTCATTATGAATAAATCACTTTCTTAAGAATTAATTTTGAGATAATCCCCGCATTTAAGTGAACAGGCAATTGAGAGTTACTGACATTGTTTACCTATAATGTGTCCTCAGAATTAAACGAATATTTGTGATTACACTGAATTTGAAGATAAAATAGGAAAAACAATACCAACATTCATTTGAGTAAAAAAATGAAAACTTTAAAAGATAGAGTGAATGAAGAGATTATAAATATGTGTATGGCTAGGTAGATGCCCCATCACAGTGCCTCAAACTTACGTAAACGCAACACTTAGCCAGAGTGTGAGGGACACAAATGAATGATCGGACAGAAAAGGGCAACACTTCCCTGCAACTGTTGTGGTGGGGCATAAAAAGTGAAGACTAAAAGGGTAACAACCCACATGTCACTCTTGCACAAACATTGAAACACAGTTATATTACACCAATAAACAGACTTGTATTCCACAATCTTACCCACTTCATCAAAGATTCAGAAATTGGAAAACAAATACAACAGATTTGTTTTAAGTAACTTGAACTACTAATTTGAGCCAAACACTCCACTCATATAAAATACATGTGCATATATTAATAAAATCGATATTGGAGTTTGTATCAAGACAAGGAAATCCCAGTTGAGGGGTTACATTATTTGTGGTGGCCATTTTGTAAGTCAGATCGGCACAATTTTCATTTACGACCAAGTAGACATCAAGATGGCTGTTGTGGTGACCATATTCGATATGCAAGCGGCACAATTTTTATTTAGGACCAACAGGACGTTATATGATGTCTTCTGGTGAAAACCAAACGGTAATATTACTTTTCGTTCAGGAGGAGTAGAGATAACAAGATTTTCAAGCTGTGGGGCCATATTGGGCATCAGATTGGCACCATTTTCATTTAAGACTAACTAGACATCATAGGAAGTCTTCCGGTGAAAACCCCATGTTGATAAGACCATCCAACACAGCAGCCATCTTGAAAATATTTGTATCGCTACTCCTCCTGAATGAATGGACGTATCGGCATGGGTTTTTACTAAATGACTTCTTATGATGTTTAGACCTAAATGAAAATGGTGCCGCTTAGACATGCATTATGGCCGCCACAGTTGCCATTTTAAAAATCTTGTTATCACTGCTACTCCTGAATAAATAGTCATATCAGCATGGGGTTTTCACTGAAATACTTCTTATGATGTCTAGTTGGTCGTGAATGAAAATTGTGACGATCTGACTTCTTATATTGCCACCACAATGGCCATCGTGAAAATCTTTATATCGCTACTTTTCCTAGATGGCTGGTCTTATCGACATTGTGGTTTAAACAAAAGAGTTTTTATGATGATTAGTTGGTCCTATATGGAAATGGTGCCAATAAGATATCCAATATGGCTACCATCGCAGCTATCTTGAAAATTCTGTTATCATTACTCCTCCAACACGGAAAGTTATGTCAACATGACGTTTCAACTAAAAGACTTTTTATGGTGTCTTGTTGGTCCTAAATGAAAATGGTGCCAATCTGACAGCTAATATGTCCACCACAGCAGCTAATTTGACAATCTTGTTATCGCTGAAGAATATGAGAGATGGTTTGAATTTCAACACCCAGCAATTACAAATACAAATAAAATTATCTTATCTTGAATTCATGGAAATTCATTTCGGCCAGTAGAGCATCAGTCTCTTCGAGGAACATTTGTTCATGATAGGAAAGCAATGTCCTACAATAAGCCCACACCAATTGTGAAATGAATTTATGCTGCTGGTCACCAGAGTTGATCATGGGAGAAATACTGTAAATAGCATTATATGCCTCTTGTTCATGCGCAGTGAAATGACCAATACTTGTTGAATTTTATACCAGCAACAATTTGGTATGTGTAAAGTACATTAGGATTATATATATATATATATATATATATATATATATATATATATATACTTTTTCTCACTCTTGCCAAAAAGAAATCTATCTGACTTGCTAATCTTACTTTTCTTGTCTCTGTTCGGTTGTCTCAGCCGAGTTATCTAAGTATCTAAGTCATGGTATCCACGCGCTAGCCACAGCACTTATAGGAACTACTTTTCCAAAAGTAAAAACTTTATCCTTAAAAAGTTCTTTTTTCAAAAGTTTAAACTTATCCTTATAAACAAAATTATTTCTTTCTTGTTATTTTGATATGATATCCATTGATTATATGTGACAATTTTGTAATACTATCAAACGTTTTTGTTGTTATTTTCTCACGCATAGAACTTGTGTACTTCAGATCGACCTGTCATGCCACTGCCTTCATTGACATATTCGTATTAATGCGCTGTGTTTACAAAACGATAGCACATGACTCACGACGCTTTTGGTGCAAAACAGACAACACGTAAAAATTATAACTATTAAACTATTTTTTTTTGCAAGAGTGGCAGATATAGTATGATTCTATTATAAATAAATATAAGTATTTAGATTTTCATTAAACATTATAGTACATGATGAATACTGTATTTGTTCAATGTGCTAAACCATATTGCAAAACTGAAAGGTTATTTTACTTTGAAGGGATGAAATTCGATGAGAAAACCAATCTCTGTTGGGATTTGCACTGAGACAAGGAAATATCGCTAGAGGGGTAACGTTATTCGTCTCCCGCTTAGCTGCCAAGCGGAGAGGCAAATAATGTTACCCCTCGACTGGGATTTCCTTATCTCCATGCAAACTCCAACATAGTTTCTATGAATATATGCATATTTATTGGATATGAATGCAGTTCATGTCTCAGATTAGTAGTTTTAACTCCTTAACACAAATCTGTTGTATGTGTTGTCCAATATTTTAATCTTTGGTATCTTGCATGTAATTTGCATTGTGCAAGGTACGAGGTATAATAGTCAGTTTTAGAATAGACAAATTACTTTTCTTGAATAAAGAATTACTTTTTTCATAAGTTAGCACACTCTGTAGATAAAACAGACATAACTCTACTTTGTGGTATAACTAGAAATTGAACATGAAACTTTTCCCAAGATTAAATTATTGTTCTCTTTTATACAAAACATATTCAGCATATCTATATCGACTGATGTAGTGGGTTAGATTGTGAAATACAAGTCTGTGCATTGGTGTATGCATAACTGTGTTTGAATGTTTGTATAAGACTGACATCTGGTCTTCACTTTCTAGCCCCCACCACAACAGTTGCAAGGCATGTACTGCAAGTGTTACCCTTTTCTGTCCGATCATTCATTTGTGTTCCTCACGCTTTGGTTAAGTGTTGCGTTTACGTGAGTTTGAAGCACTGTGATGGGGCATCTATCTTGCCATATACATATTTATAATCTCTTCATTCACTCTATCATTTAAAGTTTTCATTTTTTTACTCAAATGAATGTTGGTAAATCTAATTAGTTGACATTTGGGAGTCTTGAGCAATGTTTCTTTTTTTGCGGGGGGGGGGGGATCGAGTCTAATAATCAAATGAATGTAGGTATTGTTTTTCCTATTTATCTTCAAACTCAGTATAATCACAAATATTCGTTTAGTTCTGAAGATACACTATAGGTGAACAATGTCAGTAACTCTCTTTTACCTGTTTGGTTAAATGCGGGGACTATCTCAAACTTAATTCTTAAGAAAGTGATTTATTCATAATGACAATTGCAAAAATCTACTTTAGATTAACTAGACTGGAGTGCGAAAACGTGAAGACAATTCATGCACACAGTTAGTGATTGAATTGGTTTTGTAAGTTCGTTTCAAATTCACACCTTTTGTTTAGAGTAATCATGTGCAGAAAATACTGGAATTAAATTTTGATACATTGATTGATGAATATAGGCTTTTTTTATTTCGATATGGCCCCTGTTCTGTACCTTATCAACTTGCCATACTATAAGTTATCTTTTCAAAAGCGTCTAAATGACAATGAATAGAAATACTGACGTCAGTGTGACTATTCATCATTCAGCCTAATTTTCAGTTATGTATGCCCCCAAGTCCTGCAGAAAAAAACCTTGTGATTCGGTGTTTGAATTTCAGGTGAATTAGCTGCTTTGTAGTTGTTACCTTGTAAATTAATTCAACGTCACATAGTTTACATTTTGCCTTGTTTCTTTCTGTTACAAAATGCTGTCGACGATATGCATTTTCTGAGAAGGTGGGGGTATGATTCAGAATTGGTCACCACCATCACTTACTGCCATCCTCTACAAAACTACACTCTCCTACTTATAACGAAAAGCAGAGGACATCAATTTGTTTGTTAACTTTTTGTTAACAAAAACGTTTTCTGTACAAACCTAATTAGTTGGATTATGCAAAATTGCCTTTACCTAGGCACAGAAGTTTAGTATGCATGATTATATTTATATGCGGATGTTCTGATTTGATTTTCACACCATTGAAATGATTCTTGGCTTTTGGATCCGGGCCTCTTTTATGAAATCTTTTCAGCTTGATTTCACAGAAATGGCCTGATATCAACAAATGAGTTTCGATATGCATGTTTCTGTGAATATATATATATATATATATATATATATATATATATATATATATATATATATATATATGACCTAATTTTTCAACCATTTAAATGACTTTTGAAACTTTGTCATCCTTGTAGTCTTTCTGGATTTTAACTTTTTTAACTTTTTCTTCTTCAGGACTTGGGGACATAACATAATTTACAAAACCACATATATATATATATATATATATATATATATATATATATATATATATATATATATATATATATATATATATATATATATATATATTGTTAAACGTTTACAGGGAAACCTTTTGGAATTTAAGAACAGAAAAATACAGTTTTAGTGTAGTCTAAGGTTTGTAATATGGACACAAAGAAGTCACTTTAGATTTGATAGATTAACCTGAAATTTGAATAAATAAATAACTTTTCATTTATCAGCAATTCTTGTTTCATCATGGCAGCACAAACATGTGATATCTGAGTGAATTGAAGTTTGGTTAATGAGACTATACTGTATTTGTGTAACACAAAATATTCCATAAGGTCAGACAGTATACATGTCTTATTTTCCAGACTCATAATGGCATCGATCAGTTTGTTCATTGTGCCTATGCCACACTGAATTGCGCTGCCCATTTTTCCTTCATCCATTACATTTTATGTTCTCTATTTTGTATCACATTGTAAGGTTCTTAGTTTGTGTAATCAACTTCTGTTGTTTTGAATTCATGGTTATGAAGGTGTTGAGTGTTAGCAGAGATAATTGAGATGTGCATGATGCATTATGTAGGGGTGCTAAAAGTTACTTTAAAACAACAACAACAACAGCAACAAAGACACTGTGCTTTGAACTTTGACATTTTGTAAGCAACCTTCCCATTAGGTTGTCTTGTTGATTTCACCTACACTTTTTAAGTCAGTGTCTTGAGACATTTCTCAGTTGTTGCAGTGATAGCAAAAAAGTGCATCATGCATAATGAGGATGCTAAATGAATTTAAAAGAGAAAATATTGCACTAACTTTGCTATTTTTTACATTTCATTTACCTCAATATCTTTAGAACTGTAGAAGAATTAGGATAACACTTCATAGTGTGTCACACACCATATTATTTGATTCTATTATTATTATTATTTGTTTCTCTTTCTGATCTATAACGTGAGATGTTAAAGATGAATAAATTGAACTTGATTTACTCATATATTGCCACAGGAAGATGTGTTGCATGCCTCATATAAGGTCATATCCTCTAGATCAAGGCAGAGGTCAATATTTTAAATATTCTTTCTGCTTTATAACTTAAAAGCTGGTTGAGGTACAGGAATGAATCATGGTACATTTATGTTTCTGATTTTGATGGCACTTCACATACAACAGTCAAGCTGATATCTTCAAGGCCACGCTCATAGATTAATTTCCACTTGTCTACGGTTTTTACTCTAATGCCCTTAGAAACAGATCCATGAAACCTGGTTATTTTTCAGTGTCTGTCTATAAATCTACAGCTGTCTTACAAAGGTTGCAGTTAGATTTCATCATTGTATATCTGTGGTGACCTCATCATGATCGGTTGTGGATAAATATGAAATGAATTTGTTTTTAAGAGGGGTGGGTGGGTGGAACTATAAGTATGGCATCGGTGTCCAGTGTGTCTTCAGGCAGTTTCAAAGTCATCTTTCAGTAAGCAAGGTAAACTTATGGTGTGGCTCTTTTTATCTCTTCGCTGCCAACGAAGTTGATAGGGGGATATAGTGTTGAGCCCGTTCTTTCATTTGTTCATACATTTGAGCTCGTTCGCTTCCTCGTTATTTCGTTATGACCTCAATATTTTGGACTCTCCTTCACCTACACTCACGAAAATTGGTATATGGATGCATCTCTTAGGAAAAGTAGCTCGACTATACGAAGGAGGTCACAGTGATCCAATTTTCATGCTTGAGTGACTTTTGTATTTTTATGCATATTTTAGTTATGACCTCATTATATTGCCATATTTCACTTATACTCATGAAAATTGGTATGCAGGTGTATCTCAACAAAAGTAACTCAAACAAACCAAAACTACATCACTGTGGCCTAATTCTCTGCTGGAGTTACAATGTATTTTAAGCCATTTGTTCATTACACCATCAATATCTTGGCCACTACCATTACCTACATGCATGATAACTGGTATCTCAATGCATCTTGAGTAACAAAGCCATAACAAATCTAGGTTACCGTGGCCTAATTTCCATACTTGAGTGATATATACATTTTTCAGATGTTTGTTCGTTAACCCTCAATATTAACGATCCTATTTCGCCTACACTGATATAAACTGGTGTGGGGATGCATCTTAGAAAGAGACTAGAATAAGTTAGCCATAACTAATCTAGGCCACTGTGACCTAATTCATATGATTGAGCTACGTATTTTCAGATATTCATTTGTTCCACCATCAACAGAGTGGAACCTATTTCACGTACACTCAGAGAAATTAGTATGTGCATGCATCTCTAGGAAAGTAACTAAACCATACCAAAAGTAGGTCACTAATCCAATGTTCACGCTTGAACGAATTTTGTATTTGAAGCTTTTCGCTTTGTACATCTTCAACATCTTGGGCCCTATTTCTGCATCAGTCATAAAAATGATGCTTAAATGCATCTTAATGTGTGTAACCCAACCATATCAAAATTGGGTCACTGTAACGTAAGTTTCACACTTGAGAGACTTTTGTATTTTCAGCCATTTGTTTGTTACGGCCTTAACATCTTATTTCATCTACGCTCTTGAAAATTACTATGTAGATGAATCTCGAGGTGAATAAAGAAAGCTAGGTCATTGTGACCTTAATTGCATGCTTGAGAGACTTTTATTTTCAGCCAAGGACTCCAAAAAGGGAACTTAAACTCTTTAATTCCACAATATGCTGATGATACATCACTACTTTATGCCTGATTAGAGAAATTATTAAAACCTGCTTTAAATCTGATATCAGCACTCACAATTTAATGGTTTAAGTATCAATATTAAAAAGTTACAAGTAGTTTGTTTGAGTGGAAAAATGGACAGGAACACTAAGTTATGTTATGATTATAATTTCAATTGTGTGTGTGTGTGTGTGGGGGATACACTGAATTCAATACATTAGGAATCAAATTTTCAACACATTTAAAGCAAATGATTTCCCTTAATTATGACTCCAAAATTAGTGATACAAAAGATTTACGGACTCAGGGATCAGAAAGATCATTTACTCCGTTTGATAACATTATTGTAATCAAAACCTTAACCATGTCAAACATTAACCACATTATCCTTACACTACTCAACACGTCAAAGAGGTTTATAAATAAGTTCTATAGAAATGTACATAATTTTCTTTGGAACGGATCAAGATATAAAATAAATAGATGTGTTATTACAAACGACTATGACGACGGAGATATAAAAAGTTTTCAGTTTTCATCATTTTATAAATTAATTGAAATTTACATGGGTAGGAAGATATTTATCGTCTGATACAAAATGGAAGGAATTGTTAAATCTGACACCACCGGAAATGTTAAATATTATTCTGTTCGGTAATGCTCACGCTTTGTAGTGTAATGTCATGGAACCTTTTAAAAAGCTGTACCAAAATGTTTGATATTTCTAATGAAAGTGATTTGCTACACTGTTCGATATGGTTTAATTCTAATATAAACGTAGTAAATAAAAGTGTTTTATGCAAGATATGTTTAGGGAAGGGTTCTGGGTGTGTGGGGGGGGTGATTTGGTTTTTCTTTGCAGATTATTTTTCAAGATTATGCTAGTATTTTAAATTCTATTAAGAATTATACTATGCGAATGAAGATTAGAATTCAGACAAAGTTACAACAACTTACTGTGTGCCCAGTTTTACAGGATTTGTTACAAGATAAACAAGAATGTAAAATATATATATTTTGAAACAATTATCATTGTGTGACATAAAGCCCTCCTCCAGAATTAGGCGATGGTGTTTGTAAAATAATGCACTGAATACAAATTTATAGAGTTCATAGTAGACATGCAAAAAACAAATACGATATACCTGTTTCAATTCTTCAGTTTAAAGGTTGGTTAGATGGTTGTAATTGTACTTTTAACATATTATTGGCTATATCATGTCGATGAAAAGGGGGCTATGTGCCTTTCCCAAGGTCATGCCGAGACAGCCGACCTGGGCTGGTCTGGGCGGGTATCGAACCCGCGACGCTTGGATTAATAGTACGAAGTACTACCAAATGAGCTACCATGGCACCCTCTTCAGGTTAAGTTTTATGTCCCCGTTTTGGCCGTTACATGTATTTTGGCCATACGAGTTCAAATGAGCACAGCAGGAAATATACATTGTTATTAATTATATCTTATAAGAAAATCTAGATTACATTTATTGAAATTACAAAATGGTAAAACAAAAATATCTAACCAACTGCGACTAGATAAAACAATTTAACATTTATTTAGTTTACAAAACTTCACCAAAAATTGACTAAGTCCAAAACATTTCATGAATATTTTTAAACAACCCTTTACATGTACAGGAGAGCACATGCACAGATGTCTTCACACCATAGTGGTCCTGTACTCGAACCATAGTGGTAACTGATCTTACAATAGAATAGAACTTTATTTGCATTTAGCCAATTGGCCATCAGCAAGTATATACATATACATTTAAATTTGTTACAAACATTGATGGTGACACGTTTAATACATAAAGGAAAACAAGTCTATCGAATTTACAAACATTCGATAAATACTAAGATATATATTGACATATGCATACCCACATTCCCATGCACACTTATACATGCATATATCCACGTGCACACTATATATGTATATACATAAACCGATACACACGTTTACGTAAACCTACACACATATATGCACATACGTACATATACACCGAGATAGTGAGATAGGCACGCACATAAACATACATACCTGCATTTATGTATACATGATGTATGATATGAAGTAAGAATATAACACGTTAATGTGTGACCTGTCAACTACTCCAGACTATGTTTGTTGAATCACATGCGCGCGCTTAAATACAAGCTCCTTCGGGAGAAGACATAAAAAGTATTATCAATATATAAGTAGTATTCACAATGCTTTTCTTATTAGTATTATAAGAACATTATACATGAAATATAAGAGATAGTAATGATTGTATTAATCAATGAAATGGAGATGGGACAAAAGTTTTAAAAAATATTTATTAAAAAAAAAATAATAATAACTAATAACGAAATAATTAAATCATGTAATTTTAAGTCGCATTCATCATATAATTACGTTCAATTAGTGCTCTATGAATATAATTTCCCAGATTTCTAACCTCGTTAGTTTTAGTGGAACTGAGTAATTTAATAAATTTCAACATACTTGGTCCTTTCCAAAAATAAGAGTTTATATACTTCTTTCTTACGGCAAATAACATTGGCATTCTAAAACAAAGTGATACTCATCTTCCAGGACGTTGCAAAAAATACAAATTCTTTGATTTAGTGGGGTGCAATGTGGTCTCTTCCATCTCCCTGATTCAACACGTAAAGTATGGGCAGACATTCTTATTTTTGAAAGGGATTTTCTAAATTTTGTCACTGTTACTATATCTAAATACTCCTGATAGCCAACAGTTTGTGACAAATTTCTATATAATCTAGCTCTTGAAGATTCTCTGATTCTTGATTGCCAGTTTTGAATAAACTGGTCAGATAGCCGTTGTTTAACTAAGGATAAAGCCGTTGTTTAACTAAGGATAAGAAAACATTTATATTCCCAACAGCTTGATTTATCCACACTTTCGCCAGACCCAGACTATTTAATAAATTCCGGACTAACGATGCCCAATATTTCTTTCCAGGACGGTGTTCTATGTCAGTAAGCATTAGATTATATATTACCAATATATATTTTCTATTATCTGAAGAGATTATCTTAGTCCAGTATTTCAAGATGCGGTAATATCTATTGATCTGTAAGGGTGTCATCCCCAATTAACCCCAAGAAGATTTTTTGCAAAAATTTAAGTGCAACCGTTCAGCATCATTTCCTTCAATGAATCCCACTACTTCTGATCCGTAATTAAGAATTGGTGAAATTAGTATTTCAAAAATTTCACATTTTACCTTTAGGGGCATATTTCCGAACTTGCATAAATATTTATCCATTGCAAATAATGCTTTTGATGCTTGAGCACTTCAAGTTTGTTGAGCAAGTGTGAAAGAACCCCCACTTGTAAAAACAACTCCAAGAAATAAAAATTTGTTAACAACCTCTAACTGTAAGCCTTTATAGCAGAATGAAGAATCATCTGCTATTCTTCCTCCCTTATATGTATAAGGGATCAAGTCAAACTGAATGCAAATGCTTGGCACTTGAAATTTTAAAACTAAGAAAAGAATTGTTTGCTCAAGTGGCAGTTGATAAATAGTATTTACTTATTTGCAAATACAATAATATTACAGGGTACTCGTATTAGTTAGAATTAATTACAATGTATAATTTCTGCTGTGCTTAGTTGAGGTCATGGCCAAAATACATGGTGTATTGACTAAAAGGAGTACATAAACCTTGCAGTTTCTCTCTCTCTCTCTCTCTCTCTCTCTCTGTGTACTTCGCAAACGATATGACTTACGCACGTCTTTCGTAATATCCATAATGGAAAATTCTGACAGTAACTATCAGAGTTATAGTTTTGCATCGCTATACTTACTTGATATATCATATATCACCATACTGTATATATTTGTTTAACGATGATCCCAGTTCTGTCGAAACTTGGCATCGTCTCTTATGTCAAAGGGAAAATTATATATATATATATATATATATATATATATATATATATATATATATATATATATATATATATATATAAACGATGGATTATGTATAAAGCAGATAGTAGCAATGTGTGTATTCCAAACTATTTACCAATGAAATTTCGCCGTTTGTGTAGTAAACAGGTGCAGAGGAGTAACTGTTACGTGGACCTCAGCGTTTTGCTTGGATTTCACGCGATGAACACGTATATTAAAACAAACTGAAGGATGGTGGATCTTAAGTTTTAATATCTGTTTTCTGTAAGAAAGATGACAGTATTTCTGCCAAATCCTTGGTTTGAGTTGGACGACCGTACAAAACTAAGAAAATGGGTAAAACCGTCATACGGACGAAGACTTAAAAAAAAGAAACCCAAAACAAACCAAAAAAAACAAAAAAAACAACAAACAAACAAACAAAAGAAAATAAACAACAACAACAACAGCAACAAACCAGCAATAAGTAAAGAGGAGTTTGCAGGCAGGACTTGGACTCAGTCATATTTGAAATCTTAACAGTTGTAATAACTAACAATACTTATTTTATGCTAGGCAGTGAATTACTGGATTTTCAGAGTAAAATAATCGTTTTATTTCACTGCAGTGAAAAAATATGATATTTTTTCACTGGCCGTCAATAAACATTGATTACGTTATAACTAAGAAATTCCGAACTTTTTGCAAGACGCTTGCGTGGTGTAAAGGTTAAGATAGCTGCTTCGCATCCAGGCGAACCGGAATCAAATCCAGCAATAAGCAAATATTTTTTTTCATTTTCTTTTTATCTGCTGTTTTACCTTGAATTGGGAAGGAGCATTAGGTAACTACTGATATTTGATGTGCAAATATATGCAAAACCAAACAGAAAAACGGTAAACTGCTAACATTATCGCGCAGGATGCAGTAAGAAATCAGCTACTTCAGTGTGTTATACAAATTGCTAGACAATACGCTTGAGCATAAAATAAAAAGAATATTTGCTTGCTCCGAGTGAATAACGGACATATTTCATCTCGTGGGTGAAAAACTTAAGTATTTTCACCCACTCGATGAAATATTTCCGTTATTCACTCGTTTCAAGCAAATATCCTCTGTATATCAATCTTCTCCAGTTGTATCTTGCATTTCCATGCCTTTTTTCGCACAGTGAGTACAAGTTTTTAGCATGCACAGGCCGTGCATAAAAACTTCTTTCCTTTACTAATGATATTGCTCTAAAATCAAATATTGCATAATACTAGTAGACCTCTTGCAAAATACGATCTTGTAACAATTAACAATTCGAATTTATTTTGTCGTCGTCGAGACGAAATTACACATCTTTATAATAAGAGGGTGCAATAATAATAAGATGTACAAAGTGTGTTTGAGTGGTTTGTGGGTTTAACGCCATTTTTCAGCACATCATAGGCTATAAATGTCGGCCAGTATATTTGGTGGAGGAAGAACTTGAGAAAGCCCCGGGAAGAACCACCGACGCATGGGAAGCTACTGGCAAACTTTCTCACATACCCACGTTGGCCCAACCGAGACTCGAACCCACGCGGACAGAGGTGAGATGTCAGTGATCTGTAAAGGTGACCGCCTTAGGCCACTCCGTCAACCGGGGTCCTGTGTACAAAGTCAAGGCTGTTCATTGTATACTGATTTTAAATCTATTCCACAAGAAAGCAGTTGAATGAGAAGGCAATAAACCAAGGATTTAAGAAAAGAAAAGAAAACTAGAGAGAATGAAAAAAATGGTGCTGCAAAAATTTTTTTGAGAAGTTGCTGAATATATGGACTTTTTGCCCCCCACACCCCCCCCCCAAAAAAAAAAAAAATAACAACAAAATATAATAAACATAAACAAAATTATAGCAGATTAGGTCAGGAAAGATATTTTTTGTTTCATTTCTTGCTTTAACATATCATGAGGAATTTTAACATATAATGAGGAATTTTGACATATCATGAGGAATTTTGACAGTTCTACTTTTTATCAAAAGATATTTCGTTGGGAAGAAAAGCAGATAGGAAAATGATACGTGTCAAGCTTTTCAGCAATTCGATAACCTCTGACAGCAACTTTAGTCCAAGTAGCAATTAGAGAATTAACTTAAAGAAAAGAATTTACGGCTCTGTTTGCACTAGTAAATATACTATTTTCATTTTTGCTTTTAAATACAGAGACAATACAATTATTTTAATCGTAAGCAAACTTGGCTAACATGTACACTGTTAGTTAAAATAGGATATCAGTATGAAAATGTATCCTAGTCAAATTGATCATCTACACTGGTATCCCAGAGTAATTCATTCGTGACAACACTTTATTATGGATGAAATCTATGTTAACACATGTTGTAAGCACATGTTGCATTGCATTCTTTCCACTTAAATTTTTTTTAACCCGGAAAACATTTCTTACTAATTCTTACTCTCTGAATTACCTGAAATTAATGTATGTCACAGAACAACATTTCATTAGTGTAATCGATAAAACTGATTATATTATGGTAAATGGTAGGATTAGTTCTTTTCAAAGACTTTGCTGGAAATGATTGCTTTAGATCAAATACTTTTCGGATTATGCAGGAGGCCTGTGTGGTATGGTACTGAAGTGGTGAATGGAAAATAGTAACCAATGTCAAAAAAGAAGTGTTGAATTTAATACTCTTCCAAAGTAAAACAAAAGTTTTGTATTTCATAACTCTGGCAACAACAGAGCAAACTTTGCTAATAAGCACCCACCGACGTTGGTAGACGCGTAACTCTGAAATTCTGTGCATAACATGCATTTGAACCCGTCGATTTTTGAAGATCTCGCTGCAGTCGGTCGAAGAATCAAATACGATCTCACCTTTCAGTTCTTTGATAGCTTTCTTCTTGTTACTTATGAGAGACGATACCTTTCCATTACAGTGCTAAAATGTAGCCTGCGAACTGTTTTCTCAAGGTCATTCAAGTGCATATAATAAAGTCTTTAAAGTATACAACTTCAAAATAAAAGAAATTAAAACCAAATCCAAAAAGAGAAAAAGGAAAAATAAAGGACAAGCAAACAACGTAATCAAATATGCATCTTGACTTTGACAGAAAACTTGCTTTCGCCAGAGACAGTATACACAAGGAGTAGAAACCGTGAGCCTCTAGGTTTTATAATACTTATTATATATATTTGTTAAAAATGGAAGCAGCCTGTTTGTTGGGGAACATTGAGCCAAGGAGAATGACACTGGCCCTTCAAGGATTGCATATTAATGTAGATGATATTTTTCATGTTCTTCACATTTAGTAAACATATATCATACTATTTAACCTAGCTCTTCTATCCAAATAAAGTGCTGAAAGTGCTGTTAAAAAACCAAGCAAGCAAGCAACCAACCAACATCTTCAACGAGCCATCGGAAAAAATGGTACAGATGTGGCAGTGACCCACTTTACGCTCATTTATCTCGATGGGTAAATGCGAAACAAATATATTTCATATTGGCAAAACTTATGTCTAATATACATGCCAAACACTGTATAAAGCGTGAAACACGAGGTTATGTCTAATATACATGCCAAACACTGTATAAAGCGTGAAACACGAGGTTATGTCTAATATACATGCCAAACACTGTATAAAGCGTGAAACACGAGGTTGTCTCTAATTTTTTTATGGTTCAAGTTGACTCTTGTAGTTGTTTAATAAAATAATACTCAGAAATGTAAAATTGAAGCAAAATAACATTTATTAAACTGGAAATCTACATCATATAATTAATGAATACCACGCACAATCGATCATTTTTATAAATTAATATGATGTTAATGCAGGCTGTCAGCAGTATCATGACGAACAGTTGTCTATCCAAGTGTTGATTCTATTGGATTGACTCTGAAAGAAAAAAAAAGGTTTAAATTTTCCATAAACAACTTAGTTCAAATGCTGCCTACATGTCTTGATTGGAGTCAATTCAATAACACTACTCAGGCTATTCCTAACAATATATTCCTGTGTATACATGCTCTATATAAGAGAGAGAGAGAGAGAGAGAGAGAGAGAGAGAGAGAGAGAGAGAGAGAGAGAGAGAGAGAGAGAAACGTGATGTCACCTAACCATGCCCTTATTGGTTCTTACAGTTTTAATAAGATTATTCTTTAGATACATCTGATGATACCATAAAAACAAGGTATTGGCTACGATTCAGGTCCAGGTATTGTGGCTTACGAGTCTACCATTCTCTATACATGAAGGACCTGAATTTATATACATTTTCTGGTAGCCACAAGGACTAGTAGGCTTCAAAATCCACTAGTCCTTCATAGTTTTCTAGTCCCCAAAAGAAGTCTAAGGTTTATATACAGTTTTAGTCATCACACCGTATATTTGGCCCATATGGCATCAAAATATACTTTGTAATTAATTCTAACTGAGAGTGCCTAGATTAAATTATGGTAATTGCAAACACTCAAAATTAGCGAGACACCTCCTGTGCGGTCAAGTTCCATGGCATGTTTGACTGTATCCAATGATGGGTTTGTTGATGCTAGGTCAGCTTTTTCCAGTTGAACTGATGTTTCAACAGGTATAATGTTTGAGATATTTATATGGATAGATCTTTATTTGCATTCAGCCAGTTGGCCATCAGCAAGTATACACATATACGTTTAAGTTTGTTACAAACATTGGTTGCGAGCTTTATCTTTATTGAGAGAGAAAGAGAGGGAGGGTTTATTGAGAGAGAGAGAGGGTATTGTTACCGATCATTCGCAAATGATGTAAGCAGAGCTGACACGATATAGTTCAATCCACATGAAGTCATTATGATATATATATATATATATATATATATATATATATATATATATATATATATATATATATATATATATATATATAGAGAGAGAGAGAGAGAGAGAGAGAGAGAGAGAGAGAGAGAGAGAGAGAGAGAGAGAGATAGAGAGAGACTATTTTTACCCCTCTTCACAAATGTAGTAAACAGAGCTGACACAGTATAG